>JAZKJV010011046.1:0-493366 GCA_037367405.1 Ottelia alismoides
TGGGTTTTGCGTATTTTTCTGTACAATTCATCTGCCCTATCATCCTACTTTATTCCTTGTCGACCAAGTCATCATGATGACTGGGTCTTGGAGTTTGGGGTCATTCAATACATTTGGTATCCCATTTCTTTTTCTTTTCTCCCGTTATTCTTTAATTCTGGAATTAAATACATTGAATATATAATATTTTATACATTATTTTGTACAATTTACAAAGAGTTTATTTTGACAAATTATTGATATATACACGCATTTAGCTAGGGATTTGAGGCCAAAATGAAAAAAAGTAAAGGTGATGAAATGGAGATTCATCAGTATACTATACCTATAATGTATATACTTATCTTTATTTATGTATATAAATAAATTCATAAAAAAATATGTAAATATGTATTTAATTATATTATAAATATGTTAAATATGTAAATAAGATAATAAATATTAAAATACAAATTAAATTTAAATATGCAAAATATAGGTAAACATACATATAAATATTAACATTTTATAAACAATGTTTTAACAAGAAATAGGACATAATGAAATATTATAAAAAATAATAAACATTTTATATGTTTAAAGTTTTGTTTATTAAAACCATTTTGTATTTTATTTAATAAAAATATACAAAATTGGCTTATTTAGGCCAATCGGATTCAGTCGATTGTTGGCCCTCGGTCAACTGTACCAACGACTAGGGCTTGACCTGTTAGCCCACCTACCACCCCGTCCTCCAATTTTTGGAGCAACATCCATGGCTTGATGCACTTCAATTTCTTCATGAACAATCTTTAGATAAAGACTATCCATCACACCATACTACTAATTTGTTAGAGAAGATTCACATTGATCAGAAACACGTGATCATGTGAGCTCCCTCATTCAGATATAAAAAGGCCTTTAAATCTTCCAATTCATTTTTAGTCGATCTTCTCCTTGCCTTAACCCCTCTAAATCCTACCTGGTGAGGAAACCGCGTGACAGGAGGCATTCCCATGTGATTTGAATGCGAGGATTGGGTTCTTGGAGGCCAATTCAACTCGTCGCCGGAGCTCCTCCGTGAGGTTCAAGCTCTTAGGTCCTCCGACCAGGTGAGCCTCTTTTATCTATCATTTGTCTTCATTCTTAATTCAATAGATTAGCTTTGCGTTTTAGATTAGTTCACTTATGTAAAAATCAGTAAAAATCCTAAAAGATTTAGTACACGGGAGCTCTACAGCTCCAACATCTGTTCATTGTCATTTAACCCGTGTTCCGACGCATAGACCGCTCCATCTCCTTCCTCGATCCTCTTCATCAATTTTAATTGCCCAGGTCACCTCAATTATGCACGAATCGATATTATTCGACCTCCTTCCACCCTCACCACCAGAGGTCATCAGCTTCACCTCAACTCTGCTCTAAACCACCTAATAAATAGGACAGGACTATCACCCTCGAGCCTAGAATGTTTTGGTGTAGGATAGAGACCCTCTGATCCCATATGAGGGTGAGGGTTGTTCTACTCATATCCAGTAGCTTCAAGTGTCAAAAAAATGAGGAATCAAAGATTCATGTCCAAAGATCAAGACATAGATAAGGCAATATAGTCAGAAAGGAAAGCAACATTGTACCTCGCATCACCCGGAGGAGATTCTGGTTGAAGCCCTCAGTCAGCCACTACGACCCTCCGGCAATAGACAAAGGGGAGGGGAAAACCTCCAAATCTCCTCGCAACGAGATCTAGTCTCTTTTGAAGCATCCATCAGCTGGGGCGAGGCCTCAACAATGCATTTGAGCTTATAAGCATCGAAGGAGGAGGATGGAGGCGTCAGAATTGAGCGAATAAAGCCAGAACAAAGAAGTGTTCTTCTCTGTTCTTCCAGGAACTCCCTGAACCATTGGATCAAGAACTCGCTCCAAATCTTCCAACCATCATCAGATGCAGCACATCAATGGTCGTCTGATGGTGCCTTGGATCTAATCACCGCCGCCCATCATCGAAGCTCTATCAGGCGATCTTGATCGTTAATCCTCGTAACTAATGCACCCTAGATCGTGGGATGGTGTGCGGGGTTGGGTAAATTACACAACGCCAATCTCGCATTTTTGTATTTTACATTAATACTATAATATAGTGTAATTTATTCTGTGAAATTTACAATTAGACCCCTTTAGCTTCTATGTATTTGGAAAAAATGCCCCCCTCACGTGTTGCGCCATATGAAGTGTTGTAAAATTGCACTCATACCCATGTACATTTAGGATCTGTTATTAATTGAATTAAAATTTTATTAAAATTGTAATTAGGAATCTCTAAACCGTGACATTTGTTTTTGTGTATATTTGTCATTTTAAATATTTTTATTGCTCTAACATTATAGGAAAATGTTTGTCGATGCTTGTAATAATGCTTAAGCTTGCGTAATTTTTACTTGCATTTTACCATATTTTATTATTTCTAAAAATCTAAAAACATGCATTTATTTTTTATCTAAATATTAAAAACCATAAAAATTATAAATTCATTAACAAAAGTTCTTAAAAATATATTATCTATATTATATTATATTCTACCACATATCCACAAATCTCAAAAAAAATAAAATATAAAAAGTAAAAATTATAGAAACCCTTAAAACCCTCTTAAAAGTTATCAGAAATTATCTAAAAATCCAAAAATATATCTTTCTATTTCTAAATTTTATATATTATTGTGTACTATATATTTAAAACAGTCCAGGTTAATTTTACACGTGTTCATATTTATTAAACCTAAAACTAGCTTGGATATTTAATCTGTGTACTATTTGGTAAATTTTGCAACTTTTAAAAACTCTTAAAACATAGAAAATTATATAAAAATCACTAAAAATTGAGAAAAAAATATAAAAACTACAAAAATATTTTCTCCCTATATTTTAAGTATATTTTGACTTAACTAAAAATATAATAGCATATCTTATATATAATATATATTACTTATAACAACTAGAATATATATTTGTAGATATTATTATATATATTATATTTAAAATAAAAAAGAAATTAAAATTTTGTAAAATTAAAAAGAACACACAAAATTAAAATTAAAATTAAATATCACAAATTTAAAATAAATACAAATAAACATTAAAAACCCACAAAATAATTAAAAATAAAAAAGACAAAAATAAAATATTAAGAAATTGTGATTACTTAGCAATATTAAATCTTTATTCACAATCTATACAATTCACTCCATATGTTCGTGACACTCTACACATACTTGAACTAATACATATCTTATGTAGAGTTATAATAAATTTTAACTCACATCTACATCGCATTGATTCATTTATCATATTATGCTTTAATTGTTGTCTTAATTAGGCGATCGCTGCAACGATTGGTGTCTTAGCTTATTAAGCCGTAAGGTTGACTATCAGTTAAACATCCACCTCCAATGAGCCAAGCACCTCCGCGACGAGGCATCTTTGACCCCTTTCACTACCAAATCGAGGCGAAAATCCATCCTTTTTCATTGCCTTCTTCATCATTAGGTAATTAGAGTTTGATTTAATTCTAATTTCATGCGATTTCATTTGAATTTCTTAGATCTGTAGCAGTAAGTCTTTCAAACGTTCGATCTGTTCGATCAGAGTCTATCTCCATCTATTTTGAAAATGATCCGTACATCACCTGATCATCTCTAATTCTCCACATCTTCTGACACAACCTTTCATCTCAAATCTTTAGATATGAGCAAATTGGGGTCGAATCCTCCATTTACGTGAGAGTCCAACCCGATCCACCCCTTCCAGACATTTCCTTAGTTTTTTTGTGCAAAATAATCATCATGCCAAGGTCATATATGCTACGAGTCTTGTGAACAACACTTGCAGGTACCTGAGCATCCTCCTGGTGCTGAGATCCGGAGTACGGAAAGACCTTGAAGAGCACACATAGCCACCATCTCTTCCAGGGCTCTTCGCAACGAGACCCCAACTCTGATCTACGTCTACTTGATGCGAAATTTCATCAGGAGAGTGCTGGAGTGATTGCACATCAAAGTAGCCCCAAATCGATCGAGATCTCTGCCCATTCCAAGCTCACCTGTGGACGCCTTTAAAGGTGTTCTTCCAAGAATCTTCGACATCGTTCGATTGAGAACAAGGAGTCCCATATTTGATCACAACTGCCCGTTCAAGCCCAATTGAAGACCGTCTGATCGAAGTGAAGGCATCCAGATCAGATCCGATTGTTGATTCGCGCCCAAATTTCAGCCGAGCGATCCGATCGAGACGCTTCAATCCCATCCCTCCACCCAGCACATGACCCGCACGTAAACCTTGGTGAAGTTGCTTCTTCTTCATGCAATTTTCTTACAATTGAAAATAAGTCCTCCTGTTGTGCATAAAACTCTACAATAATTTCTTCTACGTCCTTGTAACTATTTTTAGTTACATTTCAGTCCTCATGAACCGTGCTCACGTGTTTACACACGTGATTTTTGGTTAAATTGCAGTATAAATAATGAACTTTCATTTGTTAATAATTAATCTAGTGTTTTACTTAATTACTTTTTAGTCCTTCTCAGTTCAGATCATGTGCATATAGACATGGTTTTTGGGAATAATTGCAACATTTGAGCTATTTTATTTGTAACAAAAGCATAAATGATTTTGTAATTTGCATTTAGGTCCCTACATGTAATTAATTATTTCATTCTTTGATTGCTTAGAATAATCAGTTCCTATTTCTAAAAAAAAAGCACAAAAAAATAAATTAGAGTCCTAATAATCAGACCCAAATTTGATAATTTTAATTTTAAATCATTTACTTCTATTAAAAATTCAAAACGATACATTTTTCTCCTTTTGATATTTAACAATACATAAAATTTGAAAATTGTTTAAAAAATCCAAAAATATACGTGCAACTTATTTTCATTGTATTTTATCATCTAAAAAATCAAACAAAATTACGTACAAAAATCTAAAAAATTCAAATATTCTAAAAATCTTATAAAATAATATAAAACTATAGAAAAATAACAAAATACATAATTAGTAGCATTTTAAAGCTTAATAAAATTTCTTATATATAGAATTGGTTTTCTAGATCATTTGATTTTGTTTTCTATTTTAGAAAACAAAAACAGTAGCTTGTTTTTACTTTAAAACTATTTTTAACTTTAACTCAGTAAAAAGTCCACAAAAAATATAAAAACACCACAAAAATAAACAAAAGTGGTACAAATATCTTAAAAAGTCATTTTATATTTATTTTTTATTTTACTTATTTTAAAAAATCTAAAAGTCTTTTATTCATTTTTTGTATATAATTATACTCAAAAGAGAGTTTCAAAAGTGAAAATTCATAAAAATGTGCAAAATTAAAATCAATTAGGAATTAAAAAGTAGAAAAATATAAAAAATATTAAACTGTAAAAAATAGTTAAAAAATATAAATCAATAAAAGATCATAAAAATTCATAATAATCTCTAAAAAGGACATAGAACCAGAAAAAGAAAAGAATTAAAAACCTTTATAAAGTAGCAATAATTAATTACCCTTGATTATTTGTAGCTTCCCTGATTTTCAACTTTGGATGCTATACCATGTTAAATAAAAAGAACATTGACATTCATTAACTTAGAATAAATTTTCTGTTTGAATTGGTTTTGTGTTGCAATGACAAATTCACATTATCTTCTTAAATAAGACCTGAAAACCGTGGTTCAACATGGGCACAACTGATATTCCAAAAAAGAGAGGGGCAAAAATTGATATTGCAATATCTTTTAGAGGATCACAACTGATAAAAACCTTTATTTTATTTTATTTCAGTAGATGCTTATGTTTGAACAATATTTTTGACATCTATTATTCATCCTTCTAAATGGCATATCATTCATTAAATTCTCTACATTGTGGTATCTATTTGATATTTTTCTGATATGTGTATGATTTATTAAAATTGGTTTCGTGAAATTGAGCTAATTTTCACAAATTTGGTTTTCTGCAATTCATACAAAATTAGTAGTATCTCTAAATATTCCCATAAAATCACACCTTTTAGGATTTTTCATGCTCTAATATGTGCCCAAGAATAAAAATCAATCTGCATACTCAATGTTCCCTAAAATATATCTTGAATGAATTCAGTATTTTAATTTTAATTGATTCATAATATTTTATCAAAATTTGAAATCCCTCAAAATTTCTCATTAAAATATTTATTTGTAATAATTTTAATTTGAAAAATAGTAATCAATTTCTTTATTAAAATTAATTTAACTCAAAAAATTGATCTGTTTCAATAAAATATCCATAAAAAATCAAAATTTTCCAAAAATTCAATAATAATAATAATAGTTTCTACGTTTCATCATTTTTATCACACATCCAAGTTTCAATAACTATGCATTTTGTTTGCTTGGAAAATTGCACAAAAACTTAAAAGAACATCCACCTTTTCATGCATGCATATTATTTCCTAAAAATACAAAAAATGCATTGCATGTAGTATATAATATTCCCTATCTAGAGATAAATTCAATTTTATCAAAGTCTCACCTTTAGGTATTTATATATAGTTAGGAAGTTAGAAACCGCTCATTTCACCAATTTTCACATTTTATTTCATTTCTTTGAAAAATAATTTTTAAAATATCCAACAAAATTCAAGACATTTAGTTATATTATAGGAGAAAAATTTCTTGATTTTCATGATGTGTTTAAGCCATGCAATTATTTATAAAATACCCATATATATACATACACCCATGTTGCAAAATACACATCCAGTTCCATTACATTTATTTTCCCCTCTTCACATAAAAAATATAAAAAAACATTTTATTTGAAAATCTAAGTGATTGGTTGTTTGACTTGAATGTTAAGACACATATTTTCTTGCTTGTGCCTGACCTTGAGACTTGCCCAAGTAAAGTAAATACATGCCACGAGCTTAATCAAATTATTAATTTGTGATTTTTACTGTAAGCTTTTATCTCTTGCTATAACTAATTCGACATTATTAAGGGTGATAAAAATGAGTCTTCAAAAGGCACCATTAATTACCGAGGAGGCAATCGGCTTAGGATTAGGGAACTTAGTGAATAGGTTTCCACCTCTTGTTTAGTCTGCACCCCCATATTACTTCTATTTTTATTTATTTCCTTATTTGCTTATCATTGTTTATATATATCATTTGATTATATATTTATGTATAATCTTTCTAACCCATTGTCTCATTGTGCGAGGGACCCAATGGACTTGGAGTGACTTACTTGAAAGTTGATGCATTTCGAGGTATATGGAGGCAAGTGATTCTGAGGCTTGATCTCGCCACAAAGAGACAAGAAGCAATGCCTTCTATATTCTTATCCAAGACTTGTATCATTTGATGATGCCATGTAAATCGCTAGAAGGATATTCAGTGTATGGCTAACCAAGCCAATAATCTAGGTAGGGCATGAGAGCAAAATCTCTTCTTAAGAGATTCAATTCATCACTCTTCTATGCGAATTTCGGAGGTTTTCCTCACCCTACTCCTTCAATCGCTAAAGGCAAGGAGGAGGCTTTCCTTGATCAGACGTCTGGGTGCGAAGTCCTATAGAAAGCGACTCGAGGAGCGGACTAAGCTGATTTGAAGACTGGTATCATCGTACATTGTGGGCTGATAGTCAAGCCCAGCATCTTTCCTGCTTTTACCGGATCGTATCCTCCTTTACGCGGCGGAGAGAAAAACCATCGAGGTCTGAATCCCAATTAGACATGCATGCTTTCCCGATCCACCAATCTTTCTTTCATGCACCCGAGGCTGCAGGGAATTGGTCTCATGCCACCCCGCCCCCTAATTACTAGACCGTGGGCCAGGAATTGATCTGACCCCACTAATTATATATCTCCGAGCACTCGTTTTTCATCTCTTTTCCCATCAACAGTCACCTCATCTTCTTTCCGAGGTGACTAGGCTTGGCCTAATGATCATACTCCACTCTTGGGAACGGTTGAGGCAGATTCTAGCACATGTGAATGGGCGAGTCCTCGGGTATATATATATATATCACGACGCTGTCTTCTTTCCCCCGAGAGTCAAAAAGCCGTCTAGTAGTACCATATTATATGGGAATTCGAAGAAGGACGGACTCGAAAAAAGGGTGCTATTTAGATATTAGCCTCTTTTTCTAGGTCAACGAGGGTGCCTCAGCACACGTAGAGATGTGTCAAGTAAGGTCGCTCTTTCATGCTTTCCCACTTCCAGTCTAGAGTCCTCCAAGAGTTGTCCCCGAAACAATATATATAAAATGGCTAAAAGAACAGAGGTTTCGGGTAGAGGGTAGAATCTCAGAGAACTAGATATATAGAGGCAGTCTTTTTTCTTTCTTTTCCCTCAGCTGCGGGGCTCCACCGGGGAGTCCGGCCTGTAAAGAAAGAGGGCAGGTTCTTCCTTCAGTGAAGAAGAAGATGGGGAAGTACAAAAGGGCGGTCTGACGGCAGAGGCCGGAGCCTTCCGTCAGCCGACTGTGAATAGGCGGCTGGGATGGGACCTAGTCTGAATCGACAGGCCTCTCAGCAACTAACTTCACTATTGTTCCCAGGGCAGTGGAAGCCTTCCCATGCCTTGTTATTATGAGGTGTGGCAACTATGCTATTAGGGTAGAGAGGCTAGGAAGTTTGAGTGAATGCTTGTAACCTGGAAGACCTTCCCTTAATCCGAATTCAAGCCCTTTGTTGACTCTGACAGGTGCTCCTTCTGCTTTTCTGCTTTTCTCCTTTGAGACGGGAGGCTTTTTGATTAGTCTTTGGTTGCCGGATGACACAGGAAAGAATCAAGAATGAGGATCTTAATCAGCATCTTCTTTAATTAAACCTAATTAAATATCTCCATTTTTCATCCTGAAGTCTTGTATTCTTTCGCCTAACTAGACTATAGACGAATTAGAAACCTGACAGACCTGAATCTATAAGCTATGTATCCTGGCTGAATTCACCGCCCTCCCCCTCCCTTCCCAATGTTCCAAGATTAGAGACCCACTGGCCCCTATTCTTAGGACTAGGTAAAAGCCTACTTGATTATCAAGTTTGTTGACTGGATAAAGCTTGATTTCAAGGAAAGGGCCTAGGAGACCCGGTGCAGAACTATCTTATTCGGCTTATTCAATTACAAAGTTCACACCATCTATCAAACTTTCCATAAGATCATATATAATGGAATCCCCCTAGTCTTGCAGCTCACCCTCTCTCCCGCTTCACTCTGGAGCGATAGCGAGCACTAACTCTCTGGCCAAATATCTATATCCCTGGGCAGCTTATATACGAGTTGGAAGGTGCTGAGGGTAGCGGAAAGCTTTCAGAAATAGATATTTGGTAATGCGAGTTGATTGTTTGACTGTGAATTCCGACTAGACGGCTACTTCACTTCGTTCAAACTCCCGCGTCCCGAGTCCTAGACCCTACGGCTCTATCATAGGGCGCGCTACTATATATTATCTAGTTCTCTTCGGGGAGGCACTATCAGAGCGGGAAAGACAGGATCGGTACGATTGGAGGCATACTGACGAGGCAGGTCTTCCGCTGCATGGGGGAGACGGGACCTAGAATCAGAGGTTTTTGGAGAGATGCGAGCCCCATGTTGATGACGAGAGCATATTCGCCATCTATATATGTGCTGAAAAAAGTAGTTGCCCTCTTCTCGATTCCTTTTAAGCTCTTGGACCCCCATTTTGAGAGAGTCGGATTGACCAGGGTTTCGAGACGATGGTGGTAAAGAAAGCCTTTGCTGGCTGAGTCCCTTGCCCCTATATGACACACTCATACTTTTGAGAACATATTTAGATAATAACGAACGTTTATCTTTATTTGAATTAGCATTTGACTTAAGGAGGAGTCGTGCCCCCAGCTCCACCGGCCTAAACGAGGAGCAAACTCTTGAACATGAGAGCAAGGGATCACCGCTCCGACAGAGGGAGGAGAGAGGTTGGGGAAGTGGGTGGGGGTCCGTCCAGTCGATCCGAGAGAAGAGGGGGGCACTAGCTCCTGGGGGGGTGACATATCGGCCATAGGACTAAGTCCTCGTCGAGATTATATCCGGTTGACAAGGTCTGAATCAGACGCGGGTCTTCCTTGAGTTTCATAGGAGAAGAGGGCTGACACTGCGCAAACTAGCCAGCCGAAGATGGAGGCAAGTGCTTTTTGACTCATCTTAGAGTTGGAGAGGAAGGGCGCCTTATAGTGACGTTGGTCTCACTCTCAAAAAGAAATGGATAGATAAGATATAATGGCTTTTTGGATTGATTTTTGTCTGAGATTTTGATTTATATTAGGGCGCTTTTAAATACATATAAGTCGATTCCAATAAAAGGACTGCGCTTAGCCCTCCCGGAGCCCCCTGCTCTGCTGCAGTGGATGGCAGAGGGTCCGTAGTACCCGAATGGAACTATACAGGGGACGGGAAGGGGCCGGGACGGTGCCTACTACTACACCACACTACACTTGGCTCTACACATTTACAGACCCCACCCCTATCTAGTCTCTGTCAAAACGTTGGGGGGCTTCAATCCTGACTCCTGATCCCCCCAGTCCCACGGAGCCTTCTTCCTTCAGGGGGGAGAGTGGAGCCTCGAGATCGTCGAGAGGAGGGGGGGGGGTCTGAGGTCTCTGTCCGCCTTCAGAAGAAAGCGAGATAAAGATAGAAAAGAAGAAGCAATCGTAGCGCTTCGGACGATGGATAAAGTGGACTCACATTTCCGCTTTTTCGAAAAAACAACCGCCTCACCCCCTCTACAAGCCGTGTATTGTAAGTGATCCGAACATGCCTGGAGCGAGCCCCCCTTAGAGGCAAGTGAAGTTGGTGAACCGTATGATTGGGCAACTATCTCATGTGGTTCGGAGAGGACTCAACTGTCCGTTTCCCTTGGTTTCGAGCCTTTTACTCTATTTTATTATATACGCTTAGCGAAAAGAATAAATTTACTTTTTTTGCATCATGATAGAGAGTGTGTCTCAGGGGTTGGTTTTCATTTTCAGCATATCCATTTATTTTGTAATTCAACTAGTAGTAATTGTTTTTACAGCGGTTCCCGTTTGGGATCTCACGCTTGTGCTGAACTTGGACACTTGGCCTATTTCGACTCCACCTGGTAATCGAGGCTATTGTGATTGCTTGTGGATTATGATGCTAGCATTAGGTGCACCGTGGATTTCAGAATTTTTTAAGATTCTGATTGTGCTCGTAATATTAGGATCACACATTCACTATATATAGAGAAGTAGTTGGTCCGTATTCTATTGGTTAAAGCAACCAGTTCTTCACTTGCTAGTTGAATTACCTATTTAGGAGCGATTACTTGACTTGTATTTTCATAATTTAAAAAAAATTAAATACCATTATGCATCCCGTATGAAAAGCACGAGGAATCATTGCTATCATTTCGTTTGAGCATACATCATCATTTCTCGCATCTACATCATCCTCTTCTGAATTTCTTCCTAATTTTTTTTCACATAAAGTTAAAGGGAATTGGAATTAATGTTAGCTATGTTTTAAATTTGATTCAAATAAAGTGATAATTGCCTTAAAATCGGAACTACTAAATGTTTTGACCTAAAAATTGAAATAAAATTGAATCACATTTTTACGGGAGTGGAACCTGTCCTTGTTTGCTGGTATTCACTAGATCGATCCTAAAATATAATTAAATATCTTAGGATTTTTGGGGATATTTTAAAAAGATTGTTGGGAGAATAAAAATAAAAGTGCATATAGGTTAAATGAATAGTATCTAACTTCTAAATATCCAGAAAACACCCTCCGATAACTTCATAAATGATATGCTCCACCTTCGGCCATCCCCTGGTGACAACGAAGGATGCAACGTTGTGTGTGGCGATGACCATCACTCCATATTATGTGAGATCTGACGAAGCCCTATCTTCGTCTCTACGAGCTATAGTTGAAGCTCATCCAACTTTGAGGACCAAGACCCTGTTGGTCTTCTGGAGGCAATAACTAAGAAGCTCTCTCGAGCTTCTCATTCTTTGGCGAGCACCCTACCTAGGTGAACACTACTCTTTACTCGCATCCCTTGTTCTTTCATCTTCTTCTTCATCGTGTTCTCCATACTTATTACTCTTAATCTTTTTATTAACCTCTTTGATCGATACACCCAACATCACCTCAATCCGATTATCATAACCACCTTTACCGCTCTTCCTTCTCCACTTCATCTCTACCTTCACGGTCTTCCATCTTTGATACCAACCTATGTCGAAGCTTAGATTTTCTTCCTTCCCCATCAAGGAGCATCCGATCACCCTTCTATGCTTAACCCTTCGGTTGAGCATTCCCATGCCTGAGCCAAGCCATCTACAGTAACTGTAGAGCAGGCGACGTAATAAGAAATCTATGGACCCCTTCTATCAGCTCGATCTCAACCTTGATGAGCGTATCTTCATCGTGCCCACTTGATGGAGAGGGAGTTACATGGGTCTAAAGTGCCTCACACAAGGCGGAGACAAAGTCGCTGTGGCGACCCTCGATAAATCCCAATTCAATCAACAATTAACCAACGACAATTAAATCAAGCAATAAAAGTAAATGTGGAGTTAAAATTTATTATAACTCTACAATAAGTGTGTATATGTGTAAGTATGTATAGAGTGTCGAACACAGGGAGCAAGCATTATAGAACAAGGCAATAGTGCTCAAAAACGTGAAAGTGATCAAATGCCTACAAGTGCTATTTTTGATGGGTTTTTAATTATATATTTTTTCTTTTTGATTTATATATTTTTTATTTTGATTTTAAATTTTCTGATTTTATATTTTTTTTCTTTAAAAGATAAAATAAAGTATTTATACAATATAAGAAAAGAGAGGAAGAAGTATTTACAAAAATAGGTAAAAATACTCAAAAAGCAGGAAATATGATATTTTTGGCTTTTTATTTTTTTTCAATGTTTTTGTGATTTTTCTATATTTTTCCTAATTGTTTTGGTATTTTTAAAGTCAAAAATACTGAAAACAAGGAATAAAATAAAAAACTGAAACTAAAATGGAGAAATAAAATATCAAACAGTAACAAAAAAATCTCCAAATTAATTTTAAATAAAAGATAATAAAATACAGAAAATTTTGAGACAAAGATTATATTTTTGGGATTTTTCCTGGAATTTTTAATGTTTTTGTGAAGATTTTTGGGGTTTTATAATTTTTATGGGGTTTCTTTTGAAATTTTTAATGATTTTTGGACAGAAGTTAAAACACACTAAAATACACAAAATGTATTTTTTAGAATTTTTATAGGGGTTTTAATATTTTTTGGTATTTTCTAATGCAAATAGATCTGAATTTGCAAAGAAGATCAGCTGATGCTCCAGTTAGGAGATGCGAGTGTTGGGATGTTGAGTCGGCTAAGAGAGGGCGAGGACAACCTAAGAAGTGTTAGGAAGAGACCATACGAAGGGATCTTAGTTTTGTGGATATAAGCCCGGGATTGACCCAAGATAGATCTGAATGGAGGTGAAGAATCCATGTAGCCGGCCCTACTTAATTGTGGGAAAAGGCTTTGTTGTTGTTGTTCTAATGCAAATAGTAACAAAAATGCTTGTTTTCGATTTTTTGTAAATATTAAAATGCAACAAAAATGCAAAATAAAAATATGGCATGAAACTACAATGCAACAAGAACTTGTGATAATTTTTTTGGTGATTTTTAGGATCTTTTAGATGCACGAAATAAATAGAGACAACAAATAGAAAATACACTACTGGCAGGGGTATAAATGTAAATATCTAGAAACACAGGGCCATAGTGCAATTTTCCACAAATATATAACTAATAAACAAAGTTTCAGGACCAAATACAAAATCCAAAGCCCGCAGGGGCACAAGTGCAAATATCCCACCCCTGCACGTGGTAGGCACGCATATGGGGAGGACCTAAATGTAATTAGCAAAAACCTGTGGGCTTAACTGCAATTTTTCCAAGATTAATAAGCATAATTAAAAAGTTTCTGGACTGAAATGAAATATGACAAACCACATGGAGGTCCCTGCAAAATACCCACATCCCCACGTGCGTGAGTCACATGAGGTAATGTGGACTGAACCTAAATGCAAATAGCAAAAGCCTAGGGGTCTAAATGCAAATATTACAAATTATTTAAACTATGCTGAAATTTGAGGACTAAACATAAAATACAAAATGGCTAGGGTGTAGAGTGCAAAATACCCACAGCTGGCGATCCAACGGCAGACGCCCTTCACTTATCCACGTGGCGTTTCGGGGACGACCGATGACGGTTCGCGGGTGACGGCTGCGATTAGATCCTCCGGGCTGGATCGAACGGTGATGGCGCGCGAAGATCCAACGACTGTCATGCAATCTGGAGCGGGACCCTGATCAAACGGCGGAGGAAGGGTCCGGAAGAACTGGGAAGAAGCGCCAACGTGACGAACTTCCCCGACCTCGATCTTCCTCCTCCGGGACTCTGGAAGCTCCAAAATGGGTCGGACGTGCTCCTCGAAGGTCTGACTATGTGCTCGAAGGCTCAGCGTCGTCGGAGAAGCGTCGAAGCACCGCCAAGCAGGCGGCGTAGGAAGCTGGGTCCAGGTATCTCCAGCGATGCTCCAAAATGAGCTCCAGGCTCTATTCAATGCACGCGACCTGCAAAAAAGGGTGAAGGGGGCCAGGGCAAAATGCCTGGACCCCGCGAAAGTGCGAAAAGGGTCGATGGACGGCAGTATGGCGAAAGGGAAACTCGGCCGGAGGTGCGCTCCGGCGAGGCGATTGTGGAGGGTGATATAGCGAACGATAGGCGAAATGGACGATCGGGAAGTGTTCCTACTACTACGGCGGACAAGAAAATGCAAAAAGAAATGAGGAAGAAGGGGTACCTCAATGGTCGGAACCAGAGGAAGGGGACCTCGACGCCGGTGGTCGGCGGAGATGGTGGAGACCGCTCTGGTCCACGCTGCGGCTCGACAATGGTGCTGGGAGGAAGCCTGTCACACTATCTCGCTCAAGTACACGAAAGGAGGGGCTGAAATCGGTCCAAGAGGTTTCAAACTTGAGCTCGAAGATGGCGGGTCTGATATATACCTGGTGATGGCATCTCCTTCAAGCGAGGTCCATGCGCGAATGATGGAGATATGGCGAGATTTGAGCGTTTGGCGTGGATCAGTGATGATCAAGGAAGGAGTTCCAAGAAGGAAGCGACGCAAAAAGATGGAAGAATAAGGTGCCAAAATTTCTTGAAAACGGGGCGAAATCGCGGGCGTCAGACCTGGCAAGCCTCGATCAGGGAGTTGATCGAGGTCAACAAATGACTGCGCCTGGTTGGTCCACGTGGACCAACCGGGAAATTCCTAGCAAAAATTATTCATAAATTGAAAATAGAATAGTAAATGATTTTATTTAATTTAGGTTAAAAATTAAAAAATGTTCCTTATTTTATAAAGAATTTTATGGTGATTTTTATTTATTTTTATGAGGTACATAATTACAAGTTACCTTTTATGTCTTATATAGGTATATTCTTCTCTATATTTTAATATTTAATTTTTATTTTGTATATTTAATTTTATTTATTTTGTTTATTATTTTATAAATTTATAAATTTTTTATACACTTAAATATATATTTTTATTTGATTTTTCTGATGTAATTTATACACTTAATATATATATAAATAGTAATTTTATAGGTATATGAATTGGTATTGTACCTATGTATTATATACATGTATTTTATTTTTGAATTTTCTTTAGGTTTTTATTCTGATTTTAATATACATATATATTATAAATAATGTAAAATTATAAAAATATAAAATTAGGAAAATAATGAATAATAAATAAATTGAATATTTTAATCTGTACAAGTATACAATAGGGTTCTAAAACTCAACTTTCAAACCGTAGCTCCGCAAAATGCGAGACCACCTTCATTAAATAGATTATTTAAAATTATATACAATTAAAGTGATTTTGATGCGTTTCGAGCTTTTATTTGAGAGATACAGGTCTGGGAAGTTGGTATTTTGGATTTTTATTCAGATCATATCTTTTTATCTGTACATTATTTTTGAGTAAAATCAATTTTGTATTTTTCTATATTTAATTATCTACAACTTTCATGTACAAGGTTTCTTTATTTGAAGTATAAAAAGTGAAACCAAAAATAGGTCCCAAAATGAATAAAGAATGAATAAAATGAAAGGGAATTTTATTGGTATTGTGGCCCTTATCTCCCCATACTTTATTTCTTGTCAACCTATTCATCGAGATGCCTAGGTCTCGGGGTTTCGGGTCATAAAATATTTACAATATTTTATTCTTTTTCTTTTCTTTTCTTTATTCTATAATTTGGCTTTAAAAATTATATTTTATACATTATTTATACACACATGCATGGATGCTAAAATGTATGAATTAAGGGTATTTACATGCATTTGCGAGGGTTTTTGAGGCCAAAATGATAGAATAAAGATAATGAAATGTGGGTTCATCACTACTCCCTTTTATCACAGTGCCTCTTTGTAAGGTCGAGCTCTAATATCTAAGCCTCAATGCGGTCACATATGTTCTTTAACTCAACCACCACGAACTATAGATCAAAGCAACATCAACCCACAATAACTCGATCACCTGCAAACTCCATAAGAAGCATTGAACCCATGGAAGATCTTTGTCAGCTTCATTGGGGGAACTCCATATCAATAGGGCATCATCAAGGAAAATTCTCATGCGTGGTGCATGTGAAATCTTATTCCCAGTTACCCCTAGGTATACTTATAATTTTTTGGGTATTGTAAGGAAGTCGTTGCCTCTTGTAAAAATTGCCTTTAGAAGGGAGTCATTTCCAAAGGCAACAACTCCCTTTGAAAGGAGTAATGATATGTGGTAGTGGAACGGTCTTAAATAAAGCCCCAACCGCGACCCCAACCCGGTCTCACACAAACAAAACACCCCCTGCCGAAGCCTTCCTTACCTCCAGCTCCATCGACAGCCGTAGCCTCCTCCTACGACCATCCCTGCTCACACCCCTCCCCTCCAGCTCTGCCTTGAGGCGCAACCGTGCCGATGGGCCACTCCTCGCCCATCCTCATGCATCCCGTTCTAGGTGGGATTCCCTTCTCCCATTGTGAGGAGGCCCTAACCACATTTATTATCAATGCTGTATTTTATGTAATGTATGTTTTGCTAGTATATTATTATTATGTAATGAAATTGGCAGTGTATATTAAATAGTGCATTGTTGGTTTGTAATGCTGATTGTTCTAATTTTTGAAGCAACTCTAAGTCATGGAAGTGATGCATTTATGTCACGTTGGTGGGAAAGTGGTTGGGCTGGAAAAGAAGTCAAATATGAGGGAGGTCAGGTAAAACCCATAAAATCGAGATGAGTTCTACCTTTATCAGATTGGTCAAGAAGATTGTAACCTCGTTACATATTGACACTACGAATAGTGCATCAGTTCATATATTTCATGGGATGTTGGAGAACAATGACACATTTTTGGTGAATGTCAAGTATGATAATGATGTTGATGTCATTTCCCAGTACATGATGTGAGGCTCATACTGATCGATTATGTTTATTAACCTCACATTCACACAAGATCGTACGTCGGTGCCCTGACATTATGCTACAATGGTCCGGGGAACCAATTCTGTGTCTCATACAATCACTGAGAGATGCTCTTTTTATTCCATTGCCCGAGAACCTCCTCATATATTTCCAACTCCAGTTGAGACGACACCATTAGTATTTATTCCCCAATCATCGGGACCCCGTCTAGATGACACACACTACTTGTTACAGATAGGGGGACTCACTTTAGTACAGACTCCCAACACCAATATTGAGGATGACCACAATCCGGAGATAGATCATATGACAGAGGATACCCCACAAAATACCGATGATGAGATGGAAAATGGAGATGATGAAATGCTGACAATCGAGAATCAAGAGGTTCGTGTTGAGTCTGTCATTTCATATACAACACACATGGTGGTGATGGTTACATCAGAGATGGCAATAGATGAATCCATGATTCATCTACTTGATATGATGATTTTAGCTCACTCTCCTTAATAATTCACTAATCAAATCCTATAAAATTGATTTATTAACATTTACTAATTATGTTAAAATTAGGGTTAAAATACGTAATTAAATAATTTGTGTTTTTGATCTTGATGGAGCTTATAATTTTATGTACAAATATTAATTAGGTTGACTGAGTTCTTTTTCCGTTATTCTTTGATTAACTAACTAACTTGGCATCAAGAATTAAAATCTATAACAATCAGAAAAATCAAGAGAAAATGCAAAAATCTGACATTGTATATTTTGTACATATTTTCTCTTTGTAGTTTTTACTTTACAAATTTCTAACCTAAAAAAAGCATATAAATTAGATTAATTATATATGTATATTGTATATATATTAATCCACTAATTAAAATCATATTAACAAATATATAAAATTATAAAATGCAAAAATATTGTATTTTATTATCTGTATAGTACCTCCAAAAATACTTTTTTGTATAGTTGACCTATTTTGATTTTGGATCCTTAAAAAAAGTTGTAGATCTCGTCGAGACGAGAAACTTTCATGTTGACCACTTTTTCATTCGACGTCATTTACTATTTCTTTTTATTTTTCTTTTAGTTTTTACTTTTCTTTTTATTGGGCCACGTGATGCTCTCTGGAGCAGCCACACGACCCACCCCTGCTCCTCCACACGCATGCCTCCCACACCGCTCATCTGCACGCGATTGATTTCATCCAAGCCATTCACTCCCGCTTCGCTCAAGCTCTTCAATCAGATCCTCAGATCTAATCCGAGGCACCCATTCCTGCCTCTACCTGGACCGTTGGATCACTAGATCCAACGGTCCACAACCTTCTTCTACCTCCAGTAACGCCCCCTCCCCCTTACACATTACACCTTGATATGAGCCCTTCCTTTTTTAGTTTCCACCTCCATCCTCCTCTTCCCAATCCAACACCTCCCTGACGTAGACCTAACATCCCTCTCCCTCGCGTAACCACCAACCTCTCAACATCCTCCTTATATGGCCATTAATCAGTCGTTACAAACCATGCCCCTCCTCACCTGTAACCTACACCTCCGTAGATAAATTCCCCTCCTTCGCCTCCACAGATCGTGAGTTCTAGGTCCTAGATCACCTCTCCCTCGATCCGGACCCCCAACGCCCTCCCACACACATCACCTTCCTATTCTAATCCTGTAGGACTCATTCCCCTTCACTGATCGGACGGGGCAACCAAGCTCTGATCTCCTTCGTCGCATCTGATGACCAGATACTACCTCTCCTCTTCAGCCATCACAACCGCCTTGTTCCACCTGCCCGACCTTAGACAAGTCTCTCGCAAGCTTCCCCGAGCCTTCGTCTACCAGCTACACGTCGTTAGCACTTGGAGGAGGTCGCGGAGCACAATCCATATGCCGCCGTCCGTGAAGGAGGAGGACGAGCATACACTCTTGGATTTGGAACCAACGGTGCCTACCTAGGAGTAACCATTACCGTTCGTTTGACCCCTGCGGAAGATCTCTCCCACTCGCTCTCACGCCGGCCCTCGGCCACAGGATCACTTCAGAACTAACAGTTGGGACATCAGCCCGAGCCTCCATCCGCATCACCAGGCTTGGGGCACCCGAGCTTCTCAGCCGCCGCCAGCTGCATGCTCGGTTTTCAAGCCTCCGCTTCCGTCCAAGTCTCCCGCACCAAGTGCACCACATATGCACGGTGGGGAAATTGTTAAAGGCCTCTGACTTCCTCCAAAAATTGCATCCAGGTCCCTGCCGCCCAACCACACGTGAGGAGCACATGCCCTCCTAGGCAATTTAAATAAAAACCCAAGAGGTTTTGCTTAATTGCAGATAAGTCCTCGGTGGACTAAATTGAGAAGAAAACTATTTATTGTTATTGCATTTTAATCCATGACACTTCATTTTATCATATCTTGCTCATTTGAATTTGGATTTTTGCGCATGATTTCTCTTTTTGAAGCTTGTCCTTTGCTCTTTCATTTTACATGATTAGAACTTTGTTATGAAAAAAATATTATTTGAGGACCCGTGTGGACCTATGCAGGCTAATGTATTGACAGTTTTGTGCTATTTTATATTGAGAGACTTACAGATTTATTTTTCAGGGACCTGGTTGTTGAGAATTAATTTGATTAACCCTCTCGTGATTATTGATCATATTCTTCGAGAAATTAATCTTTGCACATGTGTAATAGAGGAGGAATTAATTTAATTCCTTGACATTTTATGTGATAAAATACATTTAATTGAGGATTTAATTACAAGGAACTTTCGAGGAAAATTTTGACCTCTTCAAGTTGCAGAATTATGCATTGATTATTCTTTTAGCCTGCAACATAAAATTAAATAGTTTGATTTTTCTGGATTGTAATCTCTTTTGATATGTGATGCTCTTTGAGGATTATTTGATTATCTTTTATTAAAATAATAATCTCAATCATAGATTATGTGACAAAGTCATCTTTGGTTCTTATGCTCGCATGTTCATCATTGATTTTCTTTTCTTTTATTTTTACTTTATTTCCTGACACATAGAATAACTTATCCATAAATTAGTTTTTAAAAATAATTTAGAACCATGCAACTAGAAATCATCTATTCCCCATGTTCGACCTTAGTACGCATACCTAGAAAATTGTTCCATAATATTCAAGATTTGTAGTTTTTGATAGATCGCTTTTCATCTCCTATATTGCAATTAACGATTATTAAAGAGATGAAAATCCACGTTCATCTACTGTTGCCACGGAACTGTGTATTTTTAGGGATTTAAATAATTTCTTGTAATTAATTCTTATGAATTTAATTTCTCTATCATTATTTTGTTTTGCATTTTATTTGCATCTCTCTCACTTCTAACTCTAACTGTAATTTCTCTCTTCACAGATAACTCGGAGCAAAATTTTTGGACAAAAATGAAGGATCTACGAAGAAGACTTTAATTTTATTTTTATTAGAGAGAGTTTAGATTAGTTTAGTTTTTGCATCATTTATAGTGTCTCTCTGAACCTTGATTTTTGTAATAATTTAGACTGAAATATTTGTGGTGTGTCAACTCTGTGTCAATCCCTTTTGTGCGATTGGGTCCCGACTTGGGTAGAATTTTGGTGTACATATGCTAATTTAAATTTTCATTTTTGATTGTGCTCGTACTTTTTAGGCCACACATTTTCACTAACTATATGCGTTGTAGATCGTTCGACTTAGCCAAATTTTAAATGCATTCTTCACTGCTAATAGAACTATTTGCTTTGGAAGTTTTCATCTATGCATATAATTTAGTGTCAATTTTAAGTCAATGTCTTGCATCCCGTATGAAGAATGCAAGAATCACTGTAAGTCTTCTTCTTAGAGTGCATCAATCATTTAACACATGCATCGGCTTTCTTGATCCTCCCCACCTCAGTTTTTACAACTTAGGATCTAAAGAAAATGGGACTGCTCGTTAGATGTGATATTTTTATGCTCATCTAAGACTCAAGTGATAACCCTAATTTGAAGTCGGGACTGCTAATCAAGATGACTGTAAATAAATTGACATAAAATTAACCCTTGTGTCTGATGGAGAGAAACCCACTCATTGTTTGTAGGAAAAGAATTGCACACTTAGGGTAGAGCCAAAACCTGGGAGCCTCATTCTGACTACTGAATTTAAAAATGACTAGCTATTTCCTAGTGAGGGAACTACGGTCTCCCTTAGCAGATTGGGTGGTTAAAGGACATCGTGTAAGGCACCGTCCCGAAGTAGTACGGGTAGATGTTCTATGGTCCGTACTTACATCCATACTAGCTGAAAGTAGATGCAACCAGATGTATGAATTTAGTCCGGTCGATATGACACTCTCCAGAATCTGAGCTCCGCTTAATCTTCTCAAAGATTATTTTGTCATTCAACTAAAATTGAAAAGATAAGCGGCCATACTCTAACGTGCCTTCACAAGTGTTGAGTGGGTGAATCTACGGATTTGATTTCTGTTTGCTTTGTGTGTATCCAAAAGTCGTACGTCTGTACCCACTGTCAATTCTCGCTCTCTTGACTCTATCTTCGTGCTTCTATCGATTCTCTTGACATCCGAGATGGATTTCTCTGGGGGATTTAGTTTGGAATTTGCGAACGCTTCACAAAATCCTTAGAATTCATGTCTCCATGGGACCGAGATGGCCCTATTCTCAAACCCACTCGATCTTGGGATGACCCTCTTCTCAAGACCAAGCTCAATAAGTCACCTTCATGGTTTAGTCGATCCCAGACTAACCCTCTCTTTAATTCTCCCCCTATTAAGGAACTATAATCTTTGGTACAACCCCTTCAACACATGTATCTAATCCAGACATATTTACATATGAAGGTGAAGAAGAAAATAAAATGTATCCAAAGAAGAATCCTGATGAAGATGAGAATAATAACGATCCAATGATGACAATTCTGGCATGTATAACTGCAACCGAGCAACAAAATGAATTACTAAGAGCCTGGCAAGCAAAGCTAGAAGGAGTTGTAGATCAAGAAGAATATGCCATGGAAGATACATATATTCCAAAGATTGATGAGGATTACAACGGGCTGAGACCAACACCCCCCGATGATGCATTTGAGCACAGAACACATTTCCTCACGTTGCTTCCCAAGTTCAGAGAAAACAACCATGAAGAGCCCTACTCTTTTATACGAGATTTTGAACTAGTCTTTGACAACATCTTTCACCGTAGGGTTATTCAAGACTATATTAGGTTTAGAGCAGCTCCCTTCACCTTGACTGATAAGGTGACATACTGGTTGAAGAACTTAGGGGAGGTGGTCTCAACGTGGGCTACATTCAAGACTCTATTCCTAAATAAATTCTACCCAGTGAGTAGAATTAATCACATGAGGATCAAGCTCACAAGCTTCATCCAACATCCCAATGAACCAAACGTGGGAGAGGTTTACCGACTTAATTCAAAAATACCCTGGGCATGGTATAAGCAAGATGATGCTGGTATATAGGCTTGTAAGTGGTTTAAACCCGTAAGTGCAAGGGTTAGTTAGTGCCTCTTGTGGAGGAAGCTATATGGGACATCATGAGGACACATTTTACAAAGTGTTCGAAAAATCAGTTGACACAAGCTGTGCACAAACCACAAGCCAAGCCTACACAACCAACCCCCTTTCACTCTTATCAAAAGAAGGGGGAGAGAAGAATGTAAACAATCTATATACTCCCTATAGTGCCGACATGGGGATCATCGTTGATAAGCTAATTATGGTTAAACATATTTACAAGAAGGTGGACGAACTCCATAAATCTACTGATATGGAGAAATTATCCAAGTTGTCCAAGCAGATGGAGAAACTAGTTGATTGGGTATCTAAGATCCAGATACTTACCCTGACTACACCCCCCGCCCCCTATGCCAAATTCACTATATTCACGGGCAAGGGGTAGGGCAACAAAGCAGTTGGGGTGGAGACTGGTCTTTTGCCCATCAGACCAAAGAAACCTTCACTTAGACAGATTTTGAGGAACCTCCACAAGCGATGGAGATCAACGGAGTTCGGTACAACCTTGACCCCATCAATCGAAAGGATTCCAACTCAACTCGGAACCCTTGTCCACCACAGCCTCGTCTCGTATATCAACCCCAACAACAACAACGACAATACCAATAGTCTCATCTGGCTTATTAGAACTCTCAACAGCAGCAACAGTACTAGCGTCAGGGCCAACATGGACAATACCATCAGACCAGCTACCCCAGGCCAGGTAAGGCCAGGATCTTCATCTGCAATCTCTCACGAACTCTAACAAATGCTGGATGAACTTCATGACATGAGAGTTGATATCAATTGACTCTCCAGATGGAGAGATGAGTGCCCCGCACCACAAATCGCAATTCCGGCTCAAGTCTAAGCTAACCCAAATAAACTTGGACATAAAGATCATGTAAAAATCTCAGAATATTCTTTATCTGAATACGAGATCTTTTCACATGAAGAAACAAATCATATTTCCCTCATGAGCGGAAAGATCGTAACCATGCCTGATCGAGCAAGGGAATGCAGTGACATAGCCCCTATGTCCCTACCTAAACATACATCTGGGGTAGAAGAAGAGGAGAGACCACCAATACCAGAGCACCACAACACCTCAGAGTCGAGCTAGTCTGAATCAGAAGAGGACTCAAAATAGCAGCAACATCCCCCACAACCACAATTGTCATTTTCTTTTCCCAATATTAGTCAGAGTCCTAGTGTCCGTCTCAGTCCTGGTAATATATATACTTCTATTTTCAATAAACATGATGCTTCAGTTCTTGATCCTGATTAGTCAATCTCTTTCCCCCATGCTCTAACAACTATAAAGAAGAAAAATATAAAAAAGCTAAAAAATGATGAAGAGATGACCTGCATCTGTAAAGAAAACATCAAGGTCACTTTGTCCTTAGATGGGATGATAGAAAGAAACTCATCTTTTGGAAAATACCTTAAGGTGAGATGCTACCAACAAGGGTCAGCAGAAAGAACTCAAGCTGAACAAAGAAGCATATCCTTTCCATCTCTACATCTCGTTTAATAGAAATGAGCTTCCAAGGAATAAGAGAGACATGGATGCACACTTTGTGACTAGCAAGATCAATTAGATCAAGTTTTCTAGAACTCTCAGATAACTATTCCTCCATCAATCTCATGTCCACCACACTTTATGAACATCTAAATCTCGGACCTCTTAGGATGTCAAGAGTCGTACTTCAATTTGCAGATACATCAACTAAGAGACCAAGGGGCGAGATCAGGAACGTTGTAAACAATATTAAGGGACATGATTATCCAGTGGAAATTTATGTGCTTGACATGGATGTACCTAGGAATCGGAAAGATTCCTAGATGATCTTAGGGCGACCCTTACTTAGGACCGCAAGAGCCCTATTTGACTGTGCCTCGAGAAAAATCCAATTTGGAGATGTTACACTAGAGATGAAGCAAATTAGATTCCAGAGACCTGATACATAATCCAACACTAAGTCAGTATCTTCTGATTCAGAGGCAGAGTGTAGCACGGTTACGATAGTCTGTCCACGGAGACAGAACCCAACTACAGAATCACTCTCATCTGGAGAAGACATGTCGAACATTTGGTCTGCCAGCTCATTCAAGAAGTCACTCTCTATGCACCATCCTATACTCCTGGAGATAGAGAGGTCTATTTAGACCCATTAATCCTATCACTTTTAGGACAATCCTGGAGTGAGGAAGACGTGTCGGTCGTGTTACATATTTGGCGATCCGACCCTTGAATCTATTCAATTGGTGGTAGATGAAGCTACACAACCAGATTCAACAGTGTTATAGCTGGTTTTCTTAGATGATATAGATCTTCTCAAGCTTAAACCATTGCCCCCTACTCTCAAATATTCCTTCCTTGCGAAACCTAACAGGAAGTTTCTGGTCATCATCAACTCGCATCTGATTGAAGAGCACGAGACCCGCCTGCTAGAAGTATTAGAGAAAAACCACAAGGCAATAGATATAAGATCATCAGATCTCCAAGGGATTAACCCATCTTTTTGTTCACACCATATATACCTTGAGGAAAATGCTAAACCCTCCCATAAATTCCAGGAGGCTGAATCCAAATTTATGATAGGACTGAGACTGAGAAATGGTGTGGAGCATGGTTCATTTATCCCATCTCTGACTCCATGTGGGCGACACTCTTACATGTAGTCCCGAAGAATTCAGGACTGCAGATCGTCACAAATGAGGAGGGAGATGAGATCACGACATGAGTACCCACGTCGGGTGCATCTGTGTGGATTACAGACGCTTGAATGCATCGACGAAAAAGGATCACTTCCCACTGCCATTTATTGATAAGATTTACTAACAGGGAGAGAATACTTCTACTTTTTGGGCAGGTAATCGGGCTACAATCAAGTATCCATCGCCTCGAGGACTGATGACACGCCGAGCGACCAAGGCAATCAGGTGTCTAGGATGGTCGTTGCGACCTCGATCACTCAGACGTGTCAATCAAGAAAAAAATGAACCACTAATAATAGCCAAAATCAATCACAAACGCGATAGCGGTCCTGCTATTGGATTAACCTGGTATAGCGACCAGGGTCGAACTCAAGGAGCACGGATTGGCCTCTCGGCCTACGAAGTAGTAAAAAGGAATAAAATAAAAGAACAAAATATTTTTAGTGGTTTTTAATTATTTTATATTTTTTTTGAATTTTTTAATGTATTAAGAAAATAAGAAAAGTAAACAAACACACACTTCAACAAATTATTAAATGCACTAAAAATCAATAAAAAATTCAAACAAAAATATTTTTATGTGTTTTATAATTTTTAGTGTTTTTTGTGAATTTTTGAGAATTTTCTGATATTTATTTAATTTTCTAAAAATCAAACAGTAGCTGAAATCAAAGGTACTGTCCAGCCGAGCTAAAAAAGCCTAGATAAAATATCTAAAAGCCTTAAATTAGCTGGGAGGTAATTTTCCTGTAAAGAGAAGAAAATAAGGAAAATTTAGGCACCTATTTTATTATTCTTGAAATTACTAGAATTTTTATAAGATTTTAGGAGTTTTTCAATTTTTAGTGGTTTTCAGTAATGAAAAATAGCCAAAATTGGCTAGAAAATCAAACACAACAAAGGGGACAATAGACAATTTTTTTGTAATTTTTAGACACTATTTAATATTTTTTTGTGATTTTTAAAGTTAGACAGTGAAGAAAATAGAGGTTTTTGAATTTTTAAAAATATCAAATGAAAACAAAAATGTCCTAAAAAATCCTCGAAAATTTTACACCATGGCAGAAGCCATGTGTCCAATTTTCGTGGGATTTGGAGGTAATTTGCTATTTTATTCAAAAATAAAGAGAGGGTACAGTGCACAGGGACCAAAGTGCAAATACCCGAGAATCTGGGGGGTCTGGTGCAATTTACCCAGCAAAACACGCGCCACGCGCGTGCCTGGGGCACTCAGGGACCCAAATGTAATAAAAATAAGTTCCGAGGACTTATTGGTAACAGGTACCAAAAGTCCAAGGGCTTATCTGCAAAATACCCACAAATATCACGCACATGTTGAAATAAACCACGCACAGGGGTATAAATGCAAATAAGTAAAAACTTTCATTCAATTAATAACAACTAGAACTACAGGGGCATGACATGTAAAATACCCAGAAAATCACGTGTCGAAGCACGTGTCTCATCACATACAGGGGTATCTCAGCAAATAAAAGCAAGTACTAGGGTCTCTATGCAAATAACCCTAAAACTAAACAACTAAACTAAATATTTACAGGACTAAAGCGAAATAAAGTAAGAAAGGGGGCCTAAGGGTAAATTACCCTTTACGCGGAGCGGCTGGATGGAGGGCACGTGGCGCATCCGACGGTGGTGAACAACGACCTCTCTACACCTGGGCTCCTCGGGATGATCCGACGCTCTAGGTCAAGCCACATGGCGTGATCAACGGTGGTGGCTCACTGTGGCTTAACCCACGAGCATCGGGCGGCTGGGATCGCCTCTCCAAAGATCTGGCGGTGCAGGTGCCTCCTGAGATGGACGGTTTGGATCAGAACTGGAGGGCCGAGGCGATCGGACGACGACGGAGGATGTTGGATGAACAGGTAGCCGGCGAGACTCGCCGGCCTCTGGCATGCGCTAGGATCCTCCTGGAAGCACTCTGAAGGTCGGAGAAGAAACGTGGGGTGCTCCCGTGTCTGCCGGTAGGCTCCGATGACCCAACCGGGCTCTAGAGAGCTCCGGCAAGGTCAGCGGAGGCGAGGCTCCTGGCCTGATTGACCAAAGCCCTCAGATGGGCTTGGTAGCACCTGCAAAGACCACCAAGAGACTCGCGGGTCGAGGGCAAATTGCCTCGACCCGGTTAGGCGGAGCGACGGTGAACTGGGGGTCGAAATGGCGAGCTCCGGCAAAGGGGGTAGACGGAGGAGCTCGACTCCCAGCTCCTGTGCGAGCCGGGTTGGATGGAGGGGTGAAGAAGGTGCGCGGGGAGTCGGCGAGGGCTATGGCGATGCCCGATGATCGAATGGTGGTCGGAAACGATGGGAATCGACTATGGACGGCGGCGGAGCGAATTGGGCGTAATCGGAAATCAACGAAAAAGAAGGGCCTACGAGGTTACCTAGGTGGACGAAGAGACCGGGCAGGAGCTGGGGAAGCTCCTGGTCTTTGCCTCGAGGAGCGTCTCCCTCCGAGGCTCGGTGCTTACGCTGGTGGCGGAGCAACGGCGGTTGTGCTCGCCGGATCAGTGGATACGCCTCCACTCCTCGCTTCGACGGCGCCGGACGCAAGCTGTCACTCTCGCGAGTGCGCTGGAGCTCACAGGAGGTGGATACGAATGGCCAAAGATAGAGAAATGAGGTGGCGGAGCAACGGCTAAATATGGGTGCGGGTCCGGCTAGACGAGGTCGGGTAGGGCGTGGAGGCGCGCGGATCCCGATGTGGATACCCCGGCGAGGGTGTCGGATGTGGCAGGAGTGAAACGGACCCGGGGTTTAGGTGGGATTCAATCGGGTTTAGGCGCTAGAAATTAGGGAAGTCGGGTCGGGCGCCTAAATCCGCAGGAGGTGGTCCTGGGTGGGGGTAGTTGACCGGGCGGTCAACATCCCCAGGAGCCAACAGGAATCGGCCACGTGGCAGGATCTTAGGAGTGAAAATTAGGGTAGCTAGGGGCCGATTTAGCAAAAACTCAAAACATGAAATATTTTTATTTTATTTTTTTTCTATTTTTTAGTGATTTTTAATATTTTTTTCGAAATAAAAATAAGGTATTTACATTATATGTAATATATAGGTATATGTACACTATATAGGGTTTTTAGTTTTTGATTTTTAATTATTATTTTTGTACACTTTTATTCCTATTTTATATTTTATTTATTTTCATTATAAAATAAGGAATAAAAAGGTATTTTTATTATTTATATACATAGGTAAAATAAATACATATATACATTTATTTACATGGTATATTTACAATATATTTTTGTACTTTTAATTTTGTTATTTTTATTTTGTTTTTGTTTTAATTGTTTTTATTTTATTTATTTACATTATAACACATAGAATATTTACAAAAATTTTGGAAATTAATTTTATTTATTTACAAGGTTAAATAAATATAAAAGAGTGGTTCATGTACATGATGAAAGTGGTGTTTTTTTGTTCTTTTTGATTTTTATCTTTTTTTCTTTTGTTTTTATACTTATAAATATAGACACATATTTACAAGCCTATTTTTGGTGAGGAAAATATTTTTATTTTATTTACATAAATATTTACACACATGAGCCCCTATCTCCCTCTACTTTGGCTTTTATGCGGTCAGGCCCATGCTGAGCCCTCCCTTGGGTTAGGTTGCTCAATATTTATTCTAAATATTTCCCACTTTTTCTTTTTAATCTTTATTCTTTTATTTTTGCACAAAAACATGCTAATTATAGGTTTTTACACAATGCATGCTTTTGGTAATTATTTCTATTTACACATATCTACATGTATTTGCAAAGGTTTTTGTAGCTAAAATATAAGAATAAAGAGTGATGAATGGGTATTCATCACCCCCATATACTTAACTTTGCTAGTCCCTTAGCAAACACTTATTTGAAAAAGAAGTGAAAAAGAAAGAAAAGAAAAAGAAAAAGAGAATGTACATGGATCAAGGCTGATTATTAAACTTGCCTTTATTAAATTGTGGTATGGAGCTCGATCAGATCTTTGGATTATTAATGTGTCGGAACCTTATTTGGACCTAAGTTTTAAACTCAACAGCCTCTAAGTTCCACTAATCTATAACCAAGACTTCTCAATGCTCCAGATCAGAACAAGTCATCAATCACAAACCCTGAAGACCATGAATCTTTTCTTGTCCTGTGAAAGTGAGGTCTAAGCTCTCCACCTCAGAACTGGCAACTTGACAACCCTCCCCAACAAGGTAACTCTATAACCTCAATCTGGCCACTCTTTCCTCGAGGAGCGGGGTATTCCCTTCTAAGTTCAAGTTCAACCGGCTCAAGAAGAGGAGGAAGAAGAGAATGGGTCAAGGCCAGTGTAGCCAAGTACCCTTGGGAGCTTGACCAGTGTAGCCAAGTCTCCCTGCTGCAAGCTACATCAGGTGGATCATGATACCAAGCTTTGCTTATTGGACTCTATATACATACTCTGGTGGGATTATCATTTTCTCTCAGACCCACCACTTTTTTGGAGTTATTTTCTTTTTGCACATTTTTTTAGTGCATCTGTACAACATATACATGTGCAGCATATATACAAGGAGTTTTTCCTCTTGAGCCAGTAGACTATCCCTCTTTTGAAGCTTTATTGCAACCCACAACTCTCGTCGTTAGACCTCATGGCAACCAGACCAAGTTGAGACGCACTTCCTTCACTAAAAGAAGAAGAGAGGTTCCGCCTAGAAGTACTACCCTCATATGCTACCCCAAGTCAAGGAAGACTGCCTCCTCACCACCTCATCCGTGGAGAGCTCGGTGCATAGTGCTGGTGTCCAAGTAAAGACATAATCTATATGAGTCATGTGTTGTTGTTAAGTGCTCTACTTAGGCTCATTGAGACGACATGTGCTCATAGCCTAGTGGACTCAAAGAATTAAGTCACCATGGACCTGAAAAGTCTTAAACCTAAGCCCTATAAGGTTCCTTTTAGAAATTAGGTGGATTAAGATCTTAATCAAGCTCCATTTCTCAATTTGATTCCAGGCTAGTTTAAATGTCAACTATCATCTAGAAAAACTATATACATATGTACAAAAGATGCTTATTTACACAAATTTTACAATCATGCAAAATTTTTGAAAAATGTTTTGAAATCATGAATGGATGATGCATGAAGTGCAAGTTTTGCAAAAAGATATTTACTCACATTTACACAAGATTTTTGCAAACATTTGATTTTCAAAACATTTTGGAAAAATTTTGTACTATATACATACTTTTGATAAGAAAATATTTACACAAGCTTTACACAAAAGATTTTTGAAATCATTTTACAAAAATACTTTGTACACTAGCTATTTATGTGCAAATAAAAGAATGTTTATGTGCATGAAAAATATTTAATTTTTGTGATTTTTAGCCATTTTATTTATTAACACACTCACACAAAGTACGAGTTATGGCTAAAGTATATATGAAATATATACACACCCCCCAATACTTAGCTCGAACGATGTCCTCAAAGTCAAGAGCGATGAAGAAGACATAACTCGTGCTAGGTATAGGGAAGTGAAAAGAAAGGCTATATACAAAGAGGAATGAATGAAAAAGTCAAGAGGGTCTCGGGTCTTCCCCCTATACTTAGGATTAAATAATCCTAAGTATAGCAGGCTGTATACTAAGGGAAAAACCGAGTGAAGAATGTACATGGTCTACCCCCCCTATACTTAGGGTGAAATGTCCCTAAGTATAGGCAGCAAAACAGGGGTAGACAGATACAAAAGAAATACCCGAAGGTCTCACTTCCCCCCTATACTTAGGGTAAAGTGCACCCTAAGTATAGCATAATCACAAGATGAAGAAAGGGATGTGGGACTAAAGAATGTAATGATATGGACATCTGGATCTATACAAGGCGGAAGATCAGTGAAACTCAGGCGTGAGATGCATTAGATGTGAGTCAAAGACCACATCTCACGCAAAATGAATAGGGGCAAGATCAGCGACCCGTTGCTCATGATCTAGAAATGGCTTGAGCCGCTGGCCGTTCACTCGAAAGGTACTCTCAGAAGACAACTCAGATATATCAATGCTACTGTTGTCGTGTACCTTTCTGACCAAATAGGGTCCCTCCCATTTGCTCTGTAGCTTCCCTGGAAACAAACGTAGCCTCGCATCGAACGGCCATACTCTTTGTCCTATCTCAAAATGCTTGTGGCTGATATGAGAATCATGCCACTCCTTCACTCTTTCCTTATACTGTAGGCTGTTTGAGAAAGCTGTATCTCTAAGCTCCTCCAGGGAGGCTAACTCTGCCCTCCTCTGGTCTCCCATACCATCTGGATCCATAAGAATATCTGTAACTGCCCAAAGTGGCTTGTGCCTCAGCTCAACAGGTAAATGGCACGGCTTGCCATATACGAGGCGAAAGGGAGATGTACCCAATGGTGTCTTGAAAGACGTCCTATATGCCCACAAGACCGAGTCCAAAAGCTGTGACCAATCCTTTCGGTCAGGGCGGACGACTTTCTGTAATATAGTCTTGATCTCCCTATTCGACACCTCGGCTAGACCATTCGTCTGTGGATGGTAAGGTGTAGCAACACGATGGTCTATACCGAACTCGCTAGCAAGGGCCTTCACCTGGTCGTTGATGAAATGAGACCCCCCATCAGAAATCAGAACTCGTGGAACCCCGAACCGCGTGATGATATGCTTCCTCAAAAATTTGCAAACTGTCCTCGCATCAGCGGCTCGGGCGGGGATGGCCTCAACCCAACGACTAACATAATCTACGGCCAATAGAATGTACTCAAATCCCTGACTCTTAGGGAATGGACCCATGAAATCGATACCCCATGCGTCAAAAACCTCACAGAAGTGAATGGGCTGCATCGGCATCATATCACGCTGTCCACAAGTGCCCATCCTCTGACAGTCAGTACACCTCTTCACGAACTCATCAGAGTCCTTGAAGAGTGTAGGCCACCACAAGCCGGATTGGAGCACTTTCTGTGCCGTTCTCCTCCCAGAATGATGTCCTCCTGCCTCAAGCTTGTGGCAGTAAGTGAGGACGCTATGGTGTTCCTCCTGAGGAATGCACCGATGCCATACGCTATCCCCTCCTTCGTGGTAAAGGATGGGATCCTCCCAGTGGTAGGACTTGGCCTTCGCAAGGAAGGTCTCAAGCCTCTGCCTGGGCCAATCTTTTCCCAGCAACGAGAAAGTTCACAATATCGGCGTACCACGGGAGTGAGGCGATAGTAAGGATCGCCTCATCTGGGATGGTATCTCAAATGCGATCAATCTGCTCAGACTCCTCAGGCTGCTCTAAACGGGAGAGATGATCCGCCACCACATTCTTGACTCCAGGCTTATCCTTGATATCAATGTCGAACTCCTGGAGTAGAAGGATCCATCTAGTAAGCCTGGCCTTGGCATCCTTCTTTGCCATGAGGTACCTGATGGCGGTGTGATCTGTGTACAAAGTCACTCTAGATCCAATGATATAAGATCGAAACTTATCTAGGGCGAATATTACGGCTAGCATCTCCTTCTCTGTAACCGTGTAATTCCGCTGGGCAGAATCCAATGTGCGGCTAGCGTAGTGAATGGCAAATGGAACTCCATCCCTCCTCTGTCCCAGCACAGCCCCTACGGCAAAATGGGAGGCATCCATCATGATCTCGAATGGGAGAGACCAATCAGGCGGCTGGAGGATAGGAGCCTCAATTACACACTGCTGGAGAGTCGCAAAGGACGAAAGACACTTGTCATCGACAAGGAACTCGGTGTCTTTCGTTAAGAGGTCAGTCAACGGTCGGGCAATCCTGCTGAAATCCTGAATAAATCTCCTATAAAATCCAACGTGCCCCAGGAATGACCGTAGCTGCCTCAAATTGGACGGCGGTGCGAGTTTTCTAATGACATCAACCTTGGCCGGATCAACCTCCATGCCCCTGTTGGAGATGATGTGGCCAAGCACCGTCCCTTGAGTCACCATGAAGTGACTCTTCTCCCAAGATAGAACCAAATGGAACTCAATACATCGATGGAGTACTCGGTCTAGGCAGTCAAGACAGGAGTCGAATCCGTTGCCGTAGACCGAGAAATCGTCCATGAAGACCTCCAAACACTCCCCTACCATGTCCGAAAAGATCGACAGCATGTACCTCTGAAAAGTCGCAGGGGCGTTGCATAGCCCAAATGGCATGCGTCGAAAGGCATATCTACCAAAGGGACAGGTAAAGGTGGTCTTCTCCTGATCCTCAGGAGCGATGGCCACCTGGTTGTAGCCCGAGTACCCGTCCAGGAAGCAATAATGGCTCTTCCCTGCCAGTCTCTCAATGATCTGGTCAATAAAAGGCAGGGGGAAATGGTCCTTCTTGGTGGCCTGGTTGAGTCTCCTGTAGTCAACACAGACCCTCCAAGAGGTGGGTACTCGTGTAGCAATCTCCTCTCCCGACTCACTGATCACAGTCGTGATACCCGTCTTCTTGGGCACCACATGCAAGGGGCTAACCCACTTGGAGTCGGAAATGGGATAAATAAAATCTGCACTCCACCATTTTGATATTTCCTTCATCACGACCTCTCTCAGGTTGGGGTTCAGCCGCCGCTGGAACTCACGCGACGGCTTTTCCCCCTCCTCGAGATAAATATGGTGGGAGCACACCGCTGGACTAATCCCATGGAGATCTGCTACGCTCCATCCGATTGCCTTGCGGTTCTTTTCAAGAACCCCCATCAGACGGGATTCCTGCTCTCCAGTCAGATCGGCGGAGATAATGACTGGGTACATCTCAGGCTCGCCCACAAGGAACCGATACTTCAACGAAGTAGGGAGCGGCTTCAGCTCTGGACAGCTGGGTGCCGGCAAATCTGGCCTCGGAAGAAGATGTGTCAATGCTGCTAAATCTGCCAAATCTGCCTGGGAGAAAGAAAGCGAACTCTCGCAAACTGGATCTAAAGAAGGCTGCTCAACTGTGCTGTCTCTGATCTGCTCTGCATCTACCTCCTCCTCATCTGTAGGCTCATGTGGACTCAGGTCTGGCATCTGATCATCGCAATCTGCCCATTCAGACTCTGAATCCGAGGGATCTGTATCAAACATGGTGGCATCAGTACCACCGTAACAGAAGGTGGCCTCAGCACCACCATCACTGAAAATCGTGTCGCGGTCGAGAACCGGCTCTGCTGCCTCTTTGGTATCCTGAACCAGGGCTGTGCTCTCCAGACTCTCCTCTGCTATCATCTCGGCATCAGCTGTATCTGAAAATGAGAGGATGGCCTGTGCTGCAGGATCTGCCCATGCTGCCTCGTCGTCTGTGATCACAAAATCACAGTCCTGGTGGATGTCTGGCTCGGCGTCTGTCAGCTGCTCTGAATCTGTGCTAGCCTCTGAGCGTGCTCTCTCTCTGGCTCTGTAGTCCTCGTCCGTCTCTATTTGTACACTTTCGCCCTCGACGCGAAAGTATACCTTCCCGCTATCATGATCAGTCACCGCCTTGGCTGTGGCCAAGAATGGTCGACCAAGGATGATGGGGGTATCGGCCACTGAATCAGGGATCTCCATGTCCAACACTACGAAGTCCACGGGGAATTTCAGGCCCTGAATCGTGACGATAACGTCTCGCAACAACCCCTTCGGCCTCTTGACAGATCGATCAGCAAACTGAAGGACTGTCCTGCTTTGTCGAAGAGTGCCCAACTCGAAGCGGTCGAGAAGGGCTGCCGGAAGGAGGTTGATAGACGATCCGCTATCCAATAGAGTCCGGTCGAACCTCTGCTTACTAATCTGGCATCTGACACACGGGGCCCCGGAATCTGGCCTCTTGGCCGGCAGACGGTTCTGGATCGCGAAACATGTGGCTTTCGTCAGCACATGAATCTCTGAAGTGTGGTTCCTCCTCCTCCTCCTGACTGTGGTCCTGTCTCTCAAAGATCGCTGAAGAAGGGGAATGTGCTGCAAAGCCTCCTGAAGGGTCAGCTGTATGTGAAATCTGTCGATCATGCTCTGGCTGAACTCCTCCTGCTCTCTCTTTTTTGGATCTTTTTCTTTTTTCTTCCCCTTCCCCATCTGAAGGGCTCTAGGGAAGGGGATCACAGGGTCCTTAGATGAAGGACTAGGAAAAGGTCTAGACGGCTCGACGGCCGGATCCGCACATACAACAATCACCACAGTGGGACCAGAAGAAACTAAACCTTTTCCTTTATTCACAACAGTGTTATGAGGTACATCAACAGAAGGAAAAACAACATCTCTATCAAAACGAACACCGGTGGCCTCAGTACCACCTCGGGCTGGCTCTACTACTGGACGTCTCGCGGCCTCAGTACCGCGGGCTGGCTCTGCTACTGGACGTCTCGCGGCCTCAGTACCGCGGGCTGGCTCGGCTCCTCTGGTGGCATCAACACCACCTCCTCGAACTGGTGAAGCGGCGGCCTCAGTACCGCCGGTGGAATCAGCATCCTTGGTGGCATCAGTACCACCGTCATCATCGTGTGCGGCCTCAGTACCGCTCTCTTCCTCCTCATCTGGCGCCCTGGGTGGATCCTCGAGTCGTCGCTCAGATGAGGCGCCGCCTGCTGGTGCTCTACCGCTCCTAAGTGTAATAAAATCAGCATCAAATAGATCCGAAGACATATCATCAAATGGATCACTAGGAGTGGCATGCTCAGTGGAAACTACCTGCTCAGATTTTCGCTTTAGACTGTTCGGATTCGGCTCTATCTGTGCAGGGATGGCGGCCTTCCCTCTCACAAGGTCCCGCATCTCCTGGCGGAACTCGTCCATCTCCCGTCTGAAGGTAGCCTGCTGGTCCGTAAGGAGGCGGGCTATGTCATCCAAGGCGGGGCTCTCATGGGAGCCCGACGGGTAGCCTCTCTGGTGCTGAGGCTGCTGGAACTGGTGCTGCTGGTAAGAGGGGTAGGAGGAAGGATGCTGCTGCTGGTGTGGTGGGTGAGCCTGCTGCTCACGTCTCCAAGACTGTCCCTGCTGCTGATAGGGACGAGGAACGAAGGATGACTGCTGATATGGCTGGTGGGCTGGGGGCTGCTGCTGCGGCTGGTGATCTCTCTGCTGGCCATACTGCCCTCCCTGACCGGATGACTGCTGCTGGGGCTGGGTACCTCCATTCCCCCACCTGAATCCGGGATGGTCTCGTCGGATCCCAGGCTGGGGGCGGTCATACCAAATCCCGTTGACATCCATCAACGGCTCTGCATCGTAGGGGGCTGGCGAGAGTACTGCCAGAGGCTGATCCAGCTGGTATACCACCATCTGCATGTCTGGAGATGGTGGGGAATGGTAAGAGGGCTGCTGCTGCTGGTACGGCTCCGCCTGTACAAGGTGAACCTGTCTAGGCTGCTGAAAAGAGCTGGAGCGCTGGGACGAGCTGCTGCTGCCGCCGGTGTCGCCTCGCGACTGAAGACGGGGCTGGGAAGCCGTCTGTGCCTCCTGGAGACACATGAGCTGGGTCTTCATATCGCTCAGAGTCTGTGCCATATGTTCCATCTGCGCAATTCCCTGGCACTGCTACTTCTCGATCAGCTCCATCCGATCCAACTTCTCCCTGATGATACCCATATCCGCAGCGGACGACTCTGCATGTGCTGCTGCAACTGCGGATGAACTGGATGGACCGGCATCGACCCGTGCTATCCTCTGGTACTGCACGGGTCCTGGCTGCTACTGGGGTCTCCCCTGAGTGTACAACTTGGTCTGGGACATCACCATATAGTTCTCAGCCATCTCCTCGAAGATGGCCCAGACCTGGTCGTGATCCTTGGCGAAATAGGACCCGCCACAAGAAGCATTCACCAGGCCTTGGAGCTCTGGTGTCAACCCGCTGAAGAAGCTCTGCACAAGGTCCGGCTTCGAGATATCATGGTGCGGGCATCGGTCTGTGAGCTCTCTAAACCTCTCCCATGCCTCATGAAATTGCTCGTTGGGGAGCATGGAGAAGTTGCTGATCAGGGCCCTCGCTGCATTCGTCCGCCCGAGTGGATAGTACTTGTTCAAGTACTCGGTGCGGAGCTGCTCCCAGGTGTAGACGAACTTCCCCAAATGCTTCAGCCAGGTGGCTGCTCTGTCTGCTAGGGAAAAGGGGAAGGCAATCATCCGAATCGTATCCTGGTCCACATGGCGGTCGTGGACAGTACTGCAGATCATCAAGAACTCCTGGAGGTGGAGATGGGGCTCCTCGGTGGCAAGTCCGTGAAAACGGGGAAGCATCTGCAGGGTGTTCGGGGGGAACTTGAAGTCCTCCACGATAGCAGGCACCACCACCCAATGATGCATCAGTGTAGATCCGGGGTTGTGCAACTCCCGCATCGGTCTCGGTGATCCGGTTCACCAACGCAACGCGAGCTGAAGACCGTGAAAGTTCGGTCAAATTATCTTGTCAATTTTTATTAGGTGAACATACAAGATATCAGAGCGCTTACGTGACCTGTTAGGATACCCGATGCTACCCCAACCGACTGGCCCGCACGGAAGAGTCGGTAATCAGTCGGGACTAGCACCGGAGGGCTCTACCTAGGGTGCAGGTCACTCTCTCGCGCATCCAAACCAAACAATGAGGGGGTTGCTCTCCTCAAGACAAATTTTTATGGTGAGTGTCTTTTAGGGTCAATAGTTTTATCCAGTCCTAATTTTATGGTTTTTCTTTTTAATATTTTTCAAATAGAAAACAAACGCCTAACGAATTTTTCGGTTCTCCTGATTATTTAATCCAAAACAAGGGGGAGAAGACGAAAAAGCCGATGGGCGATGAATCAATGATGCATGCTGAGTCAGAAATGCGTACCTTGTCTCCAGCACTCTACATGCAAGTGATCCGCGCAGAATTTAAAGACATGAAATAAACTACCTAAATGATGCAGCGGGAAAAACCGAGTCCTAGATGAGCAATTTCTACACGCAAAACCGTCTAATCGGTCACCGACCTCCAAGCCAAAGGGTCCGGTCTTGACCCACCCCTCCTCTGCCCGACAAATCGGGGGTAGGAGAAAGCGCTTTACAGGGTGAGCTGCGGCACGCAGGCTACGAAGGAGACGAGTCGATTATTTTTATTAATTGATTATTAGTGAGTCCAATTAGTGCACTATAGGAACAAGCAAATAGTTAAATGTGGGGACCCTACTAATTACAGCACAAGCAAGCAGAAAATCCTAAGTCTAGGGGCTCGATGAAAAACCGCGTAAAAAGCCGTGAAAAAGCAGAAAAAAATGAAAAGAAAACAAAACCGCGTAAAAAGCCGCGAAAAAGTTCTAAGGGTCCCCCGAGCACACCGGTGCTCGGCGAAACAGACCCGCTAAGTCCAATCACAGTCCAAAGTGTCCAGTCTGAGTCCCTGTATTATTACAATAATAATCAAAATAAAACCTAATCTAACCTCACCCACTCAACTCTCTCTCTCTCGCTCTCTCCTGCGGCTCCGTAAAGAAGAGAGCCGCCTCCAAGTCCTGCGGTTGAGTCGGCTCCTCGAAAGTCGCCTCCGCGGTCCTCGAGCTCTCGCAAGAGACAGAGACAAGTGGTCAGACCGAAATAATCAAATAATGATAAGAAAAATAAATGGAAATAAAAATAAGGGTATATATGCAAAAATGCAAAATAGAATAAACACACACAATAAAACAAAAATAAACACAAAAGAAAAGAAAACAAAATAAAAATAAAATAAAAGAAAATATCAACAAAAGCTGCGAGAAAGCCGCGAGCTCTGAAAGAGCCGCGAAAAGCCGCGAAAAGAAAAACGAAGATAAAATAAAAACTACTAAGCCGTGCTCCCCGGCAACGGCACCATTCTGATGACACGCCGAGCGACCAAGGCAATCAGGTGTCTAGGATGGTCGTTGCGACCTCGATCACTCAGACGTGTCAATCAAGAAAAAAATGAACCACTAATAATAGCCAAAATCAATCACAAACGCGATAGCGGTCTTGCTATTGGATTAACCTGGTATAGCGATCAGGGTCGAACTCAAGGAGCACGGATTGGCCTCTCGGCCTACGAAGTAGTAAAAAGGAATAAAATAAAAGAACAAAATATTTTTAGTGGTTTTTAATTATTTTATATTTTTTTGAATTTTTTAATGTATTAAGAAAATAAGAAAAGTAAACAAACACACACTTCAACAAATTATTAAATGCACTAAAAATCAATCAAAAATTCAAATAAAAATATTTTTATGTGTTTTATAATTTTTAGTGTTTTTGGTGAATTTTTGAGAATTTTCTGATATTTATTTAATTTTCTAAAAATCAAACAGTAGCTGAAATCAAAGGTACTGTCCAGCCGAGCTAAAAAGGCCTAGATAAAATATCTAAAAGCCCTAAATTAGCTGGGAGGTAATTTTCCTGTAAAGAGAAGAAAATAAGGAAAATTTAAGCACCTATTTTATTATTCTTGGATTTTGGGTTTAATTACTAGAATTTTTATAAGATTTTAGGAGTTTTTCAATTTTTAGTGGTTTTCAGTAATGAAAAATAGCCAAAATTGGCAAGAAAATCAAACACAACAAAGGGACAATAGACAATTTTTTTGTAATTTTTTGACACTATTTAATATTTTTTTGTGATTTTTAAAGTTAGACAGTGAAGAAAATAGAGGTTTTTGAATTTTTAAAAATATCAAATGAAACTAAAAATGTCCTAAAAAATCCTCGAAAATTTTACACCATGGCAGGAGCCATGTGTCCAATTTTCGTGGGATTTGGAGATAATTTGCTATTTTATTCAAAAATAAAGAGAGGGTACAGTGCACAGGGACCAAAGTGCAAATACCTGAGAATCTGGGGGTCTGGTGCAATTTACCCAGAAAAACATGCACCACGCGCGTGCCTGGGGCACTCAGGGACCCAAATGTAATAAAAATAAGTTCCGAGGACTTATTGGTAACAGGTACTAAAAGTCCAAGGGCTTATCTGCAAAATACCCACAATTATCACGCACATGTCGAAATAAACCATGCACAGGGGTATAAATGCAAATAAGTAAAAACTTTCATTCAATTAATAACAACCAGAACTACAGGGGCATGACATGTAAAATACCCAGAAAATCACGTGTCGAAGCACGTGTCTCATCACATACAGGGGTATCTCAGCAAATAAAAGCAAGTACCAGGGTCTCTATGCAAATAACCCTAAAACTAAATAACTAAACTAAATATTTACAGGACTAAAGCGAAATAAAGTAAGAAAGGGGGCCTAAGGGTAAATTACCCTTTATTACGCGGAGCGGCTGGATGGAGGGCACGTGGCGCATCCGACGGTGGTGAACAACGACCTCTCTACAGCTGGGCTCCTCGGGATGATCCGACGCTCGAGGTCAAGTCACGTGGCGTGATCAACGGTGGTGGCTCGCTGTGGCTTAACCCACGAGCATCGGGCAGCTGGGATCGCCTCTCCAAAGATCTGGCGGTGCAGGTGCCTCCTGAGATGGACAGTCTGGATCAGAACTGGAGGGCCAAGGCGATCGGACGACGACGGAGGATGTTGGATGAACAGGTAGCCGACGAGACTCGCCGGCCTCTGGCGTGCGCTAGGATCCTCCTGGAAGCACTCTGAAGGTCGGAGAAGAAACGTGGGGTGCTCCCGCGTCTGCCGGTAGGCTCCGATGACCCAACCGGGCTCTGGAGAGCTCCGACGAGGTCGGCGGAGGCGAGGCTCCTGGCCTGATTGACCAAAGCCCTCAGATGGGCTTGGTAGCACATGCAAAGACCATCAAGAGACTCGCGGGTCGAGGGTAAATTGCCTCGACCCGGTTAGGTGGAGCGACGGTGAACTGGGGGTCGAAATGGCGAGCTCCGACGAAGGGGGTAGACGGAGGAGCTCAACTCCCAGCTCCTGTGCGAGCCGGGTTGGATGGAGGGGTGAAGAAGGTGCGCGGGGAGTCGGCGAGGGCTATGGCGATGCCCGATGATCGAATGGTGGTCGGAAACGATGGGAATCGACTATGGACGGCGGCGGAGCGAATTGGGCGTAATCGGAAATCAGCGAAAAAGAAGGGCCTACGAGGTTACCTGGGTGGACGAAGAGACTGGGGAGGAGCTGGGGAAGCTCCTGGTCTTTGCCTCAAGGAGCGTCTCCCTCCGAGGCTCGGTGCTCACGCTGGTGGCGGAGCAACGACGGCTGTGCTCGCCGGATCAGTGGATACGCCCCCACTCCTCGCTTCGACGGCGCCGGACGCAAGCTGTCACTCTCGCGAGTGCGCTGGAGCTCACAGGAGGTGAATACGAATGGCCAAAGATAGAGAAATGAGGTGGCGGAGCAACGGCTAAATATGCGTGTGGGTCCGGCTAGACGAGGTCGGGTAGGGCGTGGAGGCGCGCGGATCCCGATGTGGATACCCCGACGAGGGTGTCGGATGTGGCAGGAGTGAAACGGACCCGGGGTTTAGGTGGGATTCAATTGGGTTTAGGCGCTAGAAATTAGGGAAGTCGGGTCGGGCGCCTAAATCCGCAGGAGGTGGTCCTGGGGGGGGGGGGGTAGTTGACCGGGCGGTCAACATCCCCAGGCGCCAACAGGAATCGGCCACGTGGCAGGATCTTAGGAGTGAAAATTAGGGTAGCTAGGGGCCGATTTAGCAAAAACTCAAAACATGAAGTATTTTTATTTTATTTTTTTTCTATTTTTTAGTGATTTTTAATATTTTTTTCGAAATAAAAATAAGGTATTTACATTATATGTAATATATAGGTATATGTACACTATATAGGGTTTTTAATTTTTGATTTTTTAATTATTATTTTTGTACACTTTTATTCCTATTTTATATTTTATTTATTTTCATTATAAAATAAGGAATAAAAAGATATTTTTATTTTATTTTTATTATTTATATACATAGGTAAAATAAATACATATATACATTTATTTACATGGTATATTTACAATATAATTTTGTACTTTTAATTTTGTTATTTTTATTTTGTTTTTATTTTAATTGTTTTTATTTTATTTATTTACATTATAACACATAGAATATTTACAAAAATTTTGGAAATTAATTTTATTTATTTACAAGGTTAAATAAATATAAAAGAGTGGTTCATGTACATGATGAAAGTGGTGTTTTTTTGTTCTTTTTGATTTTTATCTTTTTATCTTTTGTTTTTATACTTATAAATATAGACACATATTTACAAGCCTATTTTTGGTGAGGAAAATATTTTTATTTTATTTACATAAATATTTACACACAAGAGCCCCTATCTCCCTCTACTTTGGCTTTTATGCGGTCAGGCCCATGCTGAGCCCTCCCTTGGGTAAGGTTGCTCAATATTTATTCTAAATATTTCCCTCTTTTTCTTTTTAATCTTTATTCTTTTATTTTTGCACAAAACATGCTAATTATAGTTTTTTACACAATGCATGCTTTTGGTAATTATTTCTATTTACACATATCTACATGTATTTGCAAAGGTTGATGTAGCTAAAATATAAGAATAAAGAGTGATGAATGGGTATTCATCACCCCTCTATACTTAACTTTGCTAGTCCCTTAGCAAACACTTATTTGAAAAAGAAGTGAAAAAGAAAGAAAAGAAAAAGAAAAAGAGAATGTACATGGATCAAGGCTGATTATTAAACTTGCCTTTATCAAATTGTGGTATGGAGCTCGATCAGATCTTTGGATTATTAATGTGTCGGAACCTTATTTGGACCTAAGTTTAAAACTCAACAGCCTCTAAGTTCCACTAATCTATAACCAAGACTTCTCAATGCTCCAGATCAGAACAAGTCATCAATCACAAACCCTGAAGACCATGAATCTTTTCTTGTCCTGTGAAAGTGAGGTCTAAGCTCTCCACCTCAGAACTGGCAACTTGACAACCCTCCCCAACAAGGTAACTCTATAACCTCAATCTGGCCACTCTTTCCTCGAGGAGCGGGGTATTCCCTTCTAAGTTCAAGTTCAACCGGCTCAAGAAGAGGAGGAAGAAGAGAATGGGTCAAGGCCAGTGTAGCCAAGTACCCTTGGGAGCTTGACCAGTGTAGCCAAGTCTCCCTGCTGCAAGCTACATCAGGTGGATCATGATACCAAGCTTTGCTTATTGCACTCTATATACATACTCCGGTGGGATTACCATTTTCTCTCAGACCCACCACTTTTTTGGAGTTATTTTCTTTTTGCACATTTTTTAGTGCATCTGTACAACATATACATGTGCAGCATATATACAAGGAGTTTTTCCTCTTGAGCCAGTAGACTATCCCTCTTTTGAAGCTTTATTGCAACCCACAACTCCCGTCGTTAGACCTCATGGCAACCAGACCAAGTTGAGACGCACTTCCTTCACTAAAAGAAGAAGAGAGGTTCCGCCTAGAAGTACTACCCTCATATGCTACCCCAAGTCAAGGAAGACTGCCTCCTCACCACCTCATCCGTGGAGAGCTCGGTGCATAGTGCTGGTGTCCAAGTAAAGCCATAATCTATATGAGTCATGTGTTGTTGTTAAGTGCTCTACTTAGGCTCATTGAGACGACATGTGCTCATAGCCTAGTGGACTCAAAGAATTAAGTCACCATGGACCTGAAAAGTCTTAAACCTAAGCCCTATAAGGTTCCTTTTAGAAATTAGGTGGATTAAGATCTTAATCAAGCTCCATTTCTCAATTTGATTCCAGGCTAGTTTAAATGTCAACTATCATCCAGAAAAACTATATACATATGTACAAAAGATGCTTATTTACACAAATTTTACAATCATGCAAAATTTTTGAAAAATGTTTTGAAATCTCGAATGGATGATGCATGAAGTGCAAGTTTTGCAAAAAGATATTTACACACATTTACACAAGATTTTTGCAAACTTTTGATTTTCAAAATATTTTGGAAAAATTTTGTACTATATACATACTTTTGATAAGAAAATATTTACACAAGCTTTACACAAAAGATTTTTGAAATCATTTTTACAAAAATACTTTGTACACTAGCTATTTATGTGCAAATAAAAGAATGTTTATGTACATGAAAAATTTTTAATTTTTGTGACTTTTAGCCATTTTATTTATTAACACACTCACACAAAGTACGAGTTATGGCTAAAGTATATATGAAATATATACACCCCCCCTATACTTAGCTCGAACGATGTCCTCAGAGTCAAGAGCGATGAAGAAGACATAACTCGTGTTAGGTATAGGGAAGTGAAAAGAAAGGCTATATACAAAGAGGAATGAATGAAAAAGTCAAGAAGGTCTCAGGTCTTCCCCCTATACTTAGGATTAAATAATCCTAAGTATAGCAGGCTGTATACTAAGGGAAAAACCGAGTGAAGAATGTACAGGGTCTACCCCCCCTATACTTAGGGTGAAATGTCCCTAAGTATAGGCAGCAAAACAGGGGTAGACAGAAACAAAAGAAATACCCGAAGGTCTCACTTCCCCCCTATACTTAGGGTAAAGTGCACCCTAAGTATAGCATAATCACAAGATGAAGAAAGGGATGTGGGACTAAAGAATGTAATGATATGGACATCTGGATCTATACAAGGCGGAAGATCAGTGAAACTCAGGCGTGAGATGCATTAGATGTGAGTCAAAGACCACATCTCACGCAAAATGAATAGGGGCAATATCAGCGACCTGTGGCTCATGATCTAGAAATGGCTTGAGCCGCTGGCCGTTCACTCGAAAGGTACTCTCAGAAGACAACTCAGATATATCAATGCTACCGTTGTCGTGTACCTTTCTGACCAAATAGGGTCCCTCCCATTTGCTCTGTAGCTTCCCTGGAAACAAACGTAGCCTCGCATAGAACAACCATACTCTTTGTCCAATCTCAAAATGCTTGTGGCTGATATGAGAATCATGCCACTCCTTCACTCTTTCCTTATACTGTAGGCTGTTTGAGAAAGCTGTATCTCTAAGCTCCTCCAGGGCGGCTAACTCTGCCCTCCTCTGGTCTCCCATACCATCTGGATCCATAAGAATATCTGTAACTGCCCAAAGTGACTTGTGCCTCAGCTCAACAAGTAAATGGCACGGCTTGCCATATACGAGGCGAAAGGGAGATGTACCCAATGGTGTCTTGAAAGACGTCCTATATGCCCACAAGACCGAGTCCAAAAGCTGTGACCAATCCTTTCGGTCAGGGCGGACGACTTTCTGTAATATAGTCTTGATCTCCCTATTCGACACCTCGGCTAGACCATTCGTCTGTGGATGGTAAGGTGTAGCAACACGATGGTCTATACCGAACTCGCTAGCAAGGGCCTTCACCTGGTCGTTGATGAAATGAGACCCCCCATCAGAAATCAGAACTCGTGGAACCCCGAACCGCATGATGATATGCTTCCTCAAAAATTTGCAAACTGTCCTCGCATCAGCGGCTCGGGCGGGGATGGCCTCAACCCAACGACTAACATAATCTACGGCCAACAGAATGTACTCAAATCCCTGACTCTTAGGGAATGGACCCATGAAATCGATGCCCCATGCGTCAAAAACCTCACAGAAGTGAATGGGCTGCATCGGCATCATATCACGCTGTCCACAAGTGCCCATCCTCTGACAGTCAGTACACCTCTTCACGAACTCATTAGAGTCCTTGAAGAGTGTAGGCCACCACATGCCGGATTGGAGCACTTTCTGTGCCGTTCTCCTCCCAGAATGATGTCCTCCTGCCTCAAGCTTGTGGCAGTAAGTGAAGACGCTATGGTGTTCCTCCTGAGGAATGCACCGACGCCAGACGCTATCCCCTCCTTCGTCGTAAAGGATGGGATCCTCCCAGTGGTAGGACTTGGCCTTCGCAAGGAAGGTCTCAAGCCTCTGCCTGGGCCAATCTTGTGGGACTTTCCCAGCAACGAGAAAGTTCACAATATCGGCGTACCACGGGAGTGAGGCGATAGCAAGGATCGCCTCATCTGGGAAGGTATTTCGAATGGGATCAATCTGCTCAGACTCCTCAGGCTGCATTAAACGGGAGAGATGATCCACCACCACATTCTTGACTCCAGGCTTATCCTTAATCTCAATGTCGAACTCCTGGAGTAGAAGGATCCATCTAGTAAGTCTGGCCTTGGCATCCTTCTTTGCCATGAGGTACCTGATGGCGGTGTGATCTGTGTACAAAGTCACTCTAGATCCAATGATATAAGATCGAAACTTATCTAGGGCGAATATTACGGCTAGCATCTCCTTCTCTGTAACCGTGTAATTCCGCTGGGCGGAATCCAATGTGCGGCTAGCGTAGTGAATGGCAAATGGAACTCCATCCCTCCTCTGTCCCAGCACAACCCCTACGGCAAAATCGGAGGCATCCGTCATGATCTCGAATGGGAGAGACCAATCAGGCGGCTGGAGGACAGGAGCCTCAATCACACACTGCTGGAGAGTCGCAAAGGACGAAAGACACTTGTCATCGACAAGGAACTCGGTGTCTTTCGTCAAGAGGTCAGTCAACGATCGGGCAATCCTGCTGAAATCCTGAATAAATCTCCTATAAAATCCAACGTGCCCCAGGAATGACCGTAGCTGCCTCAAATTGGACGGCGGTGCGAGTTTTCTAATGACATCAACCTTGGCCGGATCAACCTCCATGCCCCTATTGGAGATGATGTGGCCAAGCACCGTCCCTTGGGTCACCATGAAGTGACTCTTCTCCCAAGATAAAACCAAATGTAACTCAATACATCGTTGGAGTACTCGGTCTAGGCAGTCAAGACAGGAGTCGAATCCGTCGCCGTAGACCGAGAAATCATCCATGAAGACCTCCAAACACTCCCCTACCATGTCCGAAAAGATCGACAGCATGCACCTCTGAAAAGTCGCAGGGGCGTTGCATAGCCCAAATGGCATGCGTCGAAAGGCATATGTACCAAAGGGACAGGTAAAGGTTGTCTTCTCCTGATCCTCAGGAGCGATGGCCACCTGGTTGTAGCCCGAGTACCCGTCCAGGAAGCAATAATGGCTCTTCCCTACCAGTCTCTCAATGATCTGGTCAATAAAAGGTAGGGGGAAATGGTCCTTCTTGGTGGCCTGGTTGAGTCTCCTGTAGTCAACACAGACCCTCCAAGAGGTGGGTACTCGTGTAGCAATCTCCTCTCCCGACTCACTGATCACAGTCGTGATGCCCGTCTACTTGGGCACCACATGCAAGGGGCTAACCCACTTGGACTCGGAAATGCGATAAATAAAATCTGCACTCCACCATTTTGATATTTCCTTCATCACGACCTCTCTCAGGTTGGGGTTCAGCCGCCGTTGGAACTCACGCGACGGCTTTGCCCCCTCCTCGAGATAAATATGGTGGGAGCACACTACTGGACTAATCCCATGGAGATCTGCTACGCTCCATCCGATTGCCTTGCGGTTCTTTTCAAGAACCCCCATCAGACGGGATTCCTGCTCTCCAGTCAGATCGGCGGAGATGATGACTGGGTACATCTCAGGCTCGCCCGCAAGGAACCGATACTTCAGCGAAGTAGGGAGCGGCTTCAGCTCTGGACAGCTGGGTGCCGGCAAATCTGGCCTCGGAAGAAGATGTGTCAATGCTGCTAAATCTGCCAAATCTGCCTGGGAGAAAGAAAACGAACTCTCGCAAACTGGATCTGGAGAAGGCTGCTCAACTGTGTTGTCTCTGATCTGCTCTGCATCTACCTCCTCCTCATCTGTAGGCTCAGGTGGACTCAGGTCTGGCATCTGATCATCGCAATCTGCCCATTCAGACTCTGAATCCGAGGGATCTGTATCAAACATGGTGGCATCAGTACCACCGTAACACAAGGTGGCCTCAGCACCACCATCACTGAAAATCGTGTCGCGGTCGAGAACCGGCTCTGCTGCCTCTGTGGTATCCTGAACCAGGGCTGTGCTCTCCAGACTCTCCTCTGCTATCATCTCGGCATCAGCTGTATCTGAAAATGAGAGGATGGCCTGTGCTGCAGGATCTGCCCATGCTGCCTCGTCGTCTGTGATCACAAAATCACAGTCCTGGTGGATGTCTGGCTCAACGTCTGTCAGCTGCTCTGAATCTGTGCTAGCCTCTGAGCGTGCTCTCTCTGGCTCTGTAGTCCTCGACCGTCTCTATTTGTACACTTTCGCCCTCGACGCGAAAGTATACCTTCCTGCTATCATGATCAGTCACCGCCTTGGCCGTGGCCAAGAACGGTCGACCAAGGATGATGGGGGTATCGGCCACTGAATCAGGGATCTCCATGTCCAACACTACGAAGTCCACGTGGAATTTCAGGCCCTGAATCGTGACGATAACGTCTCGCAACAACCCCTTCGGCCTCTTGACAGATCGATCAGCAAACTGAAGGACTGTCCTGCTCTATCGAAGAGTGCCCAACTCGAAGCGGTCGAGAAGGGATTCCGGAAGGAGATTGATAGACGATCCGCTATCCAATAGAGTCCGGTCGAACCTCTGCTCACTAATCTGGCATCTGACATACGGGGCCTCGGAATCTGGCCTCTTGGCCGGCAGACGCTTCTGGATCACGAAACACGTGGCTTTCATCAGCACATGAATCTCTGAAGTGTGGTTCCTCCTCCTCCTCCTGACTGTGGTCCTGTCTCTCAAAGATCGCTGAAGAAGGGGAATGTGCTGCAAAGCCTCCTGAAGGGTCAGCTGTATGTGAAATCTGTCGATCATGCTCTGGCTGAACTCCTCCTGCTCTCTCTTTTTTGGATCTTTTTCTTTTTTCTTCCCCTTCCCCATCTGAAGGGCTCTAGGAAAGGGGATCACATGGTCCTTCTCAGATGAAGGACTAGGAAAAGGTCTAGACGGCTCGGCGGCCGGATCCGCACATACATCAATCACCACAGTGGGACCAGAAGAAACTAAACCTTTTCCTTTATTCACAACAGTGTTCTGAGGTACATCAACAGAAGGAAAAACAACATCTCTATCAAAACGAACACCGGTGGCCTCAGTACCACCTCGGGCTGGCTTTGCTACTGGACGTCTCGCGGCCTCAGTACCGCGGGCTGGCTCTGCTACTGGACGTCTCGTGGCCTCAGTACCGCGGGCTGGCTCGGCTCCTCTGGTGGCATCAGCACCACCTCCTCGAACTGGTGAAGAGGCGGCCTTAGTACCGCCGGTGGAATCAGCATCCTTGGTGGCATCAGTATCACCGTCATCATCGTGTGCGGCCTCAGTACCGCTCTCTTCTTCCTCATCTGGCGCCCTGGGTGGATCCTCGAGTCGTCGCTCAGATGAGGCGCCGCCTGCTGGTGCTCTACCGCTCCTAAGTGTAACAAAATCAGCATCAAATAGATCCGAAGACATATCATCAAATGGATCACTAGGAGTGGCATGCTCAGTGGAAACTACCTGCTCAGATTTTCGCTTCAGACTGTTCGGATTCGGCTCTATCTATGCAGGGATGGCGGCCTTCCCTCTCACAAGGTCCCACATCTCCTGGCGGAACTCGTCCATCTCCCGTCTGAAGGTAGCCTGCTGGTCCGTAAGGAGGCGGGCTATGTCATCCAAGGCGGGGCTCTCATGGGAGCCCGACGGGTAGCCTCTCTGATGCTGAGGCTGCTGGAACTGGTGCTGCTGGTAAGAGGGGTAGGAGGAAGGATGCTGTTGTTGGTGTGGTGGGTGAGCCTGCTGCTCACGTCTCCAAGACTGTCCCTGCTGCTGATAGGGACGAGGAACGAAGGATGACTGCTGATATGGCTGGTGGGCTGGGGGCTGCTACTGCGGCTGGTGATCTCTCTGCTGGCCATACTGCCCTCCCTGACCGGATGACTGCTGCTGGGGATGGGTACCTCCATTCCCCCACCTGAATCTGGGATGGTCTCGTCGGATCCCAGGCTAGGGGCGGTCATACCAAATCCCGTTGACATCCATCAACGGCTCTGCATCGTAGGGGGTTGGCGGGAGTACTGCCAGAGGCTGATCCGGATGGTATACCACCATCTGCATGTCTGGAGATGGTGGGGACTGGTAAGAGGGCTGCTGCTGCTGGTACGGCTCCGCCTGTACAAGGTGAACCTGTCTAGGCTGCTGAAAAGAGCTGGAGCACTGGGACGAGCTGCTGCTGCTGCCGGTGTCGCCTCGCGACTGAAGACGGGGCTGGGAAGCCGTCTGTGCCTCCTGGAGACACATGAGCTGGGTCTTCATGTCGCTCAGAGTCTGTGCCATCTGTTCCATCTGCGCAATTCCCTGGCACTGCTTCTTCTCGATCAGCTCCATCCAGTCCAACTTCTCGCTGATGATACCCATATCCGCAGCGGACGACTCTGCCTGTGCTGCTGCAACTGCGGATGAACTGGATGGACCGGCATCGACCCGTGCTATCCTCTGGTACTGCACGGGTCCTGGCTGCTGCTGGGGTCTCCCCTGAGTGTACAACCTGGTCTGGGACATCACCATATAGTTCTCAGCCATCTCCTCGAAGATGGCCCAGACCTGGTCGTGATCCTTGGCGAAATAGGACCCGCCACAAGAAGCATTCACCAGGCCCTGGAGCTCTGGTGTCAACCCGCTGAAGAAGCTCTGCACAAGGTTCGGCTTCGAGATATCATGGTGCAGGCATTAGTCTGTGAGCTCTCTAAACCTCTCCCATGCCTCATGAAATTGCTCGTTGGGGAGCATGGAGAAGTTGCTGATCAGGGCCCTCGCTGCATTCGTCCGCCCGAGTGGATAGTACTTGTTCAAGTACTCGGTGCGGAGCTGCTCCCAGGTGTAGACGAACTTCCCCAAATGCTTCAGCCAGGTGGCTGCTCTGTCTGCTAGGGAAAAGAGGAAGGCAATCATCCGAATCGTATCCTGGTCCACATGGCAGTCGTGGACAGTACTGCAGATCATCAAGAACTCCTGGAGGTGGAGATGGGGCTCATCGGTGGCAAGTCCGTGAAAACGGGGAAGCATCTGTAGGGTGTTTGGGGGGAACTTGAAGTCCCCCACGATAGCAGGCACCACCACCCAATGATGCATCAGTGTAGATCCGGGGTTGTGCAACTCCCGCATTGGTCTCGGTGGTCCTCCTGCCGCGGCGGCTGCCGCTGCGGCGGCGGCTACTGTTGCTGCTGCGGCTGCTGCGGCTCGTGCCTCTGCATCATGTCCGTCCTCAGGCTCGCTCTGATCTCTCTCTGCTCTGAGTCGCTCCAACTCTCTCCTCATCTCAATCATAAACGCTCCCTGATCCCTCAGCTGCTGCTGCACTGTCTCTAACGAGGCAATCAGGGTGGAGTTGATCGCTCCCTGGTCCATCACAATGTGCTCAGTCCTGGAGCGGTCCTCTGAACTACCGGCCATGACGTCTGCTGCAAAATCAAATGAGCCATACTCAGGTGCTGTCAAATCTGCTAATCTCTCCTCTGGCTCATGTCTCTCAGAACCGAAAGAAAGGGGGTCGAGGGGGAACATGGCGGAATCGTACTCGGGCTCGGAGAACTGGTCTTGGCTCTCGCGGGCCAACCTAGATGATAGGGTCGACGTGCCCGAAAGCGGTGCAGCCAGAGGCTGCCTAAGAGAGCGTCTACCCATCATCTTGATCTGGCGAGTAGTGCGGATGAGATCTGGAGAAACTATGATCAGAATGCAAACCCCCGGTTCACCAACGCAACGCGAGCTGAAGACCGTGAAAGTTCGGTCAAATTATCTTGTCAATTTTTATTAGGTGAACACACAAGATATCAGAGCGCTTACGTGACCTGTTAGGATACCCGATGCTACCCCAACCGACTGGCCCGCACGGAAGAGTCGGTAATCAGTCGGGACTAGCACCGGAGGGCTCTACCTAGGGTGCGGGTCACTCTCTCGCGCATCCAAACCAAACAATGAGGGGGTTGCTCTCCCCAAGATAAATTTTTATGGTGAGTGTCTTTTAGGGTCAATAGTTTTATCCAATCCCAATTTTATGGTTTTTCTTTTTAATATTTTTCAAATAGAAAACAAACGCCTAACGAATTTTTCGGTTCACCTGATTATTTAATCCAAATCAAGGGGGAGAAGACGAAAAAGCCGATGCGCGATGAAATCAATGATGCATGCTGAGTCAGAAATGCGTACCTTATCTCCAGCACTCTACATGCAAGTGATCCGCGCAGAATTTAAAGACAGGAAATAAACTACCTAAATGATGCAGCGGGAAAAACCGAGTCCTAGATGAGCAATTTCTACACGCAGAACCGTCTAATCGGTCACCGACCTCCAAGCCAAAGGGTCCGGTCTTGGCCCACCCCTCCTCTGCCCGACAAATCGGGGGTAGGAGAAAGCGCTTTACAGGGTGAGCTGCGGCACGTAGGCTACGAAGGAGATGAGTCGATTATTTTTATTAATTGATTATTAGTGAGTCCAATTAGCGCACTATAGGAACAAGCAAATAGTTAAGTGTGGGGACCCTACTAATTACGGCACAAGCAAGCAGAAAATCCTAAGTCTAGGGGCTCGATGAAAAACCGCGTAAAAAGCCGCGAAAAAGCAGAAAAAAATGAAAAGAAAACAAAACCGCGTAAAAAGCCGCGAAAAAGTCCTAAGGGTCCGCCGAGCACACCAGTGCTCGGCGAAACAGACCCGCTAAGTCCAATCACAGTCCAAAGTGTCCAGTCTGAGTCCCTGTATTATTACAATAATAATCAAAATAAAACCTAATCTAACCTCACCCACTCAACTCTCTCTCTCGCTCTCTCCTGCGGCTCCGTAAAGAAGAGAGCCGCCTCCAAGTCCTGCGGTTGCGTCGGCTCCTCGAAAGTCGCCTCCGCGGTCCTCGAGCCCTCGCAAGAGACAGAGATAAGTGGTCAGACCGAAATAATCAAATAATGATAAGAAAAATAAATGGAAATAAAAATAAGGGTATATATGCAAAAATGCAAAATAGAATAAACACACAAAATAAAACAAAAATAAACACAAAAGAAAAGAAAACAAAACAAAAATAAAACAAAAGAAAATATCAACAAAAGCCGTGAGAAAGCCGCGAGCTCTGAAAGAGCCGCGAAAAGCCGCGAAAAGAAAAACGAAGATAAAATAAAAACTACTAAGCCGTGCTCCCCAGCAACGGCGCCATTCTGATGACACGCCGAGCGACCAAGGCAATCAGGTGTCTAGGATGGTCGTTGCGACCTCGATCACTCAGACATGTCAATCAAGAAAAAATGAACCACTAATAATAGCCAAAATCAATCACAAACGCGATAGCGGTCCTGCTATTGGATTAACCTGGTATAGCGACCACGGTCGAACTCAAGGAGCACGGATTGGCCTCTCGGCCTACGAAGTAGTAAAAAGGAATAAAATAAAAGAACAAAATATTTTTAGTGGTTTTTAATTATTTTATATTTTTTTGAATTTTTTAATGTATTAAGAAAATAAGAAAAGTAAACAAACACACACTTCAACAAATTATTAAATGCACTAAAAATCAATCAAAAATTCAAACAAAAATATTTTTATGTGTTTTATAATTTTTAGTGTTTTTGATGAATTTTTGAGAATTTTCTGATATTTATTTAATTTTCTAAAAATCAAACAGTAGCTGAAATCAAAGGTACTGTCCAGCCGAGCTAAAAAAGCCTAGATAAAATATCTAAAAGCCCTAAATTAGCTGGGAGGTAATTTTCCTGTAAAGAGAAGAAAATAAGGAAAATTTAAGCACCTATTTTATTATTCTTGGATTTTGGGTTTAATTACTAGAATTTTTATAAGATTTTAGGAGTTTTTCAATTTTTAGTGGTTTTCAGTAATGAAAAATAGCCAAAATTGGCAAGAAAATCAAACACAACAAAGGGGACAATAGACAATTTTTTTGTAATTTTTAGACACTATTTAATATTTTTTTTGTGATTTTTAAAGTTAGACAGTGAAGAAAATAGAGGTTTTTGAATTTTTAAAAAAATCAAATGAAACTAAAAATGTCCTAAAAAATCCTCGAAAATTTTACACCATGGCAGGATCCATGTATCCAATTTTCGTGGGATTTGGAGGTAATTTGCTATTTTATTCAAAAATAAAGAGAGGGTACAGTGCACAGGGACCAAAGTGCAAATACCCGAGAATCTGGGGGTCTGGTGCAATTTACCCAGCAAAACACGTGCCACGCGCGTGCCTGGGGCACTCAGGGTCCCAAATGTAATAAAAATAAGTTCCGAGGACTTATTGGTAACATGTACCAAAAGTCCAAGGGCTTATCTGCAAAATACCCACAAATATCACGCACATGTCGAAATAAACCACGCACAGGGGTATAAATGCAAATAAGTAAAAACTTTCATTCAATTAATAACAACCAGAACTACAGGGGCATGACATGTAAAATACCCAGAAAATCACGTGTCGAAGCACGTGTCTCATCACATACAGGGGTATCTCAACAAATAAAAGCAAGTACCAGGGTCTCTATGCAAATAACCCTAAAACTAAACAACTAAACTAAATATTTACAGGACTAAAGCGAAATAAAGTAAGAAAGGGGGCCTAAGGGTAAATTACCCTTTATTACGCGGAACGGCTGGATGGAGGGCACGTGGCGCATCCGACGGTGGTGAACAGCGGCCTCTCTACAGCTGGGCTCCTCGGGATGATCCGACGCTCGAGGTCAAGCCACGTGGCATGATCAACGGTGGTGGCTCGCTGTGGCTTAACCCACGAGCATCGGGCGGCTGGGATCGCCTCTCCGAAGATCTGGCGGTGCAGGTGCCTCCTGAGATGGACGGTCTGGATCAGAACTGGAGGGCCGAGGCGATCGGACGACGACGGAGGATGTTGGATGAACAGGTAGCCGGCGAGACTCGCCGGCCTCTAGCGTGCGCTAGGATCCTCTTGGAAGCACTCTGAAGGTCGGAGAAGAAACGTGGGGTGCTCCCGCGTCTGCCGGTAGGCTCCGATGACCCAACCGGGCTCTGGAGAGCTCCGACGAGGTCGGTGGAGGCGAGGCTCCTGGCCTGATTGACCAAAGCCCTCAGATGGGCTTGGTAGCACCTGCAAAGACCACCAAGAGACTCGCGGGTCGAGGGCAAATTGCCTCGACCCGGTTAGGCGGAGCGACGGTGAACTGGGGGTCGAAATGGCGAGCTCCGGCGAAGGGGGTAGACGAAGGAGCTCGACTCCCAGCTCCTGTGCGAGCCGGGTTGGATGGAGGGGTGAAGAAGGTGCGCGGGGAGTCGGCGAGGGCTATGGCGATGCCCGATGATCGAATGGTGGTCAGAAACGATGGGAATCGACTATGGACGGCGGCGGAGCGAATTGGGCGTAATCGGAAATCAGCGAAAAAGAAGGGCCTACGAGGTTACCTGGGTGGACGAAGAGACTGGGGAGGAGCTGAGGAAGCTCCTGGTCTTTGCCTCGAGGAGCGTCTCCCTCCGAGGCTCGGTGCTCACGCTGGTGGCGGAGCAACGGCGGCTGTGCTCGCCGGATCAGTGGATACGCCTCCACTCCTCGCTTCGACGGCGCCGGACGCAAGCTGTCACTCTCGCGAGTGCGCTGGAGCTCACAGGAGGTGGATACGAATGGCCAAAGATAGAGAAATGAGGTGGCGGAGCAACGGCTAAATATGGGTGCGGGTCCGGCTAGACGAGGTCGGGTAGGGCGTGGAGGCGCGCGGATCCCGATGTGGATACCCCGGCGAGGGTGTCGGATGTGGCAGGAGTGAAACGGACCCGGGATTTAGGTGAGATTCAATCGGGTTTAGGCGCTAGAAATTAGGGAAGTCGGGTCGGGCGCCTAAATCCGCAGGAGGTGGTCCTGGGGGGGGGGGGAGGTAGTTGACCGGGCGATCAACATCCCCAGGAGCCAACAGGAATCGGCCACGTGGCAGGATCTTAGGAGTGAAAATTAGGGTAGATAGAGGCCGATTTAGCTAAAACTCAAAACATGAAATATTTTTATTTTATTTTTTTCTATTTTTTAGTGATTTTTAATAATTTTTTCGAAATAAAAATAAGGTATTTACATTATATGTAATATATAGGTATATGTACACTATATAGGGTTTTTAATTTTTGATTTTTTAATTATTATTTTTGTACACTTTTATTCCTATTTTATATTTTATTTATTTTCATTATAAAATAAGGAATAAAAAGGTATTTTTATTTTATTTTTATTATTTATATAGATAGGTAAAATAAATACATATATACATTTATTTACATGGTATATTTACAATATATTTTTGTACTTTTAATTTTGTTATTTTTATTTTGTTTTTGTTTTAATTGTTTTTATTTTATTTATTTACATTATAACACATAGAATATTTACAAAAATTTTGGAAATTAATTTTATTTATTTACAATGTTAAATAAATATAAAAGAGTGGTTCATGTACATGATGAAAGTGGTGTTTTTTTGTTCTTTTTGATTTTTATCTTTTTTTCTTTTGTTTTTATACTTATAAATATAGACACATATTTACAAGCCTATTTTTGGTGAGGAAAATATTTTTATTTTATTTACATAAATATTTACACACATGAGCCCCTATCTCCCTCTACTTTGGCTTTTATGCGGTCAGGCCCATGCTGAGCCCTCCCTTGGGTTAGGTTGCTCAATATTTATTCTAAATATTTCCCACTTTTTCTTTTTAATCTTTATTCTTTTATTTTTGCACAAAAACATGCTAATTATAGGTTTTTACACAATGCATGCTTTTGGTAATTATTTCTATTTACACATATCTACATGTATTTGCAAAGGTTTTTGTAGCTAAAATATAAGAATAAAGAGTGATGAATGGGTATTCATCAAGGACCAGGAAAAGACAACATTTACTTGTCCCTTCGGTACTTATGCATTCAAGCGCATGCCTTTTGGGCTATATAACGCCCCGACACTTTTCAGCGGTGCACAATTGCATTATTTGCCAAAATGGTTGGAGATTTTGTGGAAGTATTTATGCATGACTTCTCGATCCATGGTGATTCATTCAATGATTGTCTCATGCACCTGAATTGAGTCCTCGAGAAATGTAGGGAAGTGAATCTGGTGCTCTCCTGGGAGAAAAGTCATTTCATGGTAAAGGAGGGTATCGTGTTGGGGAACGTTACCTCTAAGAAGGGAATGAAGGTTGACCCAACCAAGATGGATGTGATCAAGAAACTCGAGCCACCAACCAACATAAAGCAAGTGTGGTCTTTTCTAGGGCATGTTGGATTTTATTGGAGGTTTATCAAGGATTTTTTAAAATTACCCGACCGCTGACTGAGCTATTAGGGAAAGACACTAAGTTCATTGTAGATCATAAGTGTCATGAGGCCTTCAAGCTGCTTAAAAGAAAGATCATAAAAACTCCCGTCCTACAAGCTCCTGACTGGTCTCTTCCCTTCGAGATCATGATCGATGCCTTTGATTTTGCAGTAGGGGTTGTGCTAGGACAGAGGAGAGATGGAGTCCCTTATGTTATTCACTACCCATGCAAAGTTTTGGATCCAGCTCAGATAAATTATACTGTGACAGAAAAGGAAATGCTTGTTGTAGTCTTCGTCTAAGAAAAATTCAGATCTCTACTTCTAGGATCTAACGTGACAGTGTATACAGATCACAACATCCAGTACTTAATGGCAAAGAAAGACGTAAAGGCACGTCTTCTCATATGGATACTTCTACTTCAGGAATTCGATTTGGAGATTAAAGATAAGCCTGGAGTGAAGAATGTGGTGGCTGACCATCTATCTCAGATCAAACAAAATAAAATCCCTGATTCAGTATCGATCTGTGAATCCTTCCCAGATGAGTCAATTTCTGTTATTGACTCCCTCCCATTGTATTCCGACATGGTTAGCTATCTTATCTCTAAGAAAGTTCCCTAGGGTTGGCTATGAATAGAATTGACCGTCTTAAGTCAGAATCCATACACTACCATTGGGAGGATATGCTCCTTTTCTTTGAAGGACCGGATTGTATATGGAGAAGATGTATTCCTCAGGAAGAATAACGAAGTGTCCTCACTCTATGCCACACCTTGGAGGCAGGAGGTGATGAAACTCGATTTCATCATCTTAATTTATATTTTTTAACCCCCTTACTTAAATGTGTGTCAATAAAAATCAGATAAAGTCTTGTAATTTCAGAGTCATTGAATAAATTAAAAACACAAAAAAAATGTCAAAGTTAAAATTGTGGTGTTTTTAGCCTCAAAATATACCCTAAAAAATATTTTCTATCTTTAAATAACCTCATCTTCGTGTTTGTCAACATGAAACTTGTATATCTCATCGAGATCTACAACTTTCATGTTTTGAGTTTTTCCAAATTCGGCCATTTGACCCCTCAAAATCCAATTTCTAACTTCTAATAATCTGATTGGGCCACGTGGCCCTTTCTGGTTGAGCCATGTGGCCCGACGCCTTTGACCTTGCCGCCGTCGCCTCCAGCCGTTGGATCTCTTCTTGATCCAATGACCCTATTATCGCCACACATCCTCTTCTTTTCAGCCCTCCGATCAAGCTCCTGACTTCATCACCGCCATCCGCTAGCGCCAGTCCCTCCTCGCGCCACGCGTCACACTCTCTGCCGTTCGATCATCTTCTGGAGCTTACATCCCCACCATATATCCCTGCAGCCATTTCTAGCCCTCCGATTACGGTCCAGATGTGATCTGGACCGTCCGCTTCCGCCTGCCTGTGCGCTCGACACGTGGCGACATCCTGGGCCCTCCGATCATTGTGCCCCATCGATCTAATCCTGATCATCCCATAGCGCCCTTCTTTCGGCCGTTGGATCTTGAGATCCAACGGCCGGAGCTTCGTCGTCAACCTCCGATCTCCCTTCTCTCTCACGATCACCAGTTTGCAAACCACATTCCCCCTTCTCATTTTCCCCGAGTCTTCGTCCATCTTCCCCACTCGCTAACACCCCCATGATGTCCTCCCATCATCCCTCTTCCTTGCGGGCGTTTCCACCACCATCGTCGTCCTCTCCATTACTCCATATCTCCCATGAAACCCACTCCCCTCACCACTGAAACCACCTCCTTCCACGCTTTAAATACACCGTCCCCTCCTCCATTCAGACCCGTCCACCTTCACGAGGGGCGAGGCCCAGCCCTCCTCCTCCTCCCTATGACAGGGGGAGGGGCTAGGATAGAGCAATGACGACCTGCATCCTCGGTGAGACCCGCCGCCGGTCTTGGTGGCGATGCGGTGGCTCAGCCCCGCTCGAGCTCCGAGGAATAGCCGACCTCGACGTGCGACGACCCCGGGCATCTACAGGATGCTCAGCCCATGCCTCCGCTCCGCCATTATTCATGTAAGCTTCTCCTACCTTCTCTGTATTTTTTTTATTTTTTTGCATAATTAATCAAGCTCCTACACGTAACCCCATGCTCTATTGAACACCCCACGAGCTCCGCCTATCATCCGTCACCTTCGCCGGGCCCTCCGATTACCTTCGTCCTCTATCAAAACCTTCATCATCCCAAGCTTTCTCCTCCGCCGGAGGCAGAGGAGGACCCACTAGGGGATCCTCTTCTTCAGCTCCCTCAGCCCTCCGTTCACCTCAGTTCGTACGCACACATGCCTCAGCTATCATTTAATCCCTTTTGAAGGTCTACAAACTCCACTGGCCGGACCTCGGGCGGAGCCAAGTTCTGGAGCTCCGCCTCCGATGAACACACGTCGACAACGAACTCCAAGCTCCCCCGCATCTTCTCCTAGAATAGATCTTCATCGCCAGATAATCATTGGTCTTCCTCGACCTTCACCGAGCACGGAGGGGTGCGAAGGAGCTCTAGGCCTTCTGCCGGAGCTCCATTCACGCCGCCACCCAACGAGGAAGGAGGAGATGTAGATGTCGTTGGATCTCCCCCCCGGCGGAGATCCAACGGTCCAGGATCAACCACGACGCTTTCCCGGAGTGCGGAGGCTCGATGGGACCGAGCCTCGACCGAGGCGTCCTCGAGCCGCCATGTAGCCCGAGCCACCTGCTACGACCATCCGAACCCACGCCGAACCTCTCCCCCACCCGAGCCTGGACTCACGTGCCTCACGCACGTGAGGTTTGGGCTTTTTGCATCAACACCCTCACAAATTTCTCATATTGTAAATAGGTCCTGGAGTCACGCGCCATCCACGCGCGCTTGGGGTTATTTGCATTTTTACCCTCGCAGGTTTTAATAATTGCAAATATGCCCCTGCACGTGTGGAACATTTACAGGGAAGGCCTCGCGCTTAATTTTAATTACATTTTAGTCCTTCTCAGGGACCTGTTTGCTAGTTATCTTTTATGTTTTCTTGCGTTTATGCCCCTGTCTTCACTCGTGTATATCTTGAGCATCCTAGCTCCGATTGAGTCGATTTCAGTGGCATTTTGAATTCTTCTCATTGTCTTCCTTATGGCATGCTTTTCTTTCAGATGTGACATTATGAAATTTAATGTAATATTTTATTGTCTAAGTGCCTTGATTTATATGTTTCTCATGCCTATTTTTTTTACATGAATGAAGAGAGCTTTACTATTTGCCCCTGATTTGACTTCTTTTTAAATGGATCAAGTATTTCTGATCTAGGGCATATTTTCATTGCATTTCATTGCATCTAATTGCATAAAAAATGCATGTTTTATATTTGTTTAGTGCATCATTATCTTGTCTTCGTGCATTGTTTGGCCTATCGTTCTCCAACTCAATACTTAATTAATGAATAAAAGTCTGAATAATCACGAGAGAGGCTCGTGTTCCTGAGTTCGACATTGGTTACTTACCAAGTAAAAATAAATTTATGACCATATGATTTTTATTGATATATCTAAATTAGATGGTCTTCGAGGGACCGAATCCAACCCGGCTGCGATGACCCTTGAGTGCTAATTCAACACTATTAAAGGGCTGGATTTGCGGTTTATCATGAGGATACCGCTCTGGGAAGAGGATCGCTGAGAAGATGTTACAATGTCGATTTTATTGGCCGATCTTATTTAAAGATGCCTACAATTTTGTCAGGTCGGCCCGGTCTGCTAGAGAATGGTTAGAACCACCGGTCCCAAAGATGCCATGCCCATGCAACTAGTGATCATCTGCGATGCATTAGATGCTTGGGGCATTGACTTTATGTGCCCATTCCCTAACAACCATGTATTTGAATATATTCTTCTCGCGGTAGATTATTTATTAAGGTGGGTTGAGGCTATCCCTACTCAAGCCGTAGTCATCAAATCCATTTGTAAATTTCTAAAAGATCGTATTATTTCAAGGTTTAGGATCCCCAAGGTTCTGATATCTGATGGGGGTATCCACTTTGTCAATCGGGAGGTGAAGAAGTTGACCGAGGAATATTGCAACGAGTACAATGTCACTCGTCCTTACCACCCACAATCTAATTGCCATGGCAGAGGTGTCAAACAAGGAGGTCAAAGGAATTTTACAGAAGCTAGTTTGCCTTGATTAGAAGAACTGGTCCCAACTCCTTGACCAAGTTCTATTGGTTTACAGGACGGCTTATAAGACCCCATTGGGCATCTCCCCGTTTAAAATGGTATTTGAAAAACCATGTCATTTGTCCGTGGAATTAGTGCATAAGTTAGAACGAACAATTAAAAAGATCAACTGGAAATGTCACCAAGGAAAGAAGAACAGAGATATGGATTTAAACGAGCTCTCAGAGATCAGAAACCATGCATATGAGAATAACAAAATCTATAAGGACAAAGTAAAGAAATGACATGACAAGCACATTAGAACAAAGAACTTCATCCCATGACAGAAAGTGTGGTTGTTTAATGCAAGGTTGAAGATTTTCCAAGTCAAACTGAAATCGAAATGGATGGGATCTTTCATTGTGAAGGGAGGTACATAATAATGACAATGTCACAATTTCCGAGACAACAAAAAATACACACGCTTTCCTGGTCAATGGACAACTGCTTAAGCACTTCGTTGAATCACATGAGCTGTTGGTACAAGTTGAGCATATCTCCTATACACATGACACAAAATCAGATGAAAGACTCCCTTGACCCATGTGAAACCGTGATAAGTGAAGCCGTCCTCTTCAATGCAGATAAAAGATTCAACCGATCACTTGTATATTCACCCTCGATCTACTCAGTCCTCCACCTGTGATTGCTCTTTCATACTTAGGTTGACCTGAGCCTAAGTATAGGGAGTGAGTCAACTTCTTTTTCTTTTCACTCAACTATGCTTGGCGCGAGTTATGTCTACATTTCACTTTGTACCATGAGGACATAACACAAGCTAAGTATGGGGGTGTGTATATATTCTATATACTTTGTCCATAGCTCGTACTTTAGTTGTTTTCATCAAAAATCGGGTATGGGTATAAGATGTGTATTATGTATACTATACTAGATTCTTTGTGTAAATAATACATGTTTTCAAAACTTTTTACAAAATTAGGGTTTTTAACAAAAAAACAAAAAAAATTAACTTAAGGTTTTATCTCTGACATCTTCACTGTCACTCAAAACATGAGGAATGAAAGAGACTCAGGTTTTAAGGTCCTTTGATTCAGTGTTGACTGGCCTTAGTCATTAGGGTTTGAGACTTAATAATCCATACTTCCCTAGTTTGAAAGATATGAGAGCTATATTGCACTCTCAATCTCCACCTTCTAAGAATATGATCAGCACATCACCTGTACAACTACAACAGTGATGAGATGAGTTGAAGTTTCACTTGAGGGACTAGGATTTGAGATTTGAGTCTAGACCTGATTTAATGTTGCTCGAGGATGGGATTAAATCGATGAAGGCTTCATGAAGCCTGAGTGTCAGTAAACCCTAGCCAGTGTGTGAACAAGTTCGCATGCTATCTTTTGATACTGACCTATGTGCCAGGGTGTGATGAAGTTAAATAATTGTTGATCAGTGTGCGTCAACTCAGTAAAAGCAGTGGAGATAGCCTACAAAAAAATGTGAATAAAAAGATCTCCCAATTACGAAGTCAAATTCAAAGAGCTTAAATCAAAGGTGAGTGCTCCCAACCATTTCAAAGTGTCCACTTGGACCAAAGATAATTAGGACCAATGAGTCGGGCTAGTACCTCAAAAAGGGGCTCTGCATTGTAAGCGATACAAGTATGGGTGTAAGTATATTAGATACTTAGAAAAGACACACCCCTGTGTACTCCTAGAAAAACAAGTACATACGACTCGAACTCTTTTGATGGACACACCGGTCAACAAACAAAAATGCATGTGTTGGGTAATAAGGCACGCGACAGGATCCTTGTTCCAATGTGAGGAAGAGAAGCAAATACAATCAAACCTAAGCCCTCTATCAACTGGACTTCCATCTACATTTTCAAGTCTGACGAAATACTGCAACGGTAGATTGAATGCAAGAACTGATTTATTCCCTAGTGTTGAGGATTAGATCTTGAGGAGAGTCTCTTGGATCAGGATTTTGAGTGATATTTCGACTCGGCTCTCATGATTGCAGTACACACTAAATGTCATATCTCTTATGCTATATGTATTAACAGAGAGTCTGATAATTAGAGAAGTTGAATTCCTTTTTTAGAGCTTGGTTGAGCTTAGAATTTTAGGACCACTAAAACCAGAGATTCTTAATAAGACAAGTCTTGGAATTGATTCATGCACAGTTAGGGATTCAACCTTCTAACTCACTAAGAATTGCTTTGGGACAAGCAAAGATATAACTATAGGGTGTGATGAATCCATGATTCATCTACTTTATATGATAATTTTAGCTAAATCCCCTTAATAATTCACTATTCAAATCCTCTAAAATTGATTTATTAACATTCACTACTTGTGTTAAAATTAGGGTTAAAATACATAATTAAATAATTTGTGTTTTTGACCTTCATCGAGCTTATCATTTTATGTACAAATATTAATTAAGTTGACTAAATTCATTTTCCATTATATTATTTGTTTAACTAACTAACTTGGCATCAAGAATTAAAATCCATAACAATCAGAAAATCAAGAGAAAATACATTAATCTGACATTGTATATTTTGTATATATCTTCGCTTTGTTGTTTTTATTTTACACTTTTTTAACCTATAAAAATCCATTAAAATTAGATTAATTATGTATATTATATATATATATATATTAATCTACTGATTAAAATCATATTAAAAATACAAAAAAATATAAAATATAAAATGCAGTATTTTATTATCTATAGAATACCTCCAAAAATACTTTTTGTATAGTTAGCCTCTTTTGATTTTTGGTTCTTCACAAAAACTGTAGATCTTGTCAAGACGAGCAACTTTCATGTTGACCGCTTTTTATTTGACTTCATTCACTATTTCTTTTTGAATTTTCTTTTAATTTTTACTTTCCTTTTTATTGGGCCATGTGGCCTTCTCTGGAGCAGCCACGCGACCCGCTCTTGCTCCTCCACGCACCTACCTTCCACACCGCTCATCTGCACGCAATGGATTTCATCCAAGCCATTCACTCCTGCTTCGCTCGGAGCTCTTTGATCATATCCTCAGATCTTATCAGAGGCGCTTGTTCCTGCCTCTACCTGGACCATTGGATCACTAGATCCGATGGCCCGCAGCCTCCGTATACCTCCAACAAAGCCCCCCCTTCACATTACACCCTCGCCAACACTATGAACCCCTCCTTTTTTAGCTTCCACCTTCGACCACCTCTCCCCAATATAACACCTCCCTAACATAGACCTAACATCCCTCTCTCTTGCGTAACCACCAACCTCTCAACATCCTCCTTCCATGGACATTAATCACCCGTTAAAAATCACACCCACCTCACATGTAACCTACACCTCCGTCGCTAAATACCCCTCCTCCGCCTCCATTCCGCTTCATCCACCATATGATGGAGGAAGAGAGAGAGAGAGCTCTAGAGAGCCTTGTCATTACATGCCCAAGCTTTGTGTTGTGCCAAAACCCCTTCACGTCCAGGTGCGATCCATGATCATATGTCGTGTCGCAGCTCAGCCACCCACTGTTGCATAGCTCCATTGCCCGCCGACCACGAAGAGCGAAGACCCATGAGCTACTCGAAGCTCCAGCCCAGGCATTCCTCCACTGCCTCCGACTTTATTCATGTCGCCAGTCAGCCCATGTACATGCTTCCTTTGCTAATTTCTCCCAATTTTACCTTCCAAAACACTTCATCTCCGATCTCTCCGAAGATTGAAACACCTTCACCACATCCACTCGACCTTCACCGATACCTCGTTAGTCTTCTTCCCCTTCTTTTCTTCTTCCTTTGCTAAGCTCCGCCTCTAGGTCTTGTTCAGACCTAGAGTTCCAGGTCCTAGCTCACCTCGCCCCCGATCTGGACGCCCATCGCACTCCCACACACATCGCCTTCCTATTCTGACCCTGTTGACTCATTTCTTTCACTGATCAAACAGGGTGACCAAGCTCCGATCTTCTCCGTTGCATCTGTCGACCAGTTACTACCTCGCCTCTTCAGCCATCACAGCTTCCTTTCTCCACTTGCCCAACCTTTGCCAAGTCTCTCACGAGCTTCCCCGAACCTTTATCTGCCAGCTACACATCGGTGGCGCTCAGAGGAGGTCGCCGGAGCACAACACACATGCCCCTTCCGACGGAGGAGGACAACGATCATGCACTCTTTCATTTGGATCCAACGGTAACTGCACATGAATAACCATCGCCATTCGATCAACCCCTACAGAAGATCTGACCCGCTCGCTCTCACGCCACACCTCAGTCATTGGTTCACTTCAGATCTAACGGTTGGGACATCAACCTGAGCCTCCATCCGCATCACCAGGCTTGGGGCACCCGAGCCTCTCAGCTGCCGCCACCTATAGGCTCAGTTTCCGAGCTCCAATTCCATCCCCAAGCCTTCTGCGCCATGTGCACCACACACACGTGATGGGGAAATTACAGAAGGCCCCTTCCTTCCTCTAAATTGCATCCAAGTCCCCGTTGCCCAGTTGCACGTGTAGAGCACGTATCCGTCTAGGTAATTTACATAAAAACCCATGTAATTTTAACTAATTACAGATAAATCCTCTATGGACTAAATTGAGAAGAAAACTATTTGTTTTATTGCATTTTAGTCCCCAACACTTCATTTTAGCATATCTTTCTCATATGAACTCCAATTTTAACACATAATATGCCATTCTGAAGCTTATCACGTGCTTTACATTTTACATATTTTTTGGGCTGATCAGAAGTTTTATGGAAAATTATTATTTGAGGATCCATGTGGACCTATGTACGCTAATTTATTGACAGATTTGTGCTATTTTATATTGTGAGACTTACATATTTATTTTACAGGGACCTAGTTGTTGAGAATTAATTTGATTAATCCTCTCGTGATTATTGATCATATTCTTTGAGAAATTGATCGTTGTATGGGTGTAACAGAGGAGTAATTAATTTAATTCCTTGACATTTTATGTAATAAAAACCCATTTAATTAAGGATTAAACTACAAGGAATTTCAAGGAAAAATTTAACCTCCTCAATTTGCAGAATTATGCATTAATTATTCTTTTAGCATGCAGCATAAAATTAAATCGTTATATCTTATTGGAATGTAATCTCTTTTGATCTATGCCACTCTTTGAGGATTAACTGATTATATTTGATTAAAGTAACAATCTTAATCACATATCTTACGTGACATAGTCTTCTTTGTTTCTTCTGCTTGCATGTTCATCGTCGCTTTTATTTTCTTTTATTTTCACTTTATTTCCTGAATAGAGATTAAATTAGCCATAAATTAGTTATTTAAATTAATTTAGAATCACACAACTAGAAATCGTTTGTTCCCTGTATTCTACCTTGACACACTTACCAAGTAAAAATTGTTCTATAATATTCTTGATTTGTGGTTTTTGATAGATCGCTTTTCATCTCCTATACTATAATTAACGATTATTAAAGAGGTGAAAATCTACGTTCATTAGTAATGACGCGATGGATTTTCATAATGGACTTGATATTTCAAATGATTTGAGAATTGCGATAACATTCTAATCGAAGGATAACTTAGTTTATTCAGCTAGTTATTTCACATGAACCAGCATTACAATTTTGTAGTGCATGAATCTGAGTGTCATGTATGGGTTGTTTATTGCAGCAAGAAGAGCAGGGGATGCATGTGGCAATTACGTGGCTCTCACCACCCTAACGATGACCTCTTTGTGATATTTAAAATCGATGCACCACATACATGCTTCCATCATGCGGAAAATCAAGATCACCCCATCTTTATTACAACTTCATGGCACACAGATTTGTAAATCAAATCAAAATCTCACCTGACGTGAAGATTTCATACCCGCAAAAGGAAAGATCTATTTCTGATGACTATAGGTACATGATGAGTCGTAGGAGGATATGTGATACTATGCAAAAGGGAATATAGACAATATGCAGTGATTGGGCCGAATCGTACAATGAACTACCGTACTTGTTTAGTGCATTAGAATCATCAATCCCCGGTAGGTGGATACGAGAAAGTTTTAGGTGGGCATTCCGGGCATTTGGTCCATGTATCAGTGCATGGAGACACTGTAGCTAGTTATTAGCATTGGTGGTACTCATATGTATGGTAGGTACAAGCAGAAGGTGCCCAATTGCCTGTAGATGCAACATAATTAACGACATCCTACCTCTTGCATTTCCTTTTGTCAATGAGGAGGATGACATGAGCTGAGGATGGTTTCTAAAGATGATTCATCTTTATGTCTTTGGGGATCACATGGGTCTAATTTGTGCCATATCAGATCACACATTTGGAATTCATTCTGCCATGCATCGTTCAGAAGTGCAGTTTCGACCTTCTTACATGTATTGGCATTTTTTCCTACGTCATATTGCTAATAACTTCAATGATATTACGAAAAATCAATCAATGAAGCCTGTGGTGATGAGGGCTAGGAAGGCTTACTCACAAAGGAAGTGGACTGCATACATGGAGAAGTTGGAGGAGATGGACGAGAACACATTGCATTGGTTTTACACGCAACTACCCCAAAGAGTAATGGAGTTAATCATTTGATGGTGGATACCGTTTCAGGTACACCACTTCAAACTTCTTCGAAAGTTACAACTCTGTATTAAAAGATGCAAGATCTCTCCTAGTTGTGGCATTGGTGTAGAAGACATACTACAACTGCATTAAGTATTTCTATGAACTCCACGATAATGCAATTTCCCATTTAACTTGCGGTGATCGATTCACAAAATATGTTTTTGACATATTGAAGAGGTGGATGGACATGAGCAACAATCATCGCATTGCCCGTATCAAAGATGCTCCTTTGTATTTATATGAGGTCCTTTGACCTTCAGACAACCTCACATGTATAAAATTATATATATCATGACGCTATGGTACTATTCCTTATACGTGGTTTAAATATATTTTTATTGATTTTCTTAAGTTGTTTGGATGTAGTACATGGTGGATGTGATTCAAATTCTCCCCCTTACTATTTAGAAGCGCAAGATCTATATGTGGATAGAGTACCATTCATCTTTGAGTTGTATACTCCAGATTGTGTCATATGCTAGTTCGGAGCAGTGTAGGGGATACCAAGTCCATGCAATAGTTGAACTTGACTCCATTCAGTGGATCTTTTAGGGAAGATCAATGTTGATTGGATTCAATTCCGTGCCAACTTCTTGGGGATGTGGAACAACCAGAGGGCGTACATCATGGAGACAATCCCTATAGTGCTTGGAGGAGAGGGGATCACATATGATTACATGACCTGGTACAATCGTATCACCTGATGATTCATTGGTAGACATGATTGCATCATGGACTTTATTGTAAGTAACATTTAAAAATTCCAAACATTTTCAATATATCAAAAAAATGACCCAAGACTTTCTCCAGTTAAGGTGTCAAGGTTTAAGGAGATCTGTTTTGTGAGGGATGATCCTCAGTGTGTGGATTTTTTGGTCGATAGTTTTAAGCGCCGACTTGTAGATGCCATCGAAAGACAATTTAGAGAAGGCCTAGATGAGGAGGAGTAGGGTTGAGGAAATGAAGAAGAAAAAAATGTAGAATTGACTCCTGTAGAGAGGGGTTGAGGGCGAGGACATGGGAGAGGACATGATGCTTGAGTTGGAGGAGTACAATGGTATCTTAGACAGGTAGCTGACTTTGGGGAATTCTCACAGCAGACACCTGCGGAGATGACCTAAGGGGTTGATTTTGAGATTCCATTTCAAGTGTATGCTACCCATGACATCCTGTCCACACCAGCAACCCCGGTGAAGGAGAGGGGCCCTATTGACGTTGGCTCTTCGCATTACTCCATGTTGTCGGCACTGCATATAGACACCGTTGAAGTTGACGATCTTGGTGGATATTAGATTTCATAAATTTACTGAACTAGCCAGATCTAGCTCGCTACCCAACTAGAGTCCGAAACACTTATGCGGGAACCAGAGAAAAGGGCAGCAAAGTTGAGATCAGTAATGTAGTTGTTATATATACTCTTATGTATTACATGCAGAATTTGTATATTCTTAAATCAATGAAGATTTTTTTTGTTATAACATGTAGTTCCTCTTGTATGAGCTTGTTCTCTTTTATTAATGTTTTAAGCTTATTCAAAGGCTCATGTGTATGACTCAAGTGTATTAAATGTCTCAAGTGTATGACCTTACAACATGTTTGAATGTATCCCAAACAAATTTTGATTTATTTGAACATGAAAGCAGCTCCCTGATTGGAGCTAATACCTTTTTTTTCGTGAATTAGATAGCATCTCTTATTGCAAACTAATACCTTTTTTGCGTTTCATTCACTTGGACGTATAAAAAATTCCTATAGTGTATGACCTTATTTTTTTGGGAACCGGAGAGCAGCTTCATGTAAAGGGGAGCTCCTTGATTGCGGGCTCCAGACACAACCGACCTAAGGAAAACGTCTCCCATGATCATTTGCTATGGGAGTCGTTGCCTTTGGAAATGACTCACTTCTGAAGACAATGGCAATGACTTCCTTACACTACTTAGAAATGGATGAATAAGATTCAACATCCACCATCCCTGCTAATTTTACTCTTGCATACCGGAATCATCCATCCTTCATCAAACACCCATATGAGAAGCAAGCTGAGGAGGATGAAGATTGTCGCCCCCTATTAGCATACTTTCAACACCTTCTCCTCGCATGAAAAGCATTGGAAGCCTCTCCTTCTGAGCCATATGCTATTTTAGTGAGAAGACATGAGCCCTTGGATAGACCTTTGCAGCAGAGAGGTGGAAACATGTTATATTCGAGCGAGGAGCGGTCATCTTCGCCAATACGATCCAAGGAGCACCTCTGCTCCTTGTTGCAACTCTCTTTGCCATGAGTAGCTGCTAGCCTCGATCATTACGCCAAGGTTTCGAGGCGACGAACCTACGGAGCTCTGCCTTGCTCCTTTTCTACTTTCAGACGACACCTCGTTCACCGATGATCCCTCTCCGTTTGAGGAAAATTCATTCTGGGGTAAGTTATTGAACTTATTGCCCCTAGGCGGTAAGCAAATATCTTTTTTATTTTTTAATGTAGGTAAGACGCCTCTTGAAGATGCAGCTTTGGTTAAGAAAATTCACCTCTTGAAGAGGTGGCTTTGGGCTAAAACCGCCTCTTCATGAAGCGGCTTTGATCGGGGATTAAATCCAGCGGGCGAACAGAACCCAGCCGCGCATTCAGTCCTCCTTGCCGTTGCCGCACACTGCTGCCCTTGCCACTACTCCCCATTGCGACCACTGCCGCCCCATACTCACTGTCGGTTGCCTCCGCACGACAGGCCTGCCACCTCCAACCAACCTCCACTCCTTCCCCTTCTCCAACCTCAAGGAAGCTAATGCCTATTGTAGGTCTAGGGTTTTTGGGGGTTTTTGATTTTCATGTTTATTGGAAAATAATCATAGAATCAAATTTGTACAACTCTCCTAGATTTAGAGTCGAGATGCACAGTGAGAAAAATATATGGGTAGGTTGAGAGAAAAGTTTACACCGAAACAGGAGGCAAGCGGGCAATAAGCTGCGCCACTAGTCCTTTTTGAATTGCAAAGCCAATCCTCCTAAACACTGCATCCATAAACCTAGGACCCATCACATTATTATTCATCACTTTTTGGATCCTCTTTAAAAGCTCAACAACTTCCGGTGCTAAGAAACTAAAAGTATCAAAAACAAAAGGGATGAAGGCATGTTGATTCTCCGTCTATGCTTCCTCGTGCTTCACTACTTTTGCTGAAGAAGCTTTAAGGGCAGTATGCCCTGCTGTGAAGATCCTACTCTTCAATCCCACCAGCAGTGAAACTCCTGTCAAATCTACACAAGCATGTTTCCCTCCGATCCATCCAAAAATTAAAATATCAGTCGGTCTATGTGTGGATCTTCCCTCCTGTGGATCAGTTAAAAAGTTCATAGGCACATCTTTCTTAGCAGCAAATCCTTCCATGGCAGCAATACATGCACGTCTGAGTACATCAAATAAAACATCTCTAATAAGATCGTGTATGTACTTAAAACCCAGAAGCTCCCTGCCATGAATTGCATGATCACCAAAATTGTCTAAGCATGCCTTGCGACATACTGGACATATCTCATCAGCTGGAAATAATGGAATCATGAGACGATATCTGAGGATACTGCGGTACTCCATCGGTGACATGTGAAGTCCTAGTCTGTCTATAGGAAAAGTAAGGAGAAAATCTTAGGCATGATCAGCTTAAAGACGCCGAAAAACTACCTTTTGTCTAACAGACATGTCAAATACCACCTCCATATCCTCAATTATTTTGCTAAAAAGAACACTCGCCAAAATATTTTGGGTCTTCGGGGGGATGTGTCCTTTCTAGAGAAACAACTGAGATCAAATTAGGTAATCAAACTATTAAGTCTTTGAAGAGCACAATAAAAGTCGGAGTCCATAATGTAAATTTCATTGTCACGTAGGATATGGTCCTGAAGTTCCCAAGATTGCGTCCTGGAAGCCACAGAGGCATAGAAAGAAGCCTCCAATGCTGAAAGTAACCTCAAACCTCCAAGTCGAATGGGCAAAGAAGCCACCCTCCATTGAAGATCTCCAAAAAAAGGTCCTCCACAAACAACAATGTCTTCAATAGAACCTCGTAGCCTCTGTCGAATAAAATTGCGGCCTCCTTCATGTACATAGGTTGACAAGTCCTCAAAACAAATAAAAGTTTTGTTATGCCCATACAAGAACGAAGTAAGAGAAGCTCATTATGGGGATCATTCAACTGAGGTAGAAGATGCATCAACTTCACCGCTTTAGCAGCCCTCACCAAAGCCATACCTTCAACAAAATTTTGATCTCTACTAACAACCCCTCCAAGCAACTTCAATCTTCCAATATCAGGTGGGAACAATTCTTTGCGAAGCTTCCCACCATCACAAGTAGGCCAAAAGAGTTCCGTTTTATGAATATTTAAATCAAGACCTAAGTCAACCCACGTTGTTGGATGATATTCAAAACCTTGACCACCTCAACTGTATCTATAATAACTGTACCATCATCAAGATACCAGGCATGAAGAAGTAGTTTGCAATTATCCCTGATATAATGGATAAGTGGGTGTAGAACGAGAGAAAGGTGCCTGACCATATAAGAACTCCACCCACAAAGAGATAGAAGGGCATCTTTCTCTCACCTGACGCAATAAGGCAGACCTATCAACCATATTGAAGGCATTAGAAAAGTCCACTGTAAGCAAGGAAAGAGAACCATCACTAGGACGAGCATTCAACACTCTGTTAACATTGTGTAGAATACCCTCAGCTCCACCAAAAACACCCACTCCAAACTGAAAGTCATTGAGATATTTGGTCATATCTTTACTCACTCCTGCCATAGCAATTTTAGACACTAGCCGCCTCCAAATAGTACCAACTGCAATAGGTCGAATGTTGTTGTCTGGCTTAAGCAATGGCGTAAGCGGTGCAAACCCTATAAATTCTGACAAAAAATGGGGCATCTTCCTCCCAACCATAAACTAACCACACGGGTGATGGCATGTAGAAGGTCCATGGCTACAACATACCCCTCTCCACACATAACATCAAGTAGGTGATAGGTCCTCAACCCATCTCTACCACAAGAAGTCCCTTTAGGAAAGGACTTAATACACCCAAGAATGGCGTCAACTTCCGCAACAAGAGCGGCTTCAGAACAGAGAAAATCCGGTATGGACGGGGGTGGATTGCACGGGTGTTTCGCCTCCAACTCCCTAATGGTATCTCCATTGTAAAGTGCTACACCTGTAGAAGACAAAACCTACATGTAAATATACCAAGATGCACAAAACAGATCATGACAGAACATATAAATAGAGAGCGGAAGCTCAACATTCAACAAAGCATTTGAGATAAAATCCTCTTAAACCGCAAATGGAGCAAAATATGTACAACAAAATGTACAAATATCAAGAGCATTCAGTGGCATTCAGGACTATAAAAAAGTGTGAACAAGGCAAGCAATCATATAATCATATTTGTACAAGTGCACACATCTCCCAGATTTAGAATCGAGCTGTACAGTGTGAAATTATATCAATATGAAAACAATAGATCACAAAAGAACACATAAGTAGAGAGCAGAAGTTCAACATTCAGCAATGCATTTGAAACAAAATCCTCTAAAAACCACCGGTGAAGCAGAATATATACAACTACGAATCCCATGAGCATTCAGTGGCGTTCAATACTACAAGAAAAGACTAATAAGGCAAAAAATCATATAATCAGATTTGTACAAGGGAAAGAGTGTATACCTATCCCAAATTTAGCATCGAGTTGTACAATGGGGAAAATACACCAATATGCAAAGGGATAATTACATCCATAACCCTGAGTAATTTTGCAATCTCAATCATAACCCTGTATAATCGTGAATTGCATGATAAACCCTGAATAGTTACTCCGTCTCACATTTGTAACCCTCCGTTAATTTTTTCCTTAACTCAACCGCATCATTGAGTTAATCCAATCCTTTCTCAATCCAACGACTGCTAAAAATTTTTAAAAAAATAAAAAAAACACCTTCGTCTTCATCCAACCCCTTCCCCTTCTTCCTCCTCCGTTCATCCCCCTGCAGCCACCCCCTCCGCACCTCCACTCGCAGCCACACCCTCCTCCCCTCCAGCCTCAGGCACCCCCCTCTGCCCCGTCGCCTCCCTCCCAGGCGACCCCCAGAAGACACCCGTCCCCGCGCACCTGAAAGATCTCTCCCCACAACCCTCCTCCCGCTGGCTACGAGCCCCCTCCTCCCCAAGGCCCGACCCCCCCGCGCCGCCGAGCGCGCTTGCATCCCGCCTCGAGCTGCAAGACCCAACAACTCCTGCGAACCCCCTCCCAGGAGACCCCCAGGAGCACCCCTCCTCCGCGCGCCTGCAGGTCGACCTCCTCCCCAAGCGCCCCCCTCCCGCGCGCCGACTGCGAGTCCCCTCCCCAAGCCCAAACCCCCCCGCGCGTTCTTGCGAGCCGCCCCGACCTGCAAGCCTCGAACCCCCACGCCTGCGAGCCCCCTCCCAGGCGACCCCCAGGAGCACCGTCTGCAAGGTCGACCTCCTCCCCAAGCGCCCTGCCCCCGCGCGCGCCTGTTGCGAGCCACCTCCTCCCCAAGCCCAAACCCCCCCCGCGCGTGCTTGCGAGCTGCCCCTACCCGCAAGCCACGAACAATCCCCATTGCCTGGGTCGAGAGAGATGGGATGGCAAAATTGGTAAATAAGGATGAATATTAGGGACAACTTTGTCTCTTTCTAACGGAAACCGTTAAATATAACGGGCTTCTCAAACTGAACATAACACAGGGTTATGTCATGTAAGAGTTAAGTATTACTCAGGGTTTATCATGTAATTCACGATTATACAGGGTTATGATTGAGATTGCAAAATTACTCAGGGTTATGGGTGTAATTATCCCATATGCAAATAATAGGTCATAATAGAACACTTACCTGTTGGTTGCAGGGTTGGGCAGGGTTGGCCCAACCCTGGTTACTATTCACAGGGGTACTTCCTCCTCACAGATTACTATTCACCCACCCCAACCCAGCCCAACCCAACCCTGTCCAACCCAGCAACCAAACAGGCAGAGAGCAGAAGTTCAGCATTCAACAAAGCATTTGAGACAAAATACTTTAAAACCACGAGAAATATGTACAATAAACATACGATCTGAATAGCATTTAGTAGCATTCAGAGGATAAAGTAAAAGATGAATAGGGGAAGCAATCACAGAATTAGGTTCGTACAAGGAAAAGAGGGCATACCTCTCTCAGATTTAGCGCCAAGCTGTACAATGGGGAAAATATACCAATATGCAAATAATAGATCATAACAGAACACATAAGTAGAGAGAAAAATTCAAGATTCAACAATGCATGTGAATCAAAATCCTCTCAAACCATGACTTGAATATAGGAAGGGAACAGAATGACAGAGTACCATTAGAACAGTGTTATGAAGAATGCATAGTTGACTCCATTGTAACATTAGAAATCAATAACATTCAGTGGTATCTCATTATATATACATTATATCTCGAGTATCCAAAATAAAGATATATTCGATGTAGCAATTTGAAGATTCTTCGACGGCCACACAGATCAACAAATGCAAGAATGGAAATTTTGCAACCACATGCAACATAAATTCGACTCAATATATGTGGGGAAGTCACCATCCCAATCAATATCTTATCAAACCATGAGGGGAGCTGAATATATGGGAATAACATGAACACATAATCAATAAACATGAATCAAGCAGCAATATAGCTTCAAATGGGAAGGAATCTTATGCTGAATAATATCAAGCACAACACAATCAATCAATCGACCAAATCTGCATACTGCACACGACGTTAACGTGAAAATCCAAATGGATGAACTACCATGAACTTAGTCACTCGACTTGAGATTTCCAGTTAGCTAAGCCAAACAACTACTTCACTATAGAGCTCGAGATTTTTGCATGGATATCTCAACAATTTACAAAGCGTACAACTTCACACCATCGGATCAGACGCTAAAATCAACATTGCATATCAAACACTGTAGCAACTATCGAGGATATGTTAACGTAGACTGTCCTTTGATTTCCTTTAATGCATATCCGAATCATATCCGTATCCGTATTCGTATTTGATAGAGATGAAACGAATATGGATAGGGAAATATGCATATCCGATCTGTATCCGATCCGTTTTCATCCCTAATACGTAGTGGGTAGAGGAGGTTGATCCTCAGAATCAATGCTGAACCATGTGGCTTGTATACCAAACGACCTGACCCTCTTTATACGAGCAGGGTCTTGGGGTATAGGGATAGAAAAGTGTGCTGGAATGTGAGGGTTGAGGATGCCTAGAGAGAAATGAAGCACACGCGGATAAGACAAGATAGAAATGACGTAATGAAACTAATGAAAAGGAAGACACTTGATGAAATTAAGATAAGGTAGTCATCTCGGTGGTGACATGAGTTAGATTGGTCGTCTTGTTCCCGAAACACAAGGAAAAGGCATACTTCAAGAAATGAGGGAGGGGTTTCATGAGTGGAAATGTAAGAGATTTGAGTCCAGTGATGTGGTGTGAGCATTAGGGTTTCACAAACCTCGTCGTGATCAAGGCGCTCAATAATGTCATTCAGGGTTGGGACGGTGTCAGGACAACCTAAGATATGAGAAATCACAAAAGTGTCAACCACGAAAATGAATGAGTTGACGGTGGTTTGGAGATGGTAGGTAGATTCATCGTCGATGTTTACAAGGTTAGCATAGAATTTTGCTACAGTGGAATGAGAGATGAAGTCTACTATGGACTATTAGGATCTAGTGTAGAAGGTTAGATCAAAGAAAGTACAGATGCAGTTCTGCTCAAAGATCATACTGCAGTTTGGAAAGTGATCCGGGAACATGTTCCGAAGGATCGGTCTATAACCCATTAAGGTAAGACGTGAATCGGCGTAGAGATGATCACGACTCGATGAGGACATGGGTTCCTAGGAGGTTTGGGCTATCTTCCTAGGTGCCATGATGATAGAGGAAAAGTCCATGGAAAGAGTTATTGTCTATTAGAGTTCGAATCGACATGTGATTCACAAAAAAATAGATAAACGGTAACCTAGAAACTAGTTTGATGAATCATAACTTTTGGTTAATCGATCAGACTAGATTCATCAGATGTTCCAAGGTTGATCGATCAACGATCTACAATGGCCAGTAAAAGGAGGTGATTTTGGTGTTTCAAGGTGGACAAGATGTTGTGCTTCTAAATCTCGGCCTTAGGTCGGGGTGGGAGTCCTGATAAAGAGAGGATGTAGGCCGTGGAGAGGATTAATCATGAACTTGAAGTCCAAAATAAATGAAAAGAATATGGAGATGGATTTAATGGATTTAATAAAACACATCAAAAGAAGGTTTGGTTTGACGTTGCGTCAAGTCTTACCGGTATCAAGGTTTACTTTCCAATAAAGTTCTCATGTAAAAATTGAATTTTAAACAAAATTCAAATCTGTCCAGAATGATTCCTGATCGATCGATCAAGGGTAATCGATAAGACATACAAACATATTGATCGCATACGATCGATCAAACATAGTCTAATGATCAAACATAGTCTAATAATAAATCAACAATCTATTTTTGAGACTCCTTTTTTTGTAAAATTATTTCAGCAAATATCCCTCAAATTGCACAACCCGAATTCTCTTCTAATCTTCTCATATTGGGGTGCAACTAACGGTTTATGCATAATGTCTTCAAGCTGCATGCCTGTAAAAATATATTCCCTACATATTTCACCCTTCAGAATATTCTCACAAATAAACTGATGTCTAACATCCATAGCTTCATTCTATAGTGATTACATTCTTTTTAGCTAGGTTGATCGATCAAGTGTTATCACGAAGAATATGGTTTTTGGTATACCTGATCAAAATGCAGGTCGAGCCGAACAGGTCGAGGTTCTAAAACCTTTGTCCAAGGCCCATGGGCTCTTTTTATTTTTATTTCCATTAATTTTATAATGTTATTTATTAAGTATGAATAGTTTTATTACCACCATTTGTACTTTGTATAACTAATATAAGTAGTTTATATGTTACTTGACATGTAAACTATTAAATTTTATGTAAAACTAGCAACACCTATGAAGAATTTGAAGAATATCATATGAATACATATCTTATCTAGCATATATGTATATACATATTTTTTTACGTGTCAGTCGGCCCATACCTCAATTCTCCTAAATCAAGTCCGGTCCATTACCGGATTGGGCAGGCATGCCCCCAACCCATTGGACAAGTCTAATTTTGGGTAAAGGTCAAACCAAAATTTAAGAGTATTCTTCATCTAAAGTAATTGAGAACAAGCTAAATATGCAGCTATGTGCTCTACCTTAATAGTCAATAGTGCTACATAAGTTTGTGTTTTAGAAAACCAAGATACAAGTGCATTCCCCATAAATCTCCATTGTTATATGTAAATAAATCCATGCAATGCATCTTAGGATAAAACAAACCTAAATTTTGAGAAAAAAGAAAACAAAAAAATCCTTTTTATAACTTTTAAAGGAAATTTCTTTAAGAACCAATTCAAAACGTGTAGCTAAACAAATGATCAAAAATATATTGGGCATGCATATAGTTGTGCAATAGATCCGATCATAGCTCTATAAAGTCTTAGGTCAACTAGCTTTCCCGACTCATCAAGGTCAAGGTGCATGTAGGGGCAAGCAGTGTAGACTTTCTTGAACCTTTATAAAACCAGACTTCTTTATGATCTCATTCGTATACTTTTGTTGGGTAAAGAAAGTACCAAACTCAGATTGAGTGATATGCAAACTTACGAAAAACTTCATTTCTCTCGTCATGCTCATCTCAAACTGTTCCTGCATAGCTACATACAATTCCTTACAAAGAGTTGTATCAATGGAACCAAGCACGATATCATCAACATATATTTGCACAATCGATAAATCAAACAAAAGAGACTTCATAAACAAGGTGAAATATACTTCACGCATTTTAAAACCCGAGGTAAATAAGAACTCTTTAAGTCTATAATACCATGCCGAAGGAGCTTCTAAACGACTTTCCTGAGTTTCAAAACGTATTCTGGCCTAAAAAAAGATATTCAAAATCTAGTGGATGCTTGATGTAAACTTCTTCCTTAATGAAGCCATTTAAGAACATACTTTAAAAATCCATTTGATAGAGATTGATTTCTTTGAAACAAAAAATAGCAATATCATTCTAATTGATTCAATCCTAGCAACAAGAGCATAGATTTCATCGAAATTGATGCCTTTATGCTGAGTATATCCTTGTACAACAAGTCTTGTCTTGTTTCTGATCAATGACTTATCCAATTTGTTCTTCAAGACCCAGTTACTTCCAATAATCATGTGGTTCTGAGGTTTGGGTACAAGCTTCCATACCCAGTTCCTTTTGAATTAGACAAGTTCATATTGCATTACTATTAATCAAGAATCAATGATGCGGGCTTCGTCGATAGGCTTTGGCTCAACAAAGGATACAAAAGCCGAGAAAGTAAATGAATTTAAGTGCAGTATGTATTTGATTCCTTTTGAGATATCCCCAATCACCAACTTCTTAGAATGATATCTAATAAAGCTGAAGTCTTTAAATAGATCATGAGAATTACCATTTTAAGTATACGTGAAGGATCTACTTGAGAATTTTCCTCATTTTCCAATTATTATAATTGAGGATTCTTAAGCAATTTCTCATAAAAAAACATTATCCGCTTCCACGACAGTCATTTTCTTCTTGATGAAGAACTCTAAGCTTTGTTATGCAAATAATATCCTAGGAAGATCCACTCTTCACTTTTCAGTTCAAAATTTTCAAGATTTTCTTTAGTGTTAAGAATAAAAAATTTACTTCCATAGACACAAAAATAGCCTACCCTTAGTGAGCGACTGAAGTAAAATTCAAAAGGAGTCTTCTTTTATCCTAGTCGAATTGAAGTATTGTTTAAGATATCTGATAGGTCAGATTTGCATAGCATATTGCATGCACATTCTTAAAGTGTACGATTCTTCCACTCTACTACGTCATTCTAAACTACTATTCTCTATGCAATTTTTTAATCCTAGCCTTTGCACAAAACTCCAAAGGAGAATTCTCAAATTCCCTGCCATGATCACTTCTTAACTTAGTGATAATGGTCCGTTGTCCATTCTGAATGCGCTTAGCTAGATTTTGAAACTCTGAGAAATATAAGTCTTTGGAGGAAGTAAATACAAAAAAAATGTGAGTAGTCGTCTACTATGATAAAATAGTAGTGGCATCCACTTATACTTTCCTATTTTGGGGGCTAAATAAGCCAATGAGTAACAACTCTAAAGGTCTAGAGGTGTTGATATTTGCTTTTTGGTGTTTTTCTATGGAGTTTATCTAATTCACACGCTGAGCAATTGTCCACCTTCTTGTGGGATAGCTTAGGTAAGTATTTCACTAAGTCACGTTTGCTAAGCTTATTGACTTATTTTGTGTTAATGTGGTCTAAGATTTTGTGCCATAACAAGGGATCTTCTTGTGATGCCAACATGCAATCTAGCGATGAACACTTGTCAAACCTAAATGTGTATATGCATTTATGCCTATATCCCTTAAGCAAAACTTCTTTTGTGTTTTCCTTAACAACTTCAAAATAATCGTTAGAAAACAATACTTCAAAACCTTTATTACATATCTGAGAAATACTTAACATGTTGTGTTTTAGACCTTCAACAAGGCTAATACGATTAATAGACATTATAGAGTTTTTGATCATGCATTTTCCAATGATCATACCTTTACGGTTGTTTCCAAAAGTGATCGTCCTGCCAATCTTGGCTATGATGTGAGAAAGATGTTCTTATCTCATGTCATATGCTTGGAGCATCTTCTATCCATGATCCATTTGTCATCCCTTTCGCGATTGATATATTGTGAAATATGATCTGGCCATGATTTGAGGCTCATAATGTCTCCAGTTGTAAGAAATGTTTGGTGCTGCAAAGTAATTGACTGATTTCTTTGCTACACATTATTTTCTGGTCCTTAAAGGATTAGGGTAGTTCCTTCGATTTTTCCTTGGATCCAATACAGGACTAGATTTGACTTGGATAAATAAAACTTTAACAATTCTAATAGTTTTAGTAGTTTTGCTTATCTTTGAAGTTTTAGAACTACTTGCTTTGATGTATTCATAACGAATCCCAAACTTAGTTTTAATCTAGTAATTAACCCCAAATATCTTGTCTATGTTTTCATTTCCCTTAGTGAATTGTGTTAAGTCATTAACTAGTGTGTGCATTTCTTTAATTATGTTGTGATGTTTTCTACATTATCTATGTTTCTTCCGATAGCTTTAAATTCTTTCATGGTGTTGCTCAGATAAAGAAAGATAGTTGGTAAGTTAATGAATGTTTTTCTTAAATAACTACTTTATTTTCATGCTTTTCTATAGTAGTGCGTGTAATATATTTTAGAAACTTATTTTCTCTTTTCACTTTAACTACTAATTCATGCAAAGTATAAATAACATCTTGTAGTTCTTCTACAGAGGGCTCATCAGTAATTACCCCGGTGTTACTTAGTGCCATCAATCTACGTAAGGCTTCTTTCTTGCTGGAAGCATCCATGTCACTTCAGTGAGAATTGGACAAGTCGGAGGATGATGAGCCGCAAAATCGGCCCTTTAAGAGTGCTAAATTAGCACTTCAACATGTCGTAGCAGTCGGGCCGATTTTGGTCATCAAAAAGACCATCTCATTGATATATGTCAAATAAGAATGCGATGGTCATGAAATTTTTTACTTGGTAAGATACCAAGGTCGAACTCAGGGACACGAGCCTCTCTCGTATTAATCGGATTTCTATTTATTTAACTAAGCGTTGAGTTAAAGCATCTATAGGTCAAAGCATGCAGACACGACACAACAAGGCAAAGCATTAAAAATAAACATGCATTTTTTTATCAATTTTTTTATCATGCACATAAATGCCATGGAATGCAATGAATCTATGCCCTAGGTGAAAATAAATATGATGAGCAAGTTAATAAGAATCAATTTCAGATTTATTTGAAGTGTCAGAACTGATCGACAAAGTGAACAAGGCATGAGTTCATAATAAGAGCCACTTAGCTAACATAATATTTCATTAAAATTCAAGTCTCTAAGATGAAAGATTAACCATGCCATTAAAAAGTACATCGAACAAGCTCTCAAACGAAACTGAAATCAACTGAAACAGAGGTACGGTGCTTAAGATATGCAATATGAAAGACAAGGGCATAAATGAAAGAAAACATGAAATAAACTTGCAGACAGGTCCCTGGGAGGGACTAAAATGTAATAAAAATAAAGTTCGGGACCTTCCCTGTAAATGACCCACACGCACATGGGGCATTTTTGCAAATTAGAAAACCTACGAGGGTTTCGATGCAAATTACCCACTGTGCACATGATCTGCACGTGATGCAGGACATGAATGCAATATGGAGAAGTCGGCAGGGCCTCGTTGCAATTAGCCCAGAAAAACACGTGCAAGGCACGTGCTTCCTAGGCTCGGGACGGCGAGGAGGCTCGGTGTTGCTTCGGGTAGGCTTGGTTATTGGCTCGGTGCTGGCCGAAGCTCCAGGAGGTTCGGTTTAGGCTCAGGGGCATCCACGCCTGGAGACTCGGACGCTAGGCTCGGAGGAGCTATGACATCTCCACGTGGCTGGGTGTGGGCCATCCGATCGTGGTGATCGAATGGCTCCTGGAGTCGGTGATGTGGCCTCTTCTGGGCCGTTGGATGGTCGCTGGAAGGGGACCATCCAACGGCAACTGCTCTTCTCCCTCATCTGCGGCTGGCGGCGATAACAGGGCTCCGGTGAAAGTCCTCCTCCTCCGCCTCTTGTTTCAAGATGACATGGGCCTCCCACGAGCTCCCTAAGGGTTGGGAGATGTAGCTGGAGGTCTGAGGAAGACGTAGGAGTGTCTGGCTGCAGTCATCGGAGCTCGGATCAATGTAGCGACGCCGACAAATTGAGCTCCGGTGGTCATCCGGCCATTGAAGGAGTTATCGACCTGCAAGGTTAGTGACATAGCCGAAGCAAGCTAATTATGGTGCGTGCGTAGTGGAGGTGAAGTGGAAGCTCATCGGGTGTGGAGAATGTGGGGAGCTCAGTGCTCCTCCGCCGTGGGTGGCGGAGGAGATGGATCGAGGGTGGTCTGAGGTATGGAGGAAGGATAAGGCGAGCGGAAGGAGTCGCGTGAAAGGGGAGACGATGGTGGAGCTTAGAGGGGGGTCATCGGAGGGTGAAAGCTGCGGGAACGGCCTAGAAAATTAATGGAATTTAAGGGAAAAATACAGAGGAAGGAGAAGAAGCTTACCTGGTCTGGAAGGCGGTCGGATGGCTTGGGCTGGGGCTCGAATCGAGCCCCGGGTCTTCGCTGGACACGGCCAGCCGCTCCGTCCAGCTCGGGCGATCGCTAGGAGGTGCCCCCCCTGTCACAGGGAGGCGGAGGAGGGCTGGGCCCCTCACCACGTAAAGGTGGACGACGTGTATCGGTGAGGGAGGCGGCGTATTTAAAGCTCGAAGGTGCCGGTTCCAGTGATGGAGGTCGTGGTTTCGAGGAAGGTGTGGAGCGAGTGGAGATAGCTTCATGGGTGGAGGTTGTGCTCGCGAGGGTCGTGGGTGATGGAGGAAGAGCGTAGGGCAGTTGGCGAAGTAAGCGGTAGTCAGGGGAGACGAGGGAAATAGGAAGGGCGAGGGAGGTTCACGTGGAGTGGGATCGTGTGAAAGAGGAGGGAGCCAGAGGTTGACGACGGTCAACTGACCGTTGGATCTGGAGATCCAACGGTGGGGATCGATGTGTGAAGGAGCGGTATGGATTAAATCGAGGGCGGAGTGATCAGATGGCTGCAGAGCAGCCACGTGTCATGACGAGGTCAAGGCGCTAAAGGATGGTGATGATGGAAAGCTAAGGCCGATCGAGCGGATGAGGAGCGTCAGAGGAATGGGCGGCTGAGATCAAAGAATCGAGGGCGTGATCGGAGGGTTCAGCAAGCGCCATGTGGCACGCTCTGGCGAGGGCGCTCATGTGCGGTGTAGATTGAAGGCGGGGAAGGATCAAACGGCTGAGAACATAAGTGCGCGTGGAGAAGGACACAACCGTTGGATCAAGAGGTAATCCGACGGCCAAGGCTGCAGGCGGATAAGGCAAAGAGGGCGGGGCCACGTGGCTCACCCAGATTGGGCCACGTGGCCCAATCAGATTATTCAGACTTTCCAATTGATTTTTGAAGGGCTAGATGGTCGATTTTGAGAAAACTCAAAACATGAAAGTTGTAGATCTTGATGAGATCTACAAGTTTCATGTTGCCAAAACAGAGATGAGATCAACTGCAGCTTCGAAATATTTTTGAAGGTATTTTTAAGTCTAAAAATACCACAAATTTTTGTTTTGTCATTTTTTTGTGATTTTTAATTTATTTAGGACTCTGTTAATTACAAAACTTTAACTGGGTTTTATTGACACTCAGCTTAAGCAAGGAAGTTTAAAAATGAGAAATAAAGATGATGAAATCGAGTTTCATCACCCCCTATACTTAAACTATGCTCGTCCTCGAGCATCAAAAAGAATGACTAAGTTGGATTAATCCCCTTGTGCATGTGAATACAGGATCCAATCTGATCAAGTCGACTCGACTTTAGAGATCCAAAATTCTAGAGTTCAACCCTGCCTTAATCAAGAGGCTTCCAATTCCTCTATTTCTCTAGACTCTCTCTGATGTACATATAAACTAAAGGATATGAAGTTTAGTGTTGACTGCAATTCTGAGAGTAGAGTCAATTCGTCACCCAAAATCTTGGTCCGAGAAAATCTCCTAAGGACTCAATCCTCAGCACTAGGGAATAAATCAAATCTTGCATTCAGTCCACCGTCTCTTTAGTTGTCAGACTTAGAAAATGTAGATGGCAGGCCAGAAATGGAGGGCATGGGATTGTGTCAATTCTTCTCTCCCTCTCATTGGAACAAGGATTCTCTCTAGTGCCTTTTTACGCAACACATTTTTTTGGTGTTGATCAGTGCGTCCGTCAAGAGAAGTTGGAGCCGTCTGCACTTGTTTTCCTGGGAGTACACCAGGGTGTGTCTCTTTTGAGTACCTATCGTACCTTCGACACCCAGACTTGTAGCATTTACGAGGAAGAGCCCTTTTTTGGTGCAAGCCCGACTCCTGGTCCTAATAGCGGTGGTCCAAGTGGACACTTTGAAAAGTTTGGGAGTGCTCGCCTTTGGTGGAAGCTCTTTGATATGTAACTTTGTGGAATGAGAGCTTTTCTTTGAAATTTCATTGACTTGTATAATTTGTGGCTAGCTCCACTACTTTTACCAAAAGTTGGCGCACACTGATCAACATTTTTTATTTATTTCACACCCTGGCACTTAGGTCAATGTCAAGAGATTAGTATAAGAACCAAGTTCTCATACTGGCTAATATTGCTGACACTCAGGTTTCATGAAGCCTCCAAAGACTTTATCCCATCCTCGAGCATCATTAGATCAAATCCAAACTTGACTTCCTCATCCCATTCCCTCAGGTGAAAAATCAACTCATCTCATCAAAAACCGTAGTTGTGCATGTGATGTGCTGATCAAATTCTTTATGTCTGAGACTAAGCATGGAATATAGCATGCAAATCTAGAAACCTAGGGGAATGTGGACAATTAAGTCTATGACCCTGGTGGCTAAGGCTGGTTAACCTAAAATCTCAAAGACCTCAAAAAGCTAAGTCTCCTTGATCATTTCAGATCCTGAGTGAAGGTGTAGGTGTAGAGGATTAATCCAACTTCTTCATTCAAAAACAAGAGATTTTTTTTGGAACTTCAAGAGATATTAGAACTGCCTAAACTCAATTGAGCATCTGCAATTCAGCCAGTATGGATGTAAGTATAGGCCGAAGCCCGTTGCTTGAGGACGGGGCCTTACGCGATGTCCTCTAAACCATCCAATCTGCTAAGGGTGAACCCTCACTGAATGCAGCTTACTTAATTGGGTTTAGTAGTTACTAACGGCTCCTAAAGGGTTTTTGGATTTTTCTGATTTTTATGGATTTTAATTTGAGAGTTAAAACATAAGTTAGACTCAACTTTCCTTGAAAAGAGAAGGCGATTTTTTTCAAAACCATGTCACACAAATAAAAAGTTTTTCAAAACATTTTCAAAAGAATTTTTTAAAACAAGGAAAAATCATTTTCGGAAATATTTTTATAAAAAATAGCGTAACATAATATCGAAAAGCCGCGAAATCATTTGAGTTCTCTTAGTCCAACGAATTTTACCTTAGCCAAAAAGTTTTAAATTTTTCAAAATTTCCAGATTATAGCTAAAGTAAATATACGATATATACGGTATACCCCCTATACTTAAACTTTGCTATGTCCTCATAGCACTAGATGTTACAAGTACATAGGTCCATTTAAGTATATAGGAATATACGGGAGCTAAGAGGGGCTCCCCCTATACTTAGGTTAGAAATAACCTAAGTATAAAGGCAAGAAAAGATGAGTAGAGAAAAATCACGGGGACTCGGGTCCCCCCTATACTTAGGTTGAGATGAGCCTAAGTATAAAGATGGGAATTGATGTTGGGAGGGACCCAAGGTGAACGAAGAAGAGGATGGATTTACAAATGAGTGGATGAATCTTCGGAGATGAAATGGAGTGACTATGGCTCGGGGAAGTGTGTATCGAAGCAAACATGGCTCAATCAATCAAGCAAACCCTTAGTTTCACCAACTCACACATGAAACCAACCAAGGTTGGTTTATTATTTTGTCGGTTTTATTGGTGATAAAACATTAGATTTTTAAGCAAAGAAAAAGATGTGAAGTGAAAATCATTGCGTAAGCAAGGGTATTGCTCTCCCAAAACCGAATTTTACTCCATTTTTGGTTGACTTGCAATTAACAGTCCCAATTTTATTTTAGGTTATCACTGAATTATGGTTAGCACAAAATCAAGAAGTCATCGTCTACCGTTCATTCCCTTTTTCCATTTAACCTAGGTGATCAAGCTAGGAAAACGAAACCGAGAAAAACATGTATTCGATAAAAACCACGATCTAGGCGAAGCGAGAAATCATGCAGTGATTTGACGATAAATCCGTGAAAAACTAGGGCTGTTTTGAAATCCAAATTCAACATGTATGCAAGTCGAAAAAGCCGCACCTAATCATGCATCTATTAGCGGTGATTGATTTTCGTTAATTTTAGCTAAGTGATGCGAGATTATGTGCGTCTAAATTTAAAGTGTGTCCTACCTACGAGCAAACACGTAAAAGATAAAAAATGGAATATGCTCAAAGAGCCGCGTGCCTGATCCTAGGTCGACACTCAAGTGGGGACGATCCCCACACAACCACATTCGTTCGATTACACACGCGAGTCTTCGATCGAAGACCGCTGTAAAAGACGAGTTTATTACAAGTTCATGCATGGAAATTAAAATGCAAGAAATTTTTTTCTTTCTTCTCGATGTACTCCAAGCGGTTCCTGCAGTTCCTCTCAGCGGGAGACACCAGCTCCTTACCTCCTTGATCCATCAAGGGCCCTGCCACAGAAACAATGATTAGAGATCAATCGAAAAGAAAATTTTATAAAGCAAAAATGAATTGACAAATTGACCTATAAAAAAACACGAAATTAAATAAATAAAATTCCAAATAAAAGAAATGAGCCGTGTCCCCGGCAACGGCGCCATTTGATGAGCCGCAAAATCGGCCCTTTAAGAGTGCTAAATTAGCACTTCAACATGTCGTAGCAGTCGGGCCGATTTTGGTCATCAAAAAGACCATCTCATTGATATATGTCAAATAAGAATGCGATGGTCATGAAATTTTTTACTTGGTAAGATACCAAGGTCGAACTCAGGGACACGAGCCTCTCTCGTATTAATCGGATTTCTATTTATTTAACTAAGCGTTGAGTTAAAGCATCTATAGGTCAAAGCATGCAGACACGACACAACAAGGCAAAGCATTAAAAATAAACATGCATTTTTTTATCAATTTTTTTATCATGCACATAAATGCCATGGAATGCAATGAATCTATGCCCTAGGTGAAAATAAATATGATGAGCAAGTTAATAAGAATCAATTTCAGATTTATTTGAAGTGTCAGAACCGATCGACAAAGTGAACAAGGCATGAGTTCATAATAAGAGCCACTTAGCTAACATAATATTTCATTAAAATTCAAGACTCTAAGATGAAAGATTAACCATGCCATTAAAAAGTACATCGAACAAGCTCTCAAATGAAACTGAAATCAACTGAAACAGAGGTACGGTGCTCAAGATATGCAATATGAAAGACAAGGGCATAAATGAAAGAAATCATGAAATAAACTTGCAGACAGGTCCCTGGGAGGGACTAAAATGTAATAAAAATAAAGTTCGGGACCTTCCCTGTAAATGACCCACACACACATGGGACATTTTTGCAATTTAGAAAACCCACGAGGGTTTCGATGCAAATTACCCACTGTGCACATGATCTGCACGTGACGTAGGACCTGAATGCAATATGGAGAAGTCGGTGGGGCCTCGTTGCAATTAGCCTAGAAAAACACGTGCAAGGCACGTGCTTCCTAGGCTCGGGACGGCGAGGAGGCTCGGTGCTGCTTCGGGTAGGCTTGGTTGTTGGCTCGGTGCTGGCCGAAGCTCCAGGAGGTTTGGTGTAGGCTCGGGGGCATCCACGCCTGGAGACTCGGACGCTAGGCTTGGAGGAGCTATGACATCTCCACGTGGCTGGGTGTGGGCCATCCGATCGTGGTGATCGAATGGCTCCTGGAGTCAGTGATGTGGCCTCTTCTGGGCCGTTGGATGGTCGCTGGAAGGGGACCATCCAACGACAACTGCTCTTCTCCCTCATCTGCGGCTGGCGGCGATAACAGGGCTCCGGCGAAAGTCCTCCTCCTCCGCCTCTCGTTCCAAGACGACATGGGCATGCCACGAGGTCCCTAAGGGTTGGGAGATGTAGCTGGAGGTCTGAGGAAGACGTAGGAGTGTCTGGCTGCAGTCATCGGAGCTCGGATAAATGTAGCAACACCGACGAATTGAGCTCCGGTGGTCATCCGGCCATTGAAGGAGTTATCGACCTGCAAGGTTAGTGACATAGCCGAACCAACCTAATTGTGGTGCGTGCGTAGTGGAGGTGAAGTGGAAGCTCATCGGGTGTGGAGAATGTGGGGAGCTCAGTGCTCCTCCACCGTGGGTGGCGGAGGAGATGGATCGAGGGTGGTCTGAGGTATGGAGGAAGGATAAGGCGAGCGGAAGGAGTCGCGTGAAAGGGGAGACGATGGTGGAGCTTAGAGGGGGGTCATCGGAGGGTGAAAGCTACGGGAACGGCCTAGAAAATTAATGGAATTTAAGGAAAAAATACAGCGGAAGGAGAAGAAGCTTACCTGGTCTGGAAGGCGGTCGGATGGCTTGGGCTGGGGCTCGAATCGAGCCCCGGGTCTTCGCTGGACACGGCCAGCCACTCCGTGCAGCTTGGGCGGTCGCTAGGAGGCTCTGTGACTCCGCCGTGAGTGGCGGAGGGTCTCACCAGGGAAGCGGGTCGTCTTCGCTCGATCTTCTCGCCTCCCCCTGTCACAGGGAGGCGGAGGAGGGCTGGGCCCCTCCCCGCGTAAAGGTGGACGACATGTATCGGTGAGGGAGGCGGTGTATTTAAAGCTCGAAGGTGCCGGTTCCAGTGATGGAGGTCGTGGTTTCGAGGAAGGTGTGGAGCGAGTGGAGATAGCTTCGTGGGTGGAGGTTGTGTTCACGAGGGTCGTGGGTGATGGAGGAAGAGTGTGGGGCAGTTGGCGAAGTAAGCGGTAGTCGGGGGAGACGAGGGAAATAGGAAGGGCGAGGGAGGTTCACGTGGAGTGGGATCGTGTGAAAGAGGAGGGAGCCAGAGGTTGACGACGGTCAACTGACCGTTGGATCTGGAGATCCAACGGTGGGGATCGATGTGCGAAGGAGCGGTATGGATTAAATCGGGGGCGGAGTGATCAGATGGCTGCAGAGCAGCCACGTGTCATGACGAGGTCGAGGAACTAAAGGACGGTGATGATGGAAAGCTAAGGCCGATCGAACGGATGAGGAGCGTCAGAGGAATGGGCGGCTGAGATCAAAGAATCGAGGGTGTGATCGGAGGGTTCAGCAAGCACCATGTGGCACGCTCTGGCGAGGGCGCTCATGTGCGGTGTAGATTGAAGGCGGGGAAGGATCAAACGGCTGAGAACATAAGTGCGCGTGGAGAAGGACACATCCGTTGGATCAAGAGGTAATCCGACGGCCAAGGCTGCAGGCGGATAAGGCAAAGAGGGCGGGGCCACGTGGCTCACCCAGATTGGGCCACGTGGCCCAATCAGATTATTCAGACTTTCCAATTGATTTTTGAAGGGCTAGATGGTCGATTTTGAGAAAACTCAAAACATGAAAGTTGTAGATCTTGATGAGATCTACAAGTTTCATGTTGACCAAAACTATAGATGAGATCAACTGCAGCCTTGAAATATTTTTCAAGTTATTTTTAAGTCTAAAAATACCACGAATTTTTGTTTTGTCATTTTTTTGTGATTTTTAATTTATTTAGTACTCTGTTAATTACAAAATTTTAACTGGGTTTTATTGACACTCAGCTTAAGTAAGGGGGTTTAAAAATGAGAAATAAAGATGATGAAATTGAGTTTCATCATAGGACTCCCATGTTTCCTGCAGAGCATTTCTCTTCTCGGTGCTTGTGAGAATGTGTGTGGGCTTTTCTAATCGGTTCATTCTCGACTCCTCGTGACCTTTTAACTCCTGATTGCAGCTCTTTCTGAGGAGAGGAAAAATCCATTTTAAGTATCTTTTGCAGTTGAAATATTCCTATTCACTTCTTTTTCCACTGCCAATTTTCTTGAAAAATATTTTGAATCTCCACGTGAACACAACCATGTCATTTTCAGAGCTTTTATCTGATGATGTTGCTTCGTAGCTTGAATAGCAATACTCTTCTTATTTTTGACCTCTGCTTCTGCTCTTGTGATCTGGGTATTCTCAACTTTATAGGGGAGAAGTTTTACCAATGATCTCATCGATGGCAGTTTGCGGCATCATTTTCTTCATTTATGATAGTTAGCGCCGTGCTCCATGTTGAAGTGAGACATCTAAGTATCTTCTTTACTTGATCTGGTTCGCTAACCTTGGTTGAGATTCCAAAGGTTGTTGATAGTTCCAGAGAACGAGAACATTGTATACATTTCCTTGATGGATTTTCAAGATTCCATCTTGAACAACTCATATCTTTATTAATGGAGACTGACTCGCATCTCTTTCAACTTGGTAGTACCTTTGTGCGTCATGATGAGTTTTTTCCATATCTCAAACATAGTTTTACATGCTGAAACATGGTTGAGCTCTTCCTTGATGAAGAAGATTGCATCCATAGCCTAAAGTTGTATGTAGCCCTCTTCTTATCAACATCTGATATGAGTGCACCTTATGTAGGCTTGGGCCTAGAATACTTAAATTCTATGTTGTTCCAAACATCTATGTTTATTGATTCAAGAAATTTTTACGTTCTAACCTTCCAGCAGTTGTAGTTAGTCTTTTCAAAATGAGGAGGCCAGACAGTGGGCTGACTTTCATAGCTAGCGCTTTGCTGATGCTGCTAAGTGTGCTGTGAGTGTTGATGTCGTAATACTGAACCCACACTGATACCATTAGTGAGTTCCTGGGATAGAGATAACATCAAAGGAGGGTGAATACTGTATCTCTAGCAGTTTGAAATCTTATATGGAATTTATATCAAGCACGTCACAACCAACAAATCAACTAAGTAAGCACACTGCATAGGATGTTAACATAGAAATCCAATCAGGTGAAAACCATGACGTGAGTCACATGATGCAACATTTTCGATTAGTCGAGTCAACCGTCTACTTCACTATAAATGATGAGATATTTACATGGATATATCAACCATTTAAAATGCATGCGACTTCACAACATTGGATCAGACACCAAAGTCAACCTACATATCAAACATTACAACAAATGCCGAGGATGGACGAACTCCGACTGTCATATAACTTCCTTGGAAATAGCATGCTCTATTGTCCAAGAACTTCATGCAAACTTAAGGATCAAACAATAAAGTTCATGTAGAGAAAGGTTGACGATAAAAACAAATATTTCAGGATAATTTGGAATATCTTTTCTTTCAACAATATCGCAAGTAGTTCTCAATTGTAAGCGTAGTTATATCTTGAATAAGCATTAGCTAGAATAGTTGCAGGTGTATTCTCACATATAAGCACATGAAATTATGCCACGGATAGCATACGTGAATAAGCAGATGTATCATAGAATAAATATCACAGGACCCTGTAGCTAGCTAAAAGATGTATGATTGCTGTCAGAAATAATTGAACTCTTAGAGGTGATTAAACACTGCTTGCATGATAGTTTTCTTACACAAATCTATCTTTAAAAAATATTCCCCTCAAAATATCGAAGCACTCGAAGAACATGCAAGAGAATATCAAAATATCATCCAAAGAGAACTTTTTTCACTGTAGAGAGTGATAGTTTTCTTACACAACGCTGCTTGGATGATAGTTTTGTTGTTTGTATTGTGGGATAGTTGTTGGGAGGCGTACCTGTGATGTGTCTATTATTGGAGTTTGGGAGAATGATTGGTTGCTGGTTATTTTTTATTTTTTAAATGTTAAGATACACAACAACAACAAAAAAGCCTTTTCCCACAATTAAATAGGGTCAACTACATGGATTTTTACCTCCATTCAGATCTATTTTGGGTCATTCTCGAGCTTAAATTCAAATAACTAAGATTCCTTTGGATAGTCTCGTTCCAACATTTCTTGGGCCTTCCTCGTCCTCTCTTAACTAGCGCAATATCCCAAATCTCGCATCCGATGCATCAACCGACCACCTTTGCACATGACCAAACCATCTTAAGTGGTTTTCTCTCATCTTATCCTCTATCGGAGCTACACCAACTTTCCTTTTGATCGCATAATTCTGAATCCGATCTTTTCATGTATGATCACAGATCCACCTTAGCATTTTCATTTCTTCTACTGTCTTCTCTGCTATGTCCATGGTTCATAGGCGAACATTCTGATCCATAGAGCATAGCTGGTTTCACAATGCTTTATAATACTTTACTTTGAACTTCAAAGGGATTTTCTTATCAAAAAGAATAGTAGAGGCTCCTCTCCATTTTAGCCAACCTGTATCTATCCTTTGAGTAACATCTTCATCAATTTCCGCATCATGTTGCAAAATAGATCCCGAGTATCTAAAAAAATCTTTCTTATGAATGTTATCATTTTTAATCTTTACCTCGAGTCATTCACCGTTGTTTCCATCAAATGTACACTCCACATATTGAGTCTTAGATCTACTAATTCGAAATCCTTTAGTCTCTAAGGTATGGTTACAAACCTCCAGATTCTCATTTACTACATCTCTTATCTCAACAATCAGCACAATATCATTGGCGAACAACATACACCAAGGTATCTCATCCTGAGTGTAACTAATAAACTCATCCATAATCACAAAGTTGTACCTTGATGCAGATGATGTTGATGTTAAAATAGTCAGTCTTCTCGGACTAGATCCTTACATAAGATACAGCCCCGTCATACACATCCTTTATAAGGTTAACGTATAAAACATGTACTTGTTTCTTCTCCAAAACTCTACACAAAATCTCCCTTGGGATTGAATCATAAGCCTTTTCCAAATCAATAAAAATCATATGGAGGTTCTTCTTTTTAGCTCTATAAATCTCAATTATTCTCCTCGGCAAGTGGATAGCTTCAATAGTTGAGTGACCTGGCATGAATGCGAATTAGCTTTTAGTTACTTTAGAAATTTGCCTCAACCTTCTTTTGATCTCACGTTTCCAATTTTCATAGTATGAATCATTAGTTTGATACATCTATAATTCAAGCAATTCGAATGTCTCATTTATTCTTATAAAGAGGCATCACAATACTTCTCCCCCATTCCTCAGGTATTTTCTTACTTCGTTAAATAACATTGAATAAATTTGAGAGCCAAGTCAACCCCTGTTCACCTAGAACTCTCCGAACTTCTATAGGAATATCATCAGGTCCTACTCCTTTCTCATGCTTCATAACTTTTAAAGCCTCCTCTACTTCATTCCTTTGTATCCGTCTGTAGTTTGCACGATTTAGGTAACATTCACTACCGGCAAGATCCCCTGAAGTAATCTCTTTATTCCCTTTCCCTATGAAAAGCTTATGGAGATACTGTTCTATCTAGTCTCTATATCCTTTGAATAACAAGCACATGACTTATCTCTCCTTGATGCATCTCTCTTGAGAAAGATCTTTGGTCTTTCTTTCTCTTGCTTCGGCCAATTTGAATACATCCTTCCGGCCCTCCTTCTAGTCAAGCTTTTCGTATAAAACCTCAGAAGCTTTCAACTTGACTTCACTTGAAGCCATCTTCACTTCCTTCTTCGCTAGATGTTAAGCTGTGGTAGTATAATAGTCTCTCGTTTACATAGAAGGGAGGGAGGGAGAGAGAGAGAGTAGGCCCCACCGGATTACATGAGAAAGAAAAAGGTAGGTAGTACCATAGTAATGGAGATTTGATTCAAAGAAGTGAGAGATTTGGCAGGCCTAGAGGTGGGGTAAAAGATCTAATGGATGGTAAACTGTTGGGTAACCATTTTTTGGAATGGTAACCCTCAAAGCAAATACACTTGATCCACCCAAAAGTGAAGGACTTTATTAGACACCTTTGGTTGTTGGCCTTGCAATCCAAGCACAAGGAGAAGGAATCTTAGCATCGGGCATGTGCTCCTCTTGTTAAGGAGATTTTCTCCCTCGTCAGAAACTCCACGCAAGTTGAAATCTCAAGAGATCTTGAGGGTATGAATTATCTTCCATATCTCATCGTGAAAAACAAGTTGTCTTGCCTACTTCAAGAGTTAAAAGGTTCATACTTAATAAGCGCTAAGCGCGTTCCTCCTTGGTGACGAATTTGAGGTGTTGCTCAGATGGTGGGTGGGACATAGATTGGATCCTCTGCTGTACAACAATCAGCTGTACCAACAGAGCTGCTCGATCAATGATCAAGCGGTTCACACAAAATCCGTATTTTTGTGAGCCTTTTGCGTGTGAACCGCTCAATCGTGATCGGGCAGCTTTGCTCGATACAACAGTCTCTGCTATACAACAGAGGATCCATTGATTCCATTCTCAAGGGGACAACCCCAAATTTATTTAAACCATCCTAACATATTCCCACCAAACCTCGCCAATTCCTGAGAACAACTCGCTCAAGGGATAAATTTTGGAGGAAGAACTCATTCCTCTGATCACTTAGAAGCTCACGCCTTTCCTATCCCACTCCCTATTTTCTATTTTCCCCCACAAAAAAGTAATTGCATCTAAGAATGATGTTCATCCAAGAAGAACTTTCCGCCAGTAATCGGGTCTATTCTCCATAATCTTGAACTGAAATACACAAGATATCTAAGGCTTCAAGACCACACACAACTATGTGTTCTGTATTTTTAACTCAAATATGCGATACAAAAAGCACAAATGGATGCTGCAGAACTATGCCTTCTGCGGAACACGACAACTACGATGTGATCACCAATAAAAAGAAGAAAACCAACCGTAAAGATCAATTAGCCAATGCACCAAATATACAATTACATGCCCCCAATCTGTTCCCACGTGCTTAAAAATCAACACACACACTGGATGGGAGACGTCGACCCTACGTAATAGAAAACAAGGTAGGTTTCATGCTTCATGGCATAGAATCCTATAAGAAAGTAGAAACCAAATGGAAGTTTAGTAGAAATAAAATGTCAATAAGCATGTAAAAATACACAGGAACGTAATTACTAGCCCCAAATATGGGGACAAAAAACAAAAAGACACACATCAAAGATAGAGATCTACACCAATAACCAATCTCAGCTCATATAAGAGGGGCTAAACAAATCATTTAGGAACAGGAAAGGGTCCACTCATCCACCTGAAGATACATCCATATATAAGCAAGTCCATTATTTCCAAAACTTCTACACTGATAGATTCCACTGAGCTCCCTAAGGGATAGGTGCAGGTTCAGCTGCTACAGTCGGCTGTGCCGCTGGTGCGGGAACGGCTTCTTTAGATGCTGCCTGAGAGTCCTTGGCAGGGCTTGCCGGCTTGTCACCGGGTTTGGGAGCAGTGCCATCCTTCGATTTGTCTTTTGCAGCAGCATCCTTTGCGGGGGCAGGCGGCGGAGGGGGTTTCATGTGGGGAGGTGGCGAGTGCTTCAGCTTTACCAGTATCTGCCGCAGCCTGGAAAGGTCCGTGGGCTTCCCAGGTTTCGGCCCCTGGACAACAACAATAGATGGTTTCTTTTCCTGATCCTTCTTGCCCCTCTTTTTCTCAATGTTCGGAACCTCGTGTGGGATCAATTCTGCGATAGCTTTCCAGTACTGCTTGTCTGCCTCCGCATGGAACTTTGCCTGGTTGGCCAAGAACAGCTACACGTACGGCCACGAGGCAGGCATAAAAAAAAAACATGATAGCAATCAAATATCTACTTTTAGATGACACTACCATTCAAGTGTGATTGATAATGAGACGTAAAATGCAACTTTCAGATTTAACAAGATCCAAAGATTGCAATGACGATGAGCATTGAGAATAGTAACGAGAAGTAGATGCTTCCATTTGCAGAAACTCCTTGCAGAGAGAATTTACATACAAACTGCAATATAACTTCTCATCCACAATGTCAATTGATGAAACGTTAAAAGATTAGATATTCGTGTTAATAATTACCTTCTCCCTTTCTCGGTTGTTCTCCTTGTTCCTCTCACAGTTCATCTTTCTTTTCTCATAGAAAGCCATCTTGTACTCATCAGCTTCCTCAAAGATTTGAATTCTCAGCTCCCTCTCTTTCTTTTCCTTCTCCTCGAGGTAGAGAGCATTTTGGCTGCACAGAGATGATCAACATGCCATACTTAATTGCCTCTTCCACCAAAGTTTAAAAAAATGCAGATTGATAGCCATCAAATAGCAGCAGACCCAGAACAAGTAGATGAGAAGCATGCTTTTGCAGGTAAAACTAAGCTGGATTTCTAGTGACACACGATAAACGGCGCCAAAAATGGACTAGAAGTCTCATGTTTTCTTCAAGAAAAAATCTTAATATGCATGCAGACCTATTGTGCTATTTCAAGTGGAGCACTTTTTTATATTCTAAAAATTCACATGGGCTTATTTATAAAAACTCCACCCAAACAGGTGCAATGGAGAAAAATTCACAAGATACGGAGTGGACATACCAGAACTATTTCTACAACCTAGTTCCATGGACAAGTCTCGTCAATGAGAATTCTTAATATAACCCACTTTGCTAGTTAAAGTGGACCGCCTTTTTCCATTCTAAGAATGCACATGGGTTTACTAAACCCTAAACCCAAACAGGCAGAAGGGTGGAAAGATTCATTAAAAAAGATGGAAGTGGATGTACCATAAGGTCCAGAACTCTATCTTCACAGTACCGATTTCATAAAGCTTATTTCAATGTATATATACCATTCAAATTAAACTCAGTACATTACAAATGCATATATCAGTATACAAGTGCCCTACCTATTCATATCTAATTTATACATACGATTTTAACTGGTCTTAGACATCTAACCCTACCGATCTTAACTGGCCTTAGACATCAGAAACCTACCAAGTCCATGCCTCAATGAGACCCTCGATCCTTAGCATGGAAGCAGGCGCATTCCTCATCCAAAATAAGGATAAGTGTATTACAACAAATATACTCATTTTTTAGAAACGATGGGACGGACCTCCTTTTAGAGACCCATCTATATGTTAAAAATTATAAACAAAATTATAATCTTTTCCTACTCTGGTCATAATCAGTAGCAACTGACACCTTATTTGTAAGTTTGCTGCTTCTCGTAGTTAAATCAAAATGAATACCTCAAGTTCAAAGCTAGGACCATTCGACAATTGAAGGTATTATTTTGGGAAGTTCATCCAAATTATTATTTAAAAGGTTAGTATATACAAGAATCGCGCAGAAGTTGAAGATCAATGCTAGAATAAAAAAGGCATCCACATTGCTAAACTTTCATTTTATCAACAAAAAGAAAGAATAGAACCTAGATACAGACAAGGTTTCTAAAACAAGAGGAAAAAGTTGGTTCCCCTTGGAATCGAAGGGAAGTGGAACCTCAAGGAGATAGAGCAATAAGCCTCATTATTCCCCAAAAACTATGCAATTTAACAAAAAATATTGTATTAATATTAATAAAAGAATATTATAAGACAAATCTCAATCCAGGATCACTTTGACCCAATTAGGCATTATCCGTGCCTTTTTTGCTCTCAGCATTCCTAAGATCAATACAGAACTGCAAATTAATGGATGAGATTACTTAAATAAAATTTGCGATTTGCCTTTGTTTTAGGTGCAAAACCTTGATCCGTCAGTGTCTTAATCCCAATAAAAAAATACATACCAACCAGTTCTGCTTCTTTTGAATCTTTTCTCCCTCCCTTTACATAAGCATCATAGATTTGCAAATTGATGTATCCTTTAAGCGTATGTCACTAATGTGAAGAATGATAAGAAAAGATGATTCGTCGTTTATTCAAGAGGTCTAGGGGTCCTTATATAGGACTAAACCCTAGAGGGCTCAAAGGAGAATATTCTATAGAATATTCTTTAGAATATAGAATATTCTCTATAGAATATTTCTCTTAACAAATAGCCACATAGAATATTCTCTTAACATAAAAGCCCTCGTGGGGATTACAATAGAATATAAAGAAGGAAATCTTCTGCAATCTCTAACACTCCCCCTCAAGTTGGAGCATATCCATCGATCATGCCCAACTTGGAAGATATCCAGGAAAGGCGCTTCTTTGATAAGCCTTTGTGAATATGTCTGCAAGCTGAAGATCTGTTGAGATATATGGTGTAGAAATCTTGCCTTCTCGTACAGCATCACGAACAAAATGACATTCTATCTCAATGTGTTTGGTCCTCTCATGGAACACAGGATTTGTAGCAATATAAGTGGCAGATTTTTATCGCAGTATAGAGGAACAGGAGTAGTGATAGCAATATTGAGTTCTTGCAAAAGAGACAGTAACCAGGTAATTTCGCATGTGGCTTGGGCCATTGCCCTATATTCTGCCTCTGCACTGGATCGGGAAACCACCGTCTACTTCTTGCTCCTCCAACTAACAAGGTTACCTCCTACCATCATCGCATAGCCCGTCGTAGAACGACGATCCTCAGGTGAGCTTGCATAATCAGCATCAGCATAAGCAGCAACCTTAGTGTATCCATTTGCCCCATAGAATAGACCACGTCCAGGGGATTCCTTCAGGTAGCGAAGGATCTGAAGAACATCTTGCCAGTGGCTGTAGCATGGTTTCTCCATGTGTTGGCTAGCTCTGTTCACAGCATATGATATGTCTGGCCTAGTAACAGTAAGGTACAGAAGTTTGCCAACCAGGCTTCTGTATCTTGTAGTATCTTCAAAGGCAGGATCATCTGGTGTAGAATGTTTCTTTTAGTTCTGCAGGTATGCCAGATGGCTTGCACCCAAGTAATCCTGCTTCAGTTAGTATATCTAAGCAGTACTTTCTTTGTGACATATGAAGCCCCTTCTTGGTGTGTAAGACTTCTATACCTAGAAAATAGCGAAGTTGCCCCAGATCCTTGGTGACAAAAACCTTTTTGCAGAAAAGTCTTCACTTCTAGCACTCCTTTATCGTCATCACCTGTAACAACCCTGTCATCCACATATACAGCTAGTATGACAGTACATGTTAATCGTTTTCTGACAAAGACTGAATGGTCAGATGAGTTCTCTGAAAGCCCAGAGTGCTAATCTCTGAACTAAGTCTCTCAAACATGCCCTCGGACTTTGCTTTAGACCATAAATTGCTTTGCGAAGTCGGCAAACATACTCCCCCTCGACTTCGTAACCTGGGGGTTGCATCATGTAAACCTCTTCCTCAAGATCACCATATAGAAATGCGTTCTTGACATCCAGTTGAAAAACAGGCCAGCCTTTGTTCACGGCTACAGAGAGGATAGTGTGAATAGACCCCATCCTTGCAACAGGTGAAAAAGTCTCGAAGTAATCAACTCCATATGTCTTTGTAAAGCCTTTTGCCACAAGTCTTGCTTTCAGTCTGTCAATAGAACCATCTGGAGAATGTTTCGTAGTAAAGACCCATCTGCAGGCAACAGGCCTGACACCTTCGGGACACGGAACTAGATCCCATGTTCCTCTGGAATTGAGAGCATCCATTTCTTCATTCATAGCTTGTCGCCACCCGTGGTCCTGTAATGCAATGTGATAGTCCTCTTGGGACCGAGATTGTCATAAGAGCATCTGCATATCTTTTATCAGAACATGATAGGCTATCAGTGGACGTGAAATTAGACATAGGATGATAGTGCATTGCCTCTTTGTTCTGCGTAGGGCAATGGGAAGCTCCTGAGGATCATCCGGAGAAGTATTGGTGGGGCCACTTGAAGATGGCATATTTTCCTGCAACAAAGGAACTGGTAGAGGAAACAGGAACAAGAGGGGGCAACCATGTTTTCTTTTATAGACAATTGGTGGAGGAGGAAGTTCTAATGGTATGTCAGACACATCTTGATTGAAGAAGCGAGTTTGTTCGAAAAAGGTGACATCAGCTGATATATAATAGCGTTTACCAACAAGGATCATAGCATCTATACCCTTTCTTTGTTTGGGAATAACCCAGAAAAACACATTTAATTGCACGTGACGATAATTTGTCTGCAGTATGAAAGTTGTGAACAAAGGCGGTGCATCAAAAATCCGCAGAGGTAGAGGAAATGGTGAGTCATTTGGATACAATAAGGCAAAGGGTGTGGAGCCATTTAGGGAGACAGAGGGAACTCTGTTGATTAGATGGACAGCAGTGAGAATAGCATCTCCCCAACTAGGTTTTGGGGACCTTCATTTGGGTAAGAAGAGAGCGGGCAATGTCGAGGAGATGTCGAAGTTTTTCTTTCGGTTATCCCATTACGTTGGGAGGTATATGGGCAAGAGGTTTGATGGATAGCACCCTGGGAAGCAAAGAAGGATGTCAAATCATTTTGTGTAAATTCCAATGCATTATCAGAACGAAATATCTTTAACAGTAGTGGAGAAGATGTTTTTGACATAGTAAAAGAAATTCTTGACAATATTGTTAATTTCTGAGCGTTCCTTTAACAGAAAAACCCAAGATGGTCGACTGTAGTCATCCACAAAGACAGCAAAATATTTATGACCACTTAGACTTCGGACCGGACAAGGTCCCCAGATATCACAGTGAACAAGTGCAAAAGGAGTACGACGACGAGGCTCAGTTCGTGCGAGGAAAGGAGGTTCGATGATGTTTCCCGAACTGACATGCTTCACACTCAAAGGGTTTCAGCATAGAAAGTTCAGGGAACATCATGGAGAGAGCTTTAGCAGAAGGGTGACCAAGACGAAGGTGCCATAGAAAAGGATCTTCAGAGATGGAGACTGCACCAGCAAAGTTGGAATCAGAAGGGATGTCGAGGTAATAGAGGTCGTTCCTCTCATGACCCCCACCAAAAATCTTCCTCGTCCGGATGTCCTGAAAATAACAACAAACCTCATCAAAAATAACACGACAGTTAAGCTGATGACATAGCTTCTGTACTGATAGAAAGGCTGAGAGGAAAAGCAGGGGCATAATGAACATCTGTCAGATGCAGCTTGGAAGAAAAGTTGACAGTACCAACAACAGTTACTGGGGAATGATCCCCATTAGCAACCCGAACAGTCTTCACAGAGGAAGATGGCTGGGAGGAGGTTAGCAAACTTCCTTCTCCCGTCAGATGGGTAGAGGCTCCAGAATCAATAATCCATGCATGCTTAGAGGCAGAGACAGAGTTTTGCTACTATACCTGAGGTAGTAGCCAGGCTAGCATAGGGGCAGAAGCATTACTATCAGAAGGGCTAGATTTCTTGCAGCAGTTGTCGTAGGCGAGCATATTCAGAAGCAGTGAATGGGGTTTGTGCCTCGTTGATTTGCTGAGTAGATGTTTCTGCAGTTGCATCATATGATACTTCATCATAGGCATTGTTAGCATTAGGTTGCATGCCAAACGTTGCCCAACAGCGATCAGAAGGGTGAATCCAGCGTCCCACAGTGTACACATGCTGGATACCGAGCAGAAGAATCACGACCACGTCCACGATCACGTCCGCGTCCAGAGTCACGGCTGCGTCCAGATTCACGACCACGTCCACGCCTGAGTCACGTCCCCGTCCTCCTTGATAGTTATGACGCCCTCTGTATCCTGAGGAGGTATAGTTGGCCATCATCTCTGTAGAGGTGTGGGTGGTAGAGTGCTGAATCGGAGCCTCTAGCTCCTGTAAGCGTCCGAAGATGGTCTCAAGAGTAGGTAAAGTATCAGCCATCAGAAACTGATCTTTCACAGGCTTATATTTGGATTTAGCCCCGAGAGAAATCTGTAAACCTGCCATTCAGCACGTTCTCCTACTTGTTTATCACAACATGCATGCTGAAAAATAAGGAGTTCCTCAAAAGGCTTGTAAGAAGCCTGTAGTATTCGGATAAGACTTGATTCTCCCTGAGTGGGAAGACCAAATTTTGTGGTATATGTCTGACAGACGAGACTTAGTCGTCTTTTGAGAATATGTACGCTCAAGGTTTTCCCACATTGCCTTAGCGGTGTCTTTGTAAAGAAGATTCGCAGCAATATTTGGATCGACACTGTTCGTCATCCAAGTGATAACCTGACAATTATCAACAAACCAAGTTTCATAGTCCTTATCAGTTTCCGCAGGTGGAACTTTTGTAAGAACGTAGCTCTTGCGCTGGCCACCAACAAACACTTTGAAAGACCGAGACCATAGAACATAATTTTCCGGAGCCCTTCAACTTGATAGAAGTGCCCTGTACCAGCAAAGAAGAGGTAGGGTACGTGGGCTTGATCTCGGCAGACGTCATTGGGCGGCTTAGGTCAAGAAAAAGTGACCTAGAGAGTATATCTTCCCTCAATTTATCATCAAATATCTAAACCCTCGTCAAGAAATAAGAAGGATGAGGCAATGCTCGTTTGACGACACAAGAGGGGGCATGGCGGAGTCGGCCTGGCGGCGGAAGGAGGCCTGGGAGGGCTGGCGGGAGATGCCTGGCAGCGCGAGGCGGGGGCTGGTCGACCTGGCGGTGGTACCTGGCTGCCCTAGAGCAGCCTGACGACGCTCAGCCGAGGCGGCGCGGGCCTAAGGCAGGAGGTGCGGAGACCCAAGGCGGCACGCAGTTGTAGATGAACTTGGAGGGCTGGTGGTGGCGGAGGGGTGATTAGGTCAGAACACCGGCCTAGGACCGCTGCTTTGATACCATGTGAAAGAATGATAAGAAAGATGATTCGTCGTTTATTCAAGAGGTCTAGGGGTCCTTATATATGACTAAACCCTAGAGGGCTCAAAGGAGAATATTCTATAGAATATTCTTTAGAATATAGAATATTCTCTATAGAATATTCTCTTAACAAATAGCCACATAGAATATTCTCTTAACATAAAAGCCCACGGGTGGGATTACAATAGAATATAAAGAAGGAAATCTTCTGCATCTCTAACAACTAATAATTAAACATTTTTTGCCCAATATGAGTATAATTTTTTTGCGTACGAGGCATTCTCTTGTGCTTGAAAACAGGGTCCGGTCATTCTCATTTAGATAACATATTTCCCTCATCTACTGTTGACTTCCCATTTCAGCTTTTTTCTGTTTGACCTAGAATGGTTGAAGCCATCCCATTGTGTTTGTTGAATTAAAGATCCATGCAAAACATGGGGTCATGTGTGTTGGGACTAATAAAAAACTGCACTCGGTCTTGTCAGAAGTGGTGGTTGAAGCTGGAGGCAGCACTACGATGCTGGCTGTTGAAGCTGAAGGCTTTCAAGGACAAATAGGGGATGGTGGAGGGTGGCGGCTCAAGCTAGAATTCAAGGTTTCAAGCGAAAAAGGAAAGGTCGGGATGGGGGGTGGAGGTGCTAGTGTTTCAGGCTAGAAAAAGGAAATATGGGCCATGTACAGAGTCCACGACCCACTTAAGGCCCACATAGTAAAGCTGTTTGCATTGTTTAAGTTTTGTGCCTCAATGCCTTGAACCGCCTCGGTAGAAGCATAATCTGGTTGACTTGTCTCGAGACGTTGCACCCTAAAGTGCATTTTTATTACTGTTAGAGAATGTAATACGCGGGTAATTAGATCTCACCAAGATCCAATTACCCCACTCATGTTTAGTCCCACATGGATGGGCGGTGGGACTCCGGACTGTCCTGAGAGGCTATATAAGGAGCCCCTCACCCCCTGTACTCATTGAGAAATTCCAATAGAATATCCTCTCTCCTTGAGGGCTTCTCCTGCGGTTTCATCCCGCTCCTTAGGGAGTAGGGTTCCACGTAAATCTCCGTGTTCTTCATGATTATAATTCTTGTTTTATTGTTTCCGCTTCCGCTTCTCAGATTTCAACATGGTATCAGAGCAGGTCGATTCTCGAGAAATCTATGTCCATCCATTATTTTTTGTTCGAGATTCGTTGTTGGTATTTTGATCTTGAAGATTCGATTGTAAAGTTTGAAGATTTGTTTGAGGTTTTTTGTAATTTCGTTCGAGATTCAAATCTATTTCTGAAGATCTGAAGGCTTCTAGGGTTTGAACCCTTGTTTCAATCATGAGTTCCAGGAGCGATGCCCTAATCACAGAGAAGACCCTTCTGGCTTCTTCTCCAGGCAGCATATCTCCAGGGCGAGCCCTTGCGATTCTCCATCGATGGCGCCTTGAACATCAGCCCTGGTGCATCTCCTGCAAACCCCTGATCCCAGGCGGCGATGGCCTCTCTTCTTCGGACCTGGTGAACCCGCAGGCAATCGCGCTTCCAGACAGCCCTTCTCCTCCTCCTTGAGCGCGATGCCCCAGATATGGCGAGCCCCAGCCATACGACCTCCATGCGGAGACTCCTCTTCTCCCTGTACAGCATCCTCCAGCAACATATGGCGGCACACAAGGGCCGCTCTCCTCCAGGCCGCGTGATGCACTGCCCAGGCAGAACTCCCAGCCTCGCGCAGCAACACTCGTGCTCCCAGGGAAGGAGCACCTCCACCCGCATACGGTCCCTCCAAGTGCGGGCCTCCGAGGAACTCTCCAGCGGCGATCCGCTCCTCGCGCAGATCTGTGCGCTTTTCTCTAATAGGCGCGCATCACGAGATGCTCATGCGCATGCGATCCCTCCTTCTCCCTCACTCCACAGCGGCGGCAGCGCTCAGGCAAGAAGCAGAATTCCATCGAGGACCCCGTAGGCGGCGGCAACTTCAATCGGGAGAAGGGGGTTTCTCAAAGGGAAACCTAAAGAGTTGTGCGCTCTTTATTAAAGAAAAAAGGGGGCCCAAGGGGGCTGCGACAGTCCAAAACAAAAAAAGAGGGAGATTTGTTTATGCAAAAAAATGAAGGTTGTTAAAAAAAAGGAGGCATACAAGAAAAAAAACCATACGCAAAAGTAAAAAAAAAAGATTTACAAAGCCGAGAAAAAAAAGTTGAACGGCTTTAAAAAAAATCAAAAAAATGTGAATTGTGCAGAAAAAAATGACGAAGCACAAAATAAAAATGCATGTTATTCATTTGTTTCTCCCAACTTGATGCCAACATGGTATCTATCAAGTATGGGAGAAGGGGGAGTCAGGGATGTATTCTTCACAATTGTCCATCTACGACTGACAGACCATCACTCCAGCCTTCTACAGATCATCCGTCTTCATCGAGCATCAACTTCTTCGAGGTGTATACTTCTTTTTTTACGACCCGATCAGTTCCCCGCGCTGGACTTCTTCTGCAGCGATTCTTCTCCAGGCACGACAGAGATACGTTCCGGTGACCTGATATCGCAGCGGTTTTACAGGCATGACATAGATACATTCTGATGACCTGAAAGCCACAGACCCATCCTCGTGCGTGGTCCTCTACCAGCAACGGACATGTGTTCTTGTGATGTATCGTGTGAGGATGTGTTGTATACTTTCTTTTTGTTGCAAAGCTGCAGCTTTCTCAGCTCCAGCTTGAGGGGGAGTGTTAGAGAATGTAATAGGCGAGTAATTGGATCTCACCAAGATCCAATTACCCCACTCATGTTTAGTCCCACATGGATGAGCGGTAGAACTCCGGACTGTCTGAGAGGTTATATAAGGAGCCCCTCACCCCCTGTACTCATTGAGAAATTTCCGCCCCTTTGAGGGCTTCTCTCGTGGTTTCATCCCGCTCCTTAAGGAGTAGAGTTCCACGTAAATCTCCGTGTTCTTCATGATTATTATTCTTGTTTTATCGTTTCCGCTTCCGCTTCTCTGATTTCAACAATTACCATAAATACAACTTAAGATAACATATTTCTTACCCAGGAGGATGTTTAAGATATCATAGACAATAATGCATTATGTATCTATTTCCAAGGACACAATTATCCCCAACTATATTGAGGGGAAAAGAAAGAATTCTCATGCAGCTCATAATATTGACATTACGATAAGAAAGCAAGCCCCATTGACATTCACATTTCGCATTCTTAAACAGTGAAAGAATATAAGAAATAAGTGGAAAAGCATTTTATTGGGGTTAATTTCATCTGTGCAATATTAACAATGGTTATCCAGTTAAGACTGAAATCAAGAAATTACTTCACTAAAGCAATATTGACTACATCAAGAACAATACATGATGCATACAGTGGGAAAAACGATCAAAATAGATTCCCTAAAATCAGACATACATGTCTACTCAAAATATTACTCTATCATGGATTCTGGCACAATGCCATAATCGACAATATTACTTGAAAGCTAACGTTGTAAATTATATCAGGGGCCTTATCCACGCTATGTATTTCAAACAAAAGGTTTGTTCCATTGATAATGGTAGTCCATAATTCTATAGTTCATTTTCCTATTCAATCAACATATCAGACAGACAAGTAAAGTTTACAGCTGAATAATGGCACTATAGGATCAAATTCTTTAAAAGCCAACTAAAGCATAATCATGAAACATGAGATCCACTACATAAAGTACTACCCCGCCATCCCATCAAGATGGAAATCTACATTTCTTTTATGCATATTCAATTTCTTCCGGATAACAAATTTCAACTTCATTTTCTTCATATAACTTTGATTGACCTATAAAAGTATCGTGTTCGGGAAATCTTATAACTAAAAGAACATCAAATTCTGACACTGTGGAAAATCATTTTAATCAGGGTTGATTTCATCCATGCAGTTAATATCAATGGCTGTCCTATTAAGACCCAAATCATAGAAATGACTTCAGAACCGATAACTAAAGCAATTTCTTATATATCAAGAAGTAAAACATGGGAATGGCCATTGTCAAAAGTCTAAACTTGATCCAGGATTTGCGTAGACCTATGATAATGTTTTTCATGTAAAGATCAACCAATCAAGTTTAATTTCTTCCGTTTAGCCTACTGCAACTTTCAATTTGACAGTAGTGATGACAGTTAAGCAATCTTCATATTTTTCTCCATTGCAGCTTCTGATCAAGGTCCAACTTCTAATTTCTTGCCATGATATAACTAATGATTAATGCCCCATCAAAAGGAAGACCAACACAAACCGCCAACAGAGAACGAGCTCTAAATGTCCTAACTATATTAAGAGTTTTGTCCAGCTATGATATCTGATTTCATTTTTTTAAAAGCCGCATAATTTCATTAGTAACGGTTTGAAAGTAAACAATAGATATACGCATTTGCAAACACACATATTAACTCTCTCAAAATTCAAGAAAGCCACCTTGTCTTTAGGACGCACTTTGTTACATGGCATGGTTTGTAACCAAACCAAGAACATTATTTCTTTATGAAATTGTATATTCTTCCTACAAGCTCCTGCGACTACAGAAACAAGGTTTGATTTCCCTTTTTGACACGATCTCCATTAATGAATCATGCACACCTAATTTCAATAATGTTGAGCTTGTCATGATCTAACAACTTTTGTGATGCAGCGTGATCGCAAATTATAGGGCCGCATTTATTTAATAAATTATCGTCAATTTAATTTACGTTTTTAGTGGTCGTAGTGGTCTAATTAAATAATTGAGGTCGCATGTGATCTCAACGTTTATTTCGTAGATTTTAATTGCAATTTTAGTCAATTAATTAGTTAGAGTCTAATTAGAGTAATTAGAGGTCAATTGGAAGTTGTCAGAGTCCAATTAGGATAAAGTTGGTTGTCAATTTTAATTTGTTTACTATTTTTGTAAACCATCTCTCCTATATAAAGAGATGGTAGTCCAATGTTTTATTCAGTCAAGTATGAATTAAAAATTGAGATTTTTATCTCTCTCTCCTTCCTCCTCTCCCTCTCTCTCCACGCGATCTCCGCGGTTCTCCTCCTTCAACCCCTCGTTACCGACGAGTTTTCTTCTCCTCAACCTCTCCTTTTCTCCACCGATTTTCCACCGCCAAATTATTTTAAATTTTATCGTCGACGCCGGAAGCCGTTTGCATCAATTGGTATCAGAGCATGGCATTTAGATCGTCCTCACGATCTAACGATCCGTCCCGGCGCTCGCACCGGCATCATCGTTCGTCCGAACAAACACGACGAACCATCTCCACCATCGACGCCACTTCAAGGAGACGGGGGGACATGATACGTGATTTGCAGAACAACCTCCAATCCATGTCTCGGGACCTAATGGCCTACTTTGAGGCCTACCGCGACGCCCAATCAAAGCCGTCAACCACAAAGCCGCTGTCGCGAGTTTTGACGAAGAAAAACGTCGCCGTAAATGAAGATCCGGCCGCTGTCCAGCACCTTCCAGACCTGCTTCCGCCACCGGAATCGGTGCCGCTGCCTCCTCCGGCCGTCCCGGCACGGCCCCATCTATCCCAGGTATCTTTCTGACCTTCCTCGACCACTCCTCCAGTCCTCCGCCCCGAAGACCCCTCTCCCGGCGGCTCTCCCCATCCCGACAAACCCTCAGCCCCACCCCTTCCCTCGCAGCCCCCCTCCCTGGTTCCAACACCTGCTAGCACCCCATCCCTTCCCACGGCCCCCCTCCTCATCCTGGGGCCCATCAACCCACCCGTGCCACCCTCCCTTCCTCCCCTCCCAGCGCACGCCAGCCCGCAAAACCCCTACCGCGCCACCAACCTCCCCTCCCTTCCTTTCCCACCGCAACCCCGCCGCCCCCACCCCTGCTGCTGCCGCCCCCACCCGCAGCGCCCCTCCTCCCGCGTTTGCCTCCGCGCGCGGAACCGCGCCACCGCACCAACCACCGGCAGGCCTCCACCGACCCCCCATCCGCACTGGGCCCGATCGCCATCTCCCATCCCCGCAGCCCGGAGCTGTTCGCATCACCATGCACTCGGCCGCCACCGCCACAAAGGAGGAGGCGCTGGAGGTCTTTGGAGCGGTCGGCCCGACTCACTCCCGCCGCCAGACCGCTGGAGGTCGCCATCCGCTTTCCCGCACCTGCAGCGCGACCCCCCCGCCGCCTCCTCCCCAAAGCATCTAGATCACCAGCGCCGCATGCTTCCTCGCGAGCCGCCGCCCTGCTCGAGCGTCCACAACCGCGCCGCCCTTATGCCGGTAGATGCCCCCGCGCATAGCGCGCAAGCCCTAACAAGAATCCCGAAGCCCACGGGATATGCAATCCACGATTTGAGGGATTAGGAAATCATTTGGAAAAATTGCAAAAATAATTCCCAAGAATCCCCTATTTGCAGAAAAAAAAGAGGCACTAAGAATGAGGGGGTGCGAAAATTGCACCCATACCCCTGGCGGCGAAAATATTTAAAGAAAAGGGCTGCAAACCAGAATTATGGGGATCCTCCTTATCCAAATAGGATTAGGACCTTGGGTTTTCCCCATATAAGGACCCCATGGCTTCATTCGTTAGCCACATCTCCTCTTCTCCTCTCATTGTGCCATTGCTTCATTATGGATTCTCCAAGGACCATATTCTCCATGCTGCATCAAATTTTTGAGCATCACGGGAAGGAGACAACACGCAAGACGACGCCGCCGTTCGCGCCGCACATGTTCTTCAACCACGATGGCCGCATCATCCCCGCCTGTGTATGGATCCCGCCGTTCGCTCCACATCAGTTCTTCCAGAAGACGGCGGAATCTGCAGATTCGACCTCCAAGCCTACATCGAGCAATTCGTCGGGAGACGAATTTTTTAAAGCGGCAGAGAGTTGATGCAGCGTGATCGCAAATTATAGGGCCGCATTTATTTAATTAATTAGTCGTCAATTTAATTTACGTTTTTAGTGGTCGTAATGGTCTAATTAAATAATTGAGGTCGCATGTGATCTCAACGTTTATTTCGTAGATTTTAATTGCAATTTTGGTCAATTAATTAGTTAGAGTCTAATTAGAGTAATTAGAGGTCAATTGGAAGTTGTCAGAGTCCAATTAGGATAAAGTTGGTTGTCAATTTTAATTTGTTTACTATTTTTGTAAACCATCTCTCCTATATAAAGAGATGGTAGTCCAATGTTTTATTCAGTCAAGTATGAATTAAAAGTTGAGATTTTTATCTCTCTCTCCTTCCTCCTCTCCCTCTCTCTCCACGCGATCTCCGCGGTTCTCCTCCTTCAACCCCTCGTTACCGACAAGTTTTCTTCTCCTCAACCTCTCCTTTTCTCCACCGATTTTCCACCGCCAAATTATTTTAAATTTTATCGTCGACGCCGGAAGCCGTTTGCATCATTTTGCATGGTCCAAATCAAAACAAAATTTTGATGTCATTCTGATCTATCACTTCTGAATGGTATAATTTGAAATAAAATTATGACATTCTGTACTCTATTAACTAAAACTTCTTCTCACAACCCTCTCAGTATCCCCCCAAATTTACAAGTTATCTAACCCCAGAACTTGAATTAACTGAAATTTGAAAGCTCAAGCATATGCAAATCAATCGGAGAATGGCATATTGAATACTATCCAATACAGACAAGACAATTCAAGATAGCTAAAAGTCTCTACTCCTTCAACAACTACAGTAAATTACAAAGTACAGACTTTCTCCTGAACTCACCCCTAAATTCAAGCAGAAACAACCAACTCAAAAACTAAAAAAGAATCACTATATCCAATAAACACAAGGAACTAAGACCTATAAAGTGACATCTCATATTCCACGTATATGATCTAAAAAGAAAACAATAATCATTAGCTCATTGCGCACCACACCTCGTTCGAAATATCAACCGTGTCTGGAGTTTAATCAATTATCTGCAAGTCCATATTTCCCGCAAAGCAACTTAACTTTTTGCACACCAGTTTTTTACTACCCACAATTCACTTGCATGGATCTGTAAAGTTCAATATCCCGGAACGTTCAAAGTCTAACCACAATTACGAATCATCCCACACACCTAAAAGATACCCAATCAATTACACATCGATCAAAATGATGGTCAATGATGCTCAAATCAGCACTTCAATTTCCTCTATGCCTAACTAATTGACTTCAGAAGTAGAAATTGACTCTTGACCAATTACAATCTACACATGAATTCTAAACTCCATCAGATCAACTAGAACTACTTCCTAGAGATCGACCGTTTCAGATCTGCGAGATCCATGAAAATCCCCAATGGCGACCACGTCCATGACAAACAAATCCCACAAGATCCCACCGTTCTTCAAATCCCCACCAAATCCCACCAAGAAAAGCTCGCCCACCTCCCAAAAAGAGCAGATCTACAAGAACAGAAAAGAAAACGAAGCAACAGCAAGCCCCTCACCGGCGCCACTCCCGCAGGACGAAGCCCTCCTCCTGCATCTCGCTGGGGGGCGGCAGGATCGGGCCGTCGGACGCAAAGATGCCCTCGTCCGCGCCGTTGACGTAGCCGTTCCCGTTGGAGTCCGGCAGGACGAAAGGCGGCGGAGGCGACTGCTGGGCGAAGCCATCGGAGAGGAATACATAGTTGTCAGGGGAAGGAGGGACGTCGGACACGTGGCGGACGGGGACGTCGTCGTCGTCGGGGGCGGCGTCGAAGGCGGAGGAGGGGTCGAAGCGCTGGGAGGGGAGGCGGGGGTCGTAGCCGAGGTAGCCGTCGTCGTCGAAGGGGCGGGTGACGGCGGGAGGCGTGGCGTCACCGTCGCCGGAGAAGGCGTCGAAGGCGGAGGCCATTTGGATGGGTAGATCTCGAGGAGGAGGAGGAGGAGGAGGAGGTCTTTTCCTTCTCTTTCTTTCTTCTAATCCACACCTCTCCTCCGCTCTCTTTCGCTGGGGATGTGGGGGTGATTGGTATGTGATTTTAATTTACTTATAGACGAGGAATGGCTCTCTACATATTTAAGTGTTGGAGGATATGGTAATTTCAGCTAGGTGGAATTTACAATATGGTAATTATAGGGAACCATTTAGATTTGGTTAGGGTTGATGTGTTTGATTATATGTAGATCAACTTTAGTTGTCTCGATGATCATGAAATGATGTTATCAAACTGCATAATCTCTAATGTTTGTATGTGTGCATGCATATAAACGTATAGTATAAGTGAGAGTTGTTTGAACACGATTTTTCTATTGAATCAAGCTGTACTTCATAAAATGTAATCTTCTATGAGGAGTTATCCACTTGAATTCATACAATGAGAACTTTCTAATCTTTAGATCTGTGACATTTTCAAAAACATAATAGCTTCTTCTCATGTTACACTAAGTGGTACTTTTTTGTGAACTTAAAATAATAAAATCCAGCGTAAGACAAGCTTATGGAAGAAAAATGACATTGATTCAGATGAAGAGTTAGTGAATCTCGTATTCATTGTGTTAACTAACCCGAGTCAAAGAAAAATCAGCAACAAACATCATATACGTTGGTTCTCTTTTGATCTTGGGTACCCACAATTTTCATTTCTAGTACCATTTGATCTTTGAATCTTTCGTTGTCAAATTCCACGACTTCTTTTGAAATTCAAATCCATCTCCTTATCTTTTTATTATATATTTTCCTTCTTTTCCATAACTAGGCATAAATGCTATTTTATTGAACTCACTTATTTCTTTATTATAAACAATTGGTTTTAGCTTTGAACTACTTAGACCATTCTTTAGCAAATCATTTTCTTTCTTTAACGCATCTAAGTCGTTTAGCAACAAAAACTTTTCTTAATATAAAGATTTCATTTTTATACTTCGTAACTTTCTTAAATAATTTTTGAGATGCATTAAAAGTTCAACATAAGAAAGTGGATTTATTTCATCACCTGAGTCAGATGAATCGGATTCAATTAATCTAATCAATCTCATGCATGCACTTCCCTCCTCTTCTTCATTGTTGCTTCCACCATCCCAATTTGCTTGCATGCTTTTTTGATCTTCTTTCAAATATAACACTTTTCTTTACTTGAAGGTGATTTTTCTTCGTGTGCCTTACATTGTTGCATCAGAATTTTTTCCCTTTTTTCTCTTCTTTTCATCTTCTTGAGAAATGACTTAATTTTTTGGGTGATGAGAGCTATATTATTGTGACTATTAATCAGTCAAACTCTTGCTTACAAAGAAATCAAGACCCTCATTTGGATTTTCTTCCCTCTTTCTTTAGATTTTCTAACTTAGTTTCATATGCAAGAAGGCTATGTATGAGACCCTCCGAAAATGGCATGCTAAAGTTGGTTGACTACTCTATAGTTGTCACGATATATTCCCATTTCGATGAGAAAGATAATCTTGCCAGTGAGTTCTCCATGTAGGAAAATACTTCACAAGTTCCTTGGTTAATGATTGCAGTGAACATCATATTCATATACTTGATGGTGTTCCTTTTTTGCATTGTATATATTTCATAATCTTACTCTAGCATTCCAAAACACGATTCTTTAACATTGGACGTACACTTGCATGATTTTAACACACTTCCAAATTTCATGTGGCTTTCAAATGAGAGGCTTAGATCAGAGACAGCTTTGGATTGTACACAATACAATGCGATTGAATTGAGCGCCATTTTTTTCCATTTCCACATCAGTGTAACACGTTTGCTTCTCTTCTATAAATGTAAATTCTTCATAATCTCATTCTAGCATTCCAAAACACGGTTGAGTTGAGCACCATTTTTTTTTCATTTCTACGTTGGTGTAACATGTTTCCTTCTCTTCTAGAAATGTAAACCTTTTCGTACTATTTTCCATATTGCAAAAATGGAACGATTGAATGAAGATTGTCGTATTTATCTTCCAACTTGCACAATTCATCCCATTAGAAAAGGGTGGATGAGACATCGAGTTTCCTTCCATGCATGATCCTCCAAGTTTGATCATGTGTTTGGATTGTTACTTCCTTCACACGAATGAATCTTTGACACCAAACAAGGTTAATTACAAGATAACAAATAAACACGTGAACTACTACAACTGACAAAAAGATTTCACGTGGTTATGAAACAATATTTCATCTACCTTAGAGCTGAGAAATTGAGCTAAATTCCTCAATAAATACAATCATTCATGCATCACCATAGTATTTTTGTAAGCATTTGTAAACAAGAAACTCTTTTTATCATTATGAGTGAAGACTGTACATGAAACTAGAGGAAGCGGACCTAGAAGGGGCCCTGACCTAAAGACTAAAGTCACAAGCCTCGATCGACTCAATAATAGCAGGAAAATTAAGGAAACCCATAAGATGGCAAAACACAATTGTACATAACAAGGAAAGACATAAATATTTTTTTGTTTTTATTTATAAGTATGATTAACTTTATTTCTTCTGCATCAATTTAATAAAAATGTATAGAAAAATATCAAAAAATTTATTTTCTTGCACAAATGAAACTAATTAACTTTTTTACAATATGTCTGCATTACGAATTGGGATTTTTACCCCACGAAAAATCAATGTAAATTATCTTCTCAACCTTGTAAATAACGTTATTATCCCTGCAATCTTGTAAACTTGTTAACTCTTATCCCATAGACTTTGTGGTTAACTCTCATCTATTTACCTGTTAAATTTAATATTTCCGTTTAAAAGAGGTGCAAATTATCCTTCTTGTTTGCAAATTTACATAAGATTTAATCGCTCTTCCTCTCTCACCCTCTTGTTACATTCCCTTCTCCTCCCCCTCCTCAGTCACCCCCTTCTTACATTCCCTTCCCCCCACTCCCTCAGTCGTCCCCAACACCACCCCCTCCCTGCACCGCCCGATCTCCGCCCTCCTCCCCACACGTCGCTCGGAACTCCGATCCCCTCTCTCTCCCTCCCCGAGCATCGATGTTGTTCTTTGCCCCCTCCCCCACGTTGTTGTTGCTGCAGCTTTAGGCGTAAGCGGCCGTGAATAACCGCTCCTCTTCGATCAATGATGGTTGTACGAGAAGGTATTCTTCCTCCTTTCGATGCATGATTGTTCTTACAAGGTGGCTGCTAATCGAAGGATCCTTGAAGTGTTGTTGTGTGGTCGAGTACGGTAGATATTCAGGTGCACAACCTCCTCGTTGAGTCTCGATCAATGGAGGAGTACAAGCACATGTAAGCAAAGAGTATGCTCGAGCCTCAAATGTGCCACTGCTTCCTCTGCAGGTTGTTGTGAAAGATAAAGCTCCAAGGCACCTTCCCCATGAAGAATTGTTGCACCGCATCCTCGAGATCCTACAGATCCAACTGATTCCACATCAACTACAATCGCATCTATTTTATCTTTTCATGTTTTTTTTTCAGGAATATGCAAAAAAAATGGAGACAATCTAAATGATGTATTTAAGTACCCAATTTTTGGGTTCCTTTATTTGGAGGAGATAAAATCTTTCTCAGATGTGCCCAAGATAGGGTTTGTACAAGGCGTGCTACCCTCATTAAGGTGGCACAAATAGCGCAAGTTTCTTAGAGGAGAGAAAGCAAGTAAAATCTCCAAAAGGAACCCCCCTAATGGTCTAGTGGTAGAAGTAGTGGCTCCCACTAAAAAAGATCAGGGTTCGAATCCCCCCTCCAACTCCACCCCTCGCTAGTACTAAAAAAAGAAGTAAAATATCCAAAAGAACTCCTCTAATGGTCTGGTGGTATAAGCAGTGGCTCCCACTTTAAAGGACTAGGGTCTGAATCCCGCTACTAGTAAAAAAAAGTAAAATCTCCAAAAGAATCTGATCCAGCATCCCAGGGTTCGAGCCGATGGTGAGTTTCCATGTTATTATGCAGATCGGAATGCTAGCTAGAAAAAACGAATATGCCTAAATCCATTAGATCTACAATTTTATCGCATCTGGTTTCTTCTGCCTCAGCTTCTCCATAGGATCAGAGTTGAAGCTTGCATATTTGTGAAGCCGGTCAATGGATTTATCAAGTTTGTTCTTGATTTCCTAATGAGACAAGATGAATCAGATTGAAAGAAATCTTGTTGCCCAGCAATTTACTAATGCCCGTCCCCCACACCCCCACCACCACTCCCCGTGCGCCGCCCAACTTCCCCCCTCCTTGGGTTGTTGTTGTTGCTCTCTGCCCCCCTCCCCCTGCACATTGTCGAATGTCTGCCCGCCCTCCCCACACCGCCCAACCACCACACCTGGATTGTAGAAGTGGGTGGTTTGATTAACCCAACTTTAATCCAAGCAAGTTAACCCAAGAATTGTCCGATTAACGACATGGTTCATGAGATAAGACAGATGAAGTTTACGGGATCAAAGGGATAATTCTAAGGTTGGTGGGATAAAAATCTCTTCTGAATTTTATTTCTGAAGCATATGAACTACAATCCACCCATACTCACTTCCAAAGCTCATCATTTAAAATACTTTAAATCTTAAAAGTAGTTTAAAATTAAATGTGGTTCATTTGTGAAAACTTAGTTTCACGTCCCATTTGTACAATTACGTTCGACTTCTTGTTTATTTTGTTCAGATTTTATTTTAACTCAATTTTATTTATTTTCAATTTTATTGTGTTCCTTAAATACATATATTCTATTTTCTAATAAAAATGTAAAAACAAATAAATATCGCAAGATATATTAATATTGATAAGATAAGAGCAACCCTCCTTTACTAGAGTCTTCAACTTGGTGTGTGTGTGTGCGCACGCACGTGGAGTGTGTGTGCCATGACAAATTAAACGTGATGATGTCCGTATATTGGTTAGGAAAGACAAGATATTGTTATATACAGTTATTAATCTGGAATTATTACATCACAAAATGATACGCTTATTAAAATTCACTTAGAAGAGAATACAAACACAAATTTCTACATATATATACAAAATACAAACGGTATATCTGTTATGCATATATTTATATCCGATTGCATTTTACGGCTCATATAGAAGTTATCAATCTTTGCACTAATATATAACTTTCAGTAAAATAGTGCAGGTGAAAACAATTTAGAAGAGAAGAAAAACAATTACAACGCAAAGGAAAACACCACAAGAAAAAAGGTTCGTCATCAACACGAAGACAAAATAAATAGAGACCTGATAGGGAGTTGGAGATGGGAGTTATAAGTAGGGGTCTGCAAAATCAGATCGTTGATATCATCAAATTCTTGCACCAAACTGGAAATCCAATATTCGGACAACTTAGAACAGGAAGTTATATTTAGAAAATAAATATTTCTGTTTTTTGTTCATAATAAGAAGACTAAAATGAATATTATCTATGTAAGTAAATTTATTTGCACTTTCACATGCATGCTATGCACAAAGCTTATTATTTAGTATATCATAGATGCTTGTACATATACTTTAAAAATTGGTTCAGTTGCATGTTATCGAAATGATAGAACCAATACACAAACCAAACACCAAACTAACAATCGAACTGATTCTTAGAAAAAAAACCAGTCACTGATTTAGTGTAATCTGTTTATTGATACCATGCAACCGATAACCAAACCAAAATCAAACAAATAACCAAACCGATTCTTAAATAACTGATCTAATGATTTGTTTCTTCAGTTCAGATTTGCTCCTAGCAAAATCAGAACGATCATGCAAAGAAATTCTCCCGAAGTTATTCCTTTGGTCCAAACTAATTTATTCCACTTTCTTTGGCATACTCCGCCTTGGACCGTGCCCTCTGTACTCTTGATTAATTGAGAATGCGAGCATTGTCATCAACAACAAACCTTTTATCAAAATTAAGGAGGATCGGCTATATTGATTTTTTTACCTTCATTCAGATCTATTTTGGATAATGCGAGCATTGTCGTAACCAAATAAAGGAAAAAACTTTCCTTGCAAGTAGAAAGGAACTCCACCTGCATTGTCATGACTATTCATTTCATTGGTGTCTGGTGTGTCCTGCTGCTATGACGATAAGCCTCGAAGCTAACGCTTGCATGCCAAGTTGCTCCAGAAACATTGTTTAGTTGGCGTGCATCCTCAGCATAGTTTTATCGCACCTGAATGCAAAATATCATGGAAAAATGAATTAATATGATACAATTGTACAGTTACAGCAAATGCTTCCTACAAGGGAACACCCTCCTTCCCGATCGAATCCTCTTCATTCAGATGACAGTTTGGTTGCCAGCAGGTTCTTAATATGATTGGCTACTTCTTTCTGGAGGGATTCATAGGGCAACTGTGCCACCACCTCAGCACCAAACGAGAAGACAAGGGCGTCCCTCGCGCTTTCCAAATCGATACCGCGTGCCTGAAAGTAGAACAACTGATCGTCCTCGAGATCACTGATTGCCGCACCATGTGAACATTTTACATCATCAGCTACAATTTGTAGGTTAGGCTTTACATTAGCAGTTGCTCTTGGAGCTAGGAGAAGGGTCCTCGTCAATTGGCCAGCATCTGTCTGCTGTGCAAACCTACACAAGCCACATATAAACATGTTTAAGGAAGGTGCAGATCTTTAATCTTATATCAAATAATACATATTAGTTTTAAGCACAGAGCATAAGGTATATATCATAGTTGAATAGCAATTATAATGCACAATGGCTATGGCAGACGAGCATTGCGACTTGAAACGTGGAACCAAATCTCAAGATGAATGTGGATCATCCGCATCCCGAGGGGATCCTAATCTATGTTTTACGTTGCAGCACCAAAATAAGAACTGCATGCCATAGAAAATGAGTGTATCCAGATTTAAAGAAAAGAATGACCACTATAAATTTAAATTATAGAATACAGTGCCAGCGAAAAGATCAACATTTCCAGGATCCCTATTAACAAGAGTAGGAATGAGCTTTTTTCATAGAGGGATGCCTAGGTCTCGAGATCACAACATTGCCATATCACGGTGAGAATTAACCTTCTACCCATATTATCTTGAGAAGCCTTTTGATCATTTTTTCTTCTCAGTAGCATTAGTAGGTGCAAAGATGACAGTAGCATCGAAGTACATGTGCAAAGAATGATAATAGCAGAAATGAAAATGATACAATAGATGTATAGCCATACACGGAAAGATCAGATCCATTGATTACAAGGAAAGTTGGAGTAGCTCCAATAGAAGATAAGATAAGTGAGAACCGCATAAGGTGGTTTGACCATTTGCAAAAGATATCGGGTGATGCACCAGTTAGAAGATGCGAGATTTGAGATGTTGAGCATGTTAAGAGAGGGCAAGGAAGGCCTAAGAAGTGTTCGAAAGAAACTATTCGAAGGATCTTAGTTATTTGGGTCTAAGCCTGAGAATGACCCAAAATAGATCCGAATGGAGGCAAAGAATCCATGTATCAAATCTTACTTAATGTGGGACAAGGTTTTGTTGTTGTTGGTGGTGGTGGTGGTGGTGTTGTAGCATTAATCACAACATTGAGAGGTGCCTTGACCCTCAAAATCATAACAATTATCAGTCATAAAAGTAGAAGGTAGGTCTTGGTAATCAAGGGAATTGTAGCATTTTGTATGCTCCAAAAACAGAGGAACCCCCCATGTCCACTTCTAGTTCTAACAATCCCTCATTTAGTGTGGGGTCAAAAGCTTCCGGACGTTGTGAGAAGTTTGAAGAGGTCTTCAAAAGCTACTCATAGAGGGAGTTTTTGTCAGGATGTAGCGGGAAAGGAGCCTCTAATGGCTCTGGAGCGGGGAAAGGTGCCTCTGGTGGTCGAAGAAAGCACCAACTGATCGTTGGGTCGTCAGTTGAAGGGGCCAGATAGAGAGGTGAGGAAGAGGGCCACCCTAGGAGAGAACCGTTCGGAAGGAGATATCGATGTTGAGGTTGGTCGTCTACGTGACAACAAGGGACCCTTTCCCTCGCATCGATGATGCTTCAAGTGCGGCCTAGTGGGCCATCTAGCGTGGTCGTGTCCCACGTGTGACCAAGTCTGCTATCGCTGCAAGGTGGAGGGTCACCTCCGAAGGGAGTGTCCCTTGGGACCTTTGAAGAAGATGGTCGATGGTTACTACGTGGAGAAGGAGAAGGCTATTGCAGATAACCTTGGAGAACCGCTCGACGGTGTCTTGATTGCGGAGGGACCAAATGAAAACCTAAGGCCACGTTTGTTTGGTTGGAAAGGAATTACAATGGAATAGAATTAAGACAAGAATGAAATTAACAATGGAATGGAAAGGAATAAAAGTTTTTCTATTCCATTGTTTGCCTCATATTAGGAATTGAAAGATTTATTATGAGACATATTCCTTTCTTATGTTTGGAAAGGGAAAAGAATAGAAAGAAAATAACCTTCCTTTTGATATATTTCGTTAAGTAGAAAAAATAATTGGTATTCTCCAAGTTATTTTTTCATATAATTGATATACTTCATATAAGGAATCAATAGTCAAATTGAAACGGAGACTACTTTGAATTGTTTCCATACAATTGATATATTTGATATGACCATATACATATCCGCTGGAATATTTTATTATCATATCCGTATCCATATCATAAGAAATGGAAAATGTTATGGATATCTGTATCTACAAAAAAAACACATATCCATGTCTGTATAGGTATACACTAAAATATAACACGTACCCATATCCTAAAAGAACTAAAGATGGTATATGTATCCATCCATATCTATATTTGCGAAAAAAATAAGAATTAATTTCCATGTCCATATCCATGTCCGCAAAAAATCCTTATTCATGTCCATATCTGTATCCACAAAAATTAAAATCCATATCCATATCCGTATATGTATATGCTAGAATATAATCGATATCCATATTTTACAAAAAAAAATTGAAAATTGCATTCGTATCCATATCCATATTTGAAAAAAATCCCATATCTCTATCCATATCCGTATCCGCAAAAAAAAACACATCCATGTTCGTATCTGCATACACAAAAAAATCATATTTGATATATTTTATCCATATAATAGATATAGTTAATAAATATGTATTCGTATCTGCTAGAATATCTTGTAACCATATTTGTATTCGTATCCTAAAAAAATGAACCGTAACTACATCCGTATCCAAAAAAATATCAGATATCCATGTCAGTATCCATATATGCATGTATTTGTAGCTTATCCGACTTTTTGCATCCATATATTTGTATCCATGTCGATGTCCATATATCCATGTCCAAAAAGAACAATATCCATGTCGGTATCCAAAAAAATATCCAAAAAAGAAAAATGCATATCCATGCCGGTAACCATATATTTCTAACAATGATACATTAATTAAAAAATACTGAAGAAGAATACATTCATTAGCATTTGCAAGGAACGGAATCTCAATTCATAGGGGGTACCTAGGAATGGCCATTCCCGTGTATGAGGGAATCTGATTCCATTGTAATCATTATTCTTGTCTTACTATGATCTAACAAACATAGGAATGGAATCAACATAGGAACGGTCATTCCATTCCCTCCTCTATTCTAGCATAACAAACGGGACCTAAAGGCGGTAGTCGCTATTCTGGAGGTAGGATACGCGACTGGGTGCATGGGGGATGCGATTTGGCTCTCAGAGAAGGCTGTTTGCGTTCGCGGAATTGAGGCAGAGGAGCTGTCTGGATTCTTGACCAACTGAAGTTGGTTGTTTCCACCATCGGTGCTTTGGCGAAGGCCTCATCTGTAGGACGAGGTGTTGAACACTGCTTTGTGGTGGTTGATGGAGATGAAAGGTCTTCCGATGAGATGTCGTAGCCTGCACGTAGTTAAGGAGACGTTGCAATCGATGGGAGTTGTCGAGAAGAAGATTCGATCAGGGCTTCGTTCGGTGGTTCGGGTGAGGGGTAGTATGTAATCGTGCAGATGCGAGGTTCTCAGAGGGAGGTGCCGGCGAAAGCGACCTTGATGCAACGTGAATCGGATATATAGGGCTATATTTATTTAATTTTACCCGATAATTAGAGTCTCATTTTATTTAATTGTGTCGTCGAATTTTATTTTAAATAAAGAGATCGCTTGTGATCTCAATTAATTAGTTAGAGATTTGAATTTCGTAGTTAGTCGGTTAGAGTCAAATTAGGATAACTTTGTTTTGAATTTGAATTTGAGTTTCTATTTTTGTAATCGCATCCCTCCTATATAAAGGGATGATAGGCTATTGTTTTAGGGGATCAGATTATTATGGAAACTTGAGATTTATCTCTCTCTCTCCTTCCCACGTGTTCTACGCATTTCTTTCTCCTTGAATCTCGCGCAACCAACGCGCCTTCTCTCCTCTCCCTTCTCCTTCTCCCTGGTCGTGGTCTTCACGTTTCTCTCCTCCAAACCCCTCGTTTTCCCTACGAGCTTTCTCCCCTTCTCCCTCCAAATTATTCTTCCACCAAAAATCCACAAAAGAATTATTTTCCGTCATTGCAAATTTTTATTCTGCATCATTTGGTATCAGAGCATGGCAACTACATCGTCCTCACGATCTAACGATCCGTACAGATGTTCACGCCGGCATGCATTGAAGGACTATCGTTTGTCGGAATGAACATGACGATCCAACAAAGCTTACGACAAAGAGATGTTGGGCATATTGTTTGACTTCCAAACAAAACTACGAGGTTTGATGGCTAATTTCGAGATCCTATGTGTTGCCGAATCAAAGTCTTCCACTACCGAAGCCGCTGTCCAGAATTTTGACGAAGGAAAACTCGCCATCGATGATGAGTTGCTCGCTGTCCAGGCCATTTCAGGAGGTAAAATATCGACCTGCTCGCTGTCCAGGTACATTCCGACCTGCAAACACCATTTCCGAAGGCGTTTCCGGCAAAATCCGCCCCAGAACAGTCTCCTGCATCCCCTGCGGCACATACCCCAGCCCCCACACCCCTTGTGATGTAGCCCCCAGTCCCAACGCCCCTCCCCGCCACCCCTGCACTTCCAGAAAATGCCCCAGCCCCAGCCCCTCCCATTACCCCCACACCCCTTGCGACACAGCCCCCAGCCCCCGCGCCCGCTTTCCCCACCCCCGCACCCCCTGTGACACCGGCCCCAGACCCCACGGCCCTTCCTACCACCCCTACTGTCGCCACCGCACCTCCAGTTCCCCTTCCCGTCGCCACCCTCGCAACCGTAACCCAACGCTGCCGCCATCCCCTTCCACCCCCACACCTCATGTACCACCGACAACCCCCCTTCCCCCACCACCCTCATGGGCCCTTCCCGCCATTCCCACGTTTCCAGACCAACCCGCAGCCCCACCGCCTCCTTCCTCTGACCCACGCCACCACCTCTGTTCCAACTTTGCCGCCACCACCAACCCTATTCCGCCTCCCCTATCGCGAGCCGCCATCGTGTTTCCCCTGCGTCGCACGACCCTCGTGATCCTCCAACTGGACGCCGCTACCGATATTCTCCCCGTGCGCACCAACCGTTGTAGCCGCCGCCCGAACCCCAAAGGCAGGAGCCTTCGCCGCCTTCCGTTGATCGATCGAGGTCGCTGCCAACATTACCGCTGCTGGATCCGAGATCCATGTTGTGGGCCTGTGTGCCGTCACCTCCCCTTGAGAGAAAACCTAGCTTTAATTCCCTCAATCAGATCCCTGGGAATAAAGGATATGATTTGGGAAAATTGCAAAAAGAATCCTCTCAAAATTATTTATCAAAAGGACCAATTGAAGGATATATTATGCTATGGAATCATTTTAAGTGAAGGGGTAGAACATTTGCAGCCATGCCCCTCAATGAAGAAAAATTATAAACGTAACAGTGAAAAGGATCTAATTGGGGGAGTTTGAGGCTACTATTTCAAGACCAAGTTCTCCAACAGCGTGCGAAGATCCAACAATTCGTCGGGAGACGAATTTTTCAAGTGGAGGAGAACTGATGCAGCGTGAATCGGATATATAGGGCTATATTTATTTAATTTTGTCCGATAATTAGAGTCTCATTTTATTTAATTGTGTCGTCGCATTTTTTATTTTAAATAAAGAGATCGCGTGTGATCTCAATTAATTAGTTAGAGATTTGAATTTCGTAGTTAGTCGGAGAGTCAAATTAGGATAAGTTTGTTTTGAATTTGAAGTTGAGTTTCTATTTTTGTAATCGCATCCCTCCTATATAAAGGGATGATAGGCTATTGTTTTAGGGGATCAGATTATTATGGAAACTTGAGATTTATCTCTCTCTCTCTTGTCTCTCTCCTTCCCACACATTCTACGCGTTTCTTTCTCCTTGAATCTCGCGCAACCGGCGCGCCTTCTCTCCTCTCCCTTCTCCTTCTCCCTGGTCGTGGTCTTCACGTTTCTCTCCTCCAAACCCCTCGTTTTCCCTACGAGCTTTCTCCCCTTCTCCCTCCAAATTATTCTTCCACCAAAAATCTACAAAAAAATTTATTTTCCGTCATTGCAAAATTTTATTCTGCATCAGACCTTCCATGTGGGAAGAGTGACCATTGTGCTTCTTCTAACGATCATGGAGGACCTTGTTTTGTCGATGTCGGAGAAGACGATGCAGGATGAGGTCGTGGCGACAACAGCTGGGCTGAGGATGCCGATGATTTGGCTGGTGGGAGATCGACGGTCTGAGAATCCGACACCGACGCCTCCGGTGGTCGTTGAGATCATCTCGCAAATGAAGGCGAGGATCTTTTACTTCGGGCGCGGGTTTCGGACATGGCTTTATCAGGGCGGATCTTAACTGGATTGCGAAAAGCACATTTGTACCGGGAGGTGTTGTGGTTCGTGCAACCGAGCATGCAAATGAATTTGGCTTTATTGAGTCAAGTAAGTAACTTAATCATGATGACTCTAAACATATGACGGATATCATAGATCCGAGCTTCTCTCTTTTACTCCAATTGCATGTAGAGGGCAGCTTGAAGGCTTGAAGCCCATAGTACGCAAAACTTGACTCTGGAAACCTCGAAGCACCGAGGGGTCACTATTGTGCTTCCTTCTTTGGTGGAGGGGGGTTCCTTTTCTGAACTTTAAATTATTACTGCTGAAGTCTATCCCTCCATTGTTATGAGGGAGATCGACAGGGTTGCAAGGTTGTAGAGCTCCTCCCTAGTGGTGGAAGAGGAAACTACAAGAGACCCAGATGATTTTTGGTTACGAAAGTAACATGGGTTGTTTTCTTTGTAGAGCGTGATAGAAGGGACAGGAGGTTGGAGCTAGGGGATGGGAACCAAAGATCAAAGAGAGAATCGATTATTTCTATCTCTCGCAAGAGGAGAAAACCTGAGGCACAATCATGGTTGGAGAGGGAGTTGGAGGACAAGGCTGTGTGGACTTTGGACATGTGTTCAAGTGGGATCCCTTTGAGTCCGGGAACAGTGTTGTAGAAAAGCGAGGAGGGCGAGGGGTGGTTTGCTGATGAGCTATGTTCTGTAGTCGACATTCACGCGCGGGTTGCAGAGTGTCTTGCGGTGTTTGTACTGGTTGGTAATCCTCCGAGTGGGTCTTAATGAAGATTGACTCCTAGAATGTGAGGGGGCTGGGGGATAAGGAGAAATGAAGGGCGATTAGAGGGATGTTGAGTTCTTGGTAGGCTGATGTGGTGTACTTGCAAGAGTCTAAGATGCAAACCGGGATCCCTTGCTTTGGAGATCGATAGGATGCCATAGACTGGCGGAGTTCAAGGCAATCTCGACAGTTGGGAGTGCATGTGGTGTGGTAATGGCGTGGAATGGAAATTTGCTAGTGGCTGCAGACGAAAGATTGTGTCTTAGAACTGTTTTTGTATTATTGGAGTGTAGGCCCGGGACGGGCACTTTGCTGCTTACTTCAGTGTACGGTGTTCGGTGGGGCCCATGACCCCATCTTGTGGGAGGAGTTGAGGTCAGCTAGGAGAGACTTCCCGAGCATACCTTGGTTAGTCGGTGGAAATTCTAATGTGACGCCTTTTGCATCGGATCGACCGAGAGATCGTAGGGGCTAGGATCTAGGTTCAGATGACTTCATGGAGTTTGTTGGAGAGTTGGTGGAGGTGCTTGATGCCACGAACGGGAGGTGCACTTGGCGTAACACCTCTTCGAGATCTTGCTTAGATCGCTTCCCGGCGTCTATGGAAATGATGGAGATGTTCATGATGTCTACAGAGTGGGTTCTTCCTAGATCGAGGTCGAATCGCACGCCTATCTATTGGGAATCAGGCGAGGAGACGGATTTGAAAGATTCTAGTTGATGGATGACGGATTCAGAGAGATGGTTGAGAGAGATGGTTGTGAACTTCTGGCGATCCATACAGGTAGAGAGGTCAGCGGCGCGAAGGATGGCCCAAAAGATTGTAGGGTTGCTAGAGATGCTAATGAAGCATAGAAAGAGGAGCGTCGAAGCAGAGGTGAGCATCGTAACATTTTTGTGAAGGCGATTGCTTGATTAGACGAGTCGAGGATGATCATGATCTTAGTCTGGAGGAGTTGCGATCATGAGATGAATACCAGAAGGCTATTGTTGAGGACGACAAGCGGAAGGAGGCGAAGTAGCACCAAAGATCTAGACAGAAGTGGGTGAAGGAGGGTAATGTGAACACAAAATTCTTTCATGTTGTGCAAGTGGAAGGAGGAGGAACCTGGTACACAATTTGCATGAGTGGGAGGAGGAGGAGGAGATGGAGTGATCAGTGTGGCAATTATGGATCATTTCGAAGATCCAGCAGGATGATCCCATCCTCAAGAGCTAGATGGTCGAGACGAGGAGCAAGGACCTTGGGGCCTGGTAAACATGAGGCACTTATTTAGAGTTCACTAGGGAGGAGGTGCATAGGGTGGTCTTTGACCTAAATGCAGAGGGATGTCCTGGACCAGATGGCCTACCAGTCTTCTTTTATAGGGAGTTCTGGGAGGTAGGGGAGGAAGATGTCACGGAGCTGTTTTTGGAGTTTAGAGAGGCAAATAGATGACGACTGGAAAAGCTCAACATATCATTGCTCTTCCTGCTCCCGAAAAAGGATGGTGCTGAGCGTATGGACAAGTTCAGGCCCATAACATTGTCAAATGCTATTTACCTTATTGTGCTCAGGTTTTGGCCAACCGACTCAAAGGAGTACTAAATGATATTGTTTTACCGGTTCAAATAGCTTTTATTCCAGGACGACAGCTGCTGGAGGTGGTAATTTTGGCATCATAGATAGTCTCGGACTGGAAAAGGAGAGGGGTTGCAGATTTCCTCTAGAAGGTGGACTTTTTAAAGTCATATGATAGCATGAGCTGGAAATTTATCTGAGTATCTTTGGTCAGGAGGGATTTCTCGAACATCTGGATAGACTGGATGAAGAGGTGCATTATGATTTCCTCGTTTTCGATGCCGGTTAATGGGAAACAGGAAGGGGGCTTCTTTCAGCATCAAAGGGGTGAGGCAGGGGTGTCCCTTAGCCCCAATGTTATTTGTTCTGACAGCAGACGCATTGGTCGTTAGGTCGGGCCTTGCAGAAGAAGGGGGCTTCTTTAAGGGTCCAGAGATGATTTTTGTTCGTATTGATTTTGCAGTATGTGGATGATACCATCTTCTTCATAGAAGGGAGGGGTAGTGAAGTGCAAGGAGGTCAAGGCAGTGTTGGGCATTTTTCGAAGGTTAATGGTGCAAAATTTGCTTTCGTACCACTTAACCTTGCTTTGGAGGAGTCAATAGCTTGTGCGATGATATTGGAAACCGCACAGAAGAGTCCACCTATTAGCTATCTTGGGCTACCATTGTTGTGTGAGAAACTTCGGCAAATTGATTGGTTGCCAGTTGTGGAGAAGCCGGAGAGGAAGTTGGCAGGATGGAATGCATCGTATCTTTCGAGAGGTGGGCGATTGGTTCTGGTGAAGGTTGTTCTTGCAGCAATTCATGTTTTTTTCTTATCCATGAGAGTCTTGCATGTGGGCATCCATAAGAGGTTGGAGACGCTAATGCAGTGTTTTTTGTCAACATCCCATGATGGCAAGGGACTTGTGCTGATGGAATGGTCGGTGGTGACTATATCGATCAAGGAAGGACAAGGCTTTACCGACGAAATGGGTGATAAGTATATGGGGGTGATGGAAACGATTTGCTCTTTAAACTAGTTATATCTATCTATGGTGTGTCACCCAACCTGTACACTCGTTTTGATGACATGGCGTCACCAACCACTTTCTGGAGAGGAGTTTGTTCAGTGGTGTTCTGGCAGACTCGCTGCGAGCGATTTTGGAGAATGGACATGGCTTCCGATTCTGACGGATGACTGGTCAGAGGGTGCTTTTTGCGACTTGTACCCCAAGCTTTTGCATTAGCAGTAAATAAGGATGTGTTGCCAATGTGTGGTCGGACGGTTCTTGAGCTCCCATTTTTGTGACTGAGTCGTCGGATCAAAGAGTGGAGGAGTTTTTGTGTCTCTCCGACAGGTTAGAGAGACTAGAGATGCCGTCAGAAGAAAGATATTCGTGAAGCTAGAGAGATGGGTGTTCACAATCAAGAAGGCGTACAAGGTGGTATCTGCCCTGCCTTCTTTGGATATATATATATATCTCTAGGGATTGTGCTAGGATCTTGAGATGGAAGATTCCTCCTAGGGTTAAAGTGTTCTTATGGTTACTAAGAAGAGAGCGTGTTCTGACAGGTGCACGGTGAGCCAGACTTTTTCTTGGAGTGGAGGGGGTTGCAGAAGATGTGGTGGACACATAGAAGATGGCAAACATCTTTTTTTCAATGTCCAGGATCGGTGGAAGTGTGGCAGAATGAAAAAATACTAGGCATCCAGTGGGGTGGTGGAGATTCTTTTTGGGCATCGCTTGGAAGAGATTGGCCATGCTCAGAGGAAGGGCGGATGTGCACTAGTATGGGTGATGTGGCTAACTAGAAATACTGTGACTTTAAAGGGTGGGAGGTTTTATTTTGAAAATGTACTCGGGCACCCAGAGCCCTGTTTGAAACTTGACGGTTGTAATTACTCTAATAGTTTATAATATTTTTTGGATGGGCCTGTAAAGGAGGTCCATCCCACCTTCTCTCAAAAAAAGGCTACTCATACAGGGGAAGCAAATGTTGGGACCCAAGTTTGGTGCTGAAAAAAGAAAGAACCCGATAACTCACCATGACTGAGCGAAAAGTGTATGCCATATCTATTAGTCGCGGGAACAAGTTGCATCTAGTGGAACAATTTTAGTGTTCATATAAAGCTCCCACTTTAGAACTCCAATATGTGCATTAGTATGTGTTGAAATAATTATATATCTTTGGTGTTATTTCATAGTCTATTTTTCTTATGTACCTCTCATGATATTTACTCAGTGCTTTTCTCCTATATAAGAGAGCCATGGGGTCCCTCTAATAAACAAGAAATTTCATTTTTCTACAACATGGTATCGGAGCAACGATCCTAGACCACGGTTCGTGTATCATCCCACCCTAACCCTACACGCCGCGCACCGCCAGCAAGAGGCCACCTTCTCCATGCCGCCAGCCACCGCCGCGCGCGCCGACAGCCTCTCATGCTGCCCAGCCTCCCGCGACACTCTGCGCCCAGTGCACCGCACCCTGTTGTGCATCTGTGCGTATCTGCGTGCACTCTGCATGTACCTGCACGCATCTACACATATCTGCATGCAACCTGTGTGCACTTGCGCGCATCTGGCATGCATTTACGCACATCTGCGTACATCCTACGCCTGCGTGCATCTGTGTGCGTCGTCGCCCTTTGCGCTCGTACGGCCTGCAGTCAGATCTAGCCTACAACAACAGGAGATGAGGATGGTTGTATGAGTCTACAGATACAACTAATCCTCTATGTGTGGCTGTGTAGACTCATTTAGAACGGTCTACTCCTTAGTTTTGTTACGGATTTCGATGTTCTTGCTACCATGTCAAAGAACAAGGGCGATGTTTTTGTATGGTGCCTTCAAGGGCCCCACTCCCATTGTAAAGATGGATGTGACCAACTACGAGTTGTGGTCTATGCAGTTTCGCACCCTGGTGTAGTGCCATAACAAGGAGCACATTCTGACGAATCCAGAACCGGAGGACAAGACTGAGGCTAATGCTTCTTGGAAGCAAGATGATGCCAATGCTCGCATTTGGCTCTCTGGGACGCTCACCACGGAGATTGCCAATGATATTGTTAATCAACCCATAACAAAGGCTATGCGGGATATCTTAGCAGCCACGTATGGGCAGGCGAAAAATGAGAGCAAATTCTACAGTTGCAGTTTGATATTTTTTCGATCAAGTGGAATGGTCAACCTCTTCATACATACTTCTCGCATCTTAGAGGCATGTTTGAGCGTCTGCATAGCTTCATGCCTATTACTACTAGCACTGAGCAACAACAGTCGTATAGGATTGCAACTATGACAGGCGTATTCTTGTCATCTCTGGACTCCGAGTACGATGCATCACGTACTCAACTACTTACTGGAGAGACGATACCTCCGATGGAGGAGGTTTAGAAGAGGTTGAGCAGAATTACTACATCCTCTACTATTGTAGCTCAGACTCCTGCTATGGCAGCCTCTCATGGCAAAGGGGGTAGGTACTTCACAATTCCGTAGCCGAGGACCACGGGGTCGAGGAGGAGGTCATCAGCAAGGTCCATGTTACATTGCCATTGTCCTGGTCATTCTGAGGAGACATGCTATCAGAAGCATGGGTATCCTGCCTCTGCCCGAGTTGCTGAGCAGACCGAGCCTACTTCTACTCCTGCTCTGGCTCATGATGTACGTTTGATGATATTGTTTACAGGATGCGAGAGATGATGACTACTCCTACTAATTCGCTGGAAGGTCTTTAGATGTCGCACATATTGCTAGAGCCTCTTCAAGCTCGTCAGGTATTGCTTATGCTCTTACCAGTAGTAGCAGTTCAGATTTGTCTGACCGGATAATGGACTCTAGAGCATCTCATCATATGTGTGGCGATTGAGCAAAATTTACTTCTTACAGGTCTATCCCTCCGAGTAGATCAGTGGTGATTGCCAATGGGGTTCATCTACCCATTGTTGGACAGGGGGAGATTGTTCTAGCTCCCTCGATGTGTCTGCAGAATGTCTTACATGCTCTAGCATTTCAGATGAATCTTTTGTCTATTAGTCAGATTACAAAAGATTTACATTGTCGTGCTATATTTGATCCTTCTTCTCTTGTGTTTCATGACATACTCACGGGCGGGGTAATTGTATGTGGCCGTAAGCAGAGGAGACTTTACAGACTTGTCCAGCTTCCTTGTATGAGGGCTGCTACTATCCCTTCTAGATCAGTTTCCCCATTTATGTGGCATCTTCGCTTTGGACACCTTCCTCTGCAAAGCTGTGTCATGTCCTTCCGCAGATCTCTACTCGTGCTAGCTTAAAGTGTGAAACGTGTCAGCTTGGGAAGCACCATCGCTCCTCTTTTCCGAGCCATCAGAGTCGTCACAGTGGTCAGTTGTTTGAGTTGGTTCACTTTGATATCTGGGGTCCTTATCGTGTTCCTAATCATCAGGGACATCGATCTTATATGGTCGTTGTAGAAGATTTTTCTAGATTATCTTGGGTATTTCTGATGAAGATTAAGTCTAAAGCCGATCCTGTTCTCAAATCTTTTCTTATTGAGATTAAGAATATTTTCTATGCTAATGTGAAATTTATTCGCACTGACAATACCTTGGAGTTCTCTACTTTACAGTTGTCTGATTTTCTTAGATCTATTGGTGTTGTTCATCAGACTCCGTGTGCTTACACTTCGCAGCAGAATGGTGTTGCTCAACGCAAACACTGTCATTTTTTGGATGTCACGAGGACTCTTTTGATTCAAAGTCGAGCTCATTCGTTCTGGGGTGATGCAGTTCTCACTGTATGTTACTTGGTGAACCGCATGTCGTCTACTATCCTTGGAGAAAAAAATCCTTTTTATTGTGTTTCCTGAGAAGGACTTATTCTCCCTTACCCCCAAAGTTTTTGGATCGGTTGCTTTTGTCCACAATTTTACTCCTGGTCGTGACAAGCTCTCTCCTAGAGCTATCAAATGTGTGTTCGTCGGTTATTCTCGTACCCAAAAAGGGTATAGATGCTTTGATCATGTTGGGAGAAAATATTATGTGAGTGCTGATGTCACATTTTTTTGAGTCTATTATGTATTTTTCTCCTACAGGTGACAGGTTGTCAAGTGTTAACTATAATGAGGATATATTTATTCCACCACCTCTGTTATCGTCATCAAGAACCACCTCCACCTCCACCTCCACCTCCTCCACCACCTCCACCTCCGGCTACACAAACTCAGTTCCTATCTCGGTTTTACATTCGCAAGTCCTGTACTCGTCTCTCTGCTCCTACGCCTTCCCCGTCATCCAGCACGTCCCAGGTATGTAATGAACACATTGTTTCTACTGATAGCACTGGTGCTATGCTTGATCTACATGATACTACACAGGAGGAGCTGCTGCCAAAGAATAGAGAGGCTGATGACCTCGACGTACCTATTGTCTTAAGGAAGCCACATCGTAATTGTGCTACATATCCTCTAGTGGTGCATGTTTCCTTGGACCATCTGTCAGAGGAGTACATGAGGTTTGTTACAAGCCTTTCAACTATTATTATCCCGCGAACATATCAGGAAGCCATACAGGATAGCAGTTGACGACTTGCCATGGAGGAGGAGATGGCCACTTTGCAGTCTCGTGGCACCTGGAGTGTTGTTTCTGCCCCTCCAGGTGCATCTATTGTAGGATGCAAATGGATCTTTATGGTGAAGCAACAAGCAAATGGCAGTGTGGATCGCTACAAGGCAAGGCTTGTGGCATGTGGGTTCACTCAGACCTATGAGGTGGATTATCATGATACCTTATCTCCAGTGGTCAGACACTCAACAATACGCATTCTTCTGTCTGTTGTTTCACATGACTGGACTCTTTACCAACTGGATGTAAAGAATAAGTTTCTTTATGGAGATCTATAGGAGGTTTATATGCAGCAATGGTGAGCGGTCGAGCAATCGAGGCTAAGTGATATCAAATGTCATTGCGACCTCAATCACCTGAGCCGAGCTCAACAAGAAAAATTAGACCACCAATAAAAACAATCAAGCACGAAAATCAAAAGAATCGTATTTTTTTATTTTCTAATACGAAAATGAATAAGAATATAAAGAAAATCACACTGCAACAATTTTTATTAAGGCTAAAAAGGCTCAAAAATGCAAAGTAAAAATATTTTTATATTTTTAAAATATAAGTGTTTTTGCGTATTTTGTGGGTTTTTTTCAGATTTTTATATAATTTTATAAAAATAAAAGAAAGACAAAATAACGAAACAATGTACAGCCTGGATGAAAAGGCAACTTTAAAATATCTAAAGTGCCCCAAATATCCTGGTTGTAATTTTATATCAAAATAGCTAAAAATAACTAGCTATAGAAATTGAAAAACATTTTTTTGATTTTTATGGAATTTTTAATGATTTTAAGAAGATTTTTGGTCTTTTGTGATTTTTAGGATTTTATATAAGATAATGAAATAAAAATGTCACAGAAATTAAAACAAGCCAAAACAAACATTCAGAAATTTTATAGAATTTTTAGGGAAATTTTTATATTTTTTCTGTATTTTCCAAAATAGGCAGACGCACTTTTTAAGGTTTTTGATTTTTAGAAATATAAAAAAAATCAAATTACGTTACAAAAATTACCAAAAATATTACACAGTAGCAGGAGCTACTGGTAATTTTTGGGGATTTTTTGGAGTAGATTTGATATTTATTCAATTAAAAACAAAACCACAGGTTATAGGGACCTAAATGCAAATAGTTTAAGTCTCTGGACTAAACAATAACACGCCTAAGAAGTCCGAGGGTATCACTGTAAAATTCCCACGAAATTCAAGCACATGCGCAATACAACGTTCACAGGGCATAAGTGCAAATTCAAAAAATGTGTCATTCAAACATGAACCATCACAAAGTACAGGACTAAAAATGCAAAAACACCACAGTGCACGTGATCGAGCACGTGTTCTCAGCAGGGAGGACTGAAATGTAAATACCAGAAACCTTAGGGACTAAAGTGCAAATAGTTCGAACTACAACTTTATTTAACAAACTAAAACATAAAGTCTGAAAAGTGCAGGAGGAAAAGTGCAATATACCCTTGCAGGCACGTGAGAAGCACATGGGGACATGTGGGGCGTAGATGGTGGGGCGTGAACGTGCGGCTCTGATCCGCTGCAGATGTCAAATCTGACGCCTCAGAAATGGTCGAGGACGTGGGGCGCAGATGCGCCAGAACTGTGATCTAACGGTCCGAAAAGCATGCAGCTAACGACGGCCCAGGTGCGATCTGGAGGGGTATGGCCGATCCGACGGTGCTGGAGATGCCTGGAAGAACAGTGTCGGGTGAACTTCATCGGAGCCAAGGAGATGATCCTCAGTTCCGATGGTCGATCGGGAGGCACTGGAATGGTCGTGAAGGGCTTCCGCGTCGACTGAGCGGGTCCGATGGAGGAGCCACCGGCCGAATGCGTGTGACGATGGAGGCCTGGAGCTGCTCCGGCGAACCTCTGATGGATGAAATTGGGGCTCCCAACACGCACAAAAGCCTGCAAGGGAAAGCTGGGACTCGGGGCTGTACTCCGATCCGGGTTATTGGAGCTAAAAATCAAAGAAGTGAAGGGGGGTGAAGGTTGATCTCCGACGAAGGTGGTAGGGGAGATCTCGGCCCTAATCTCAACCCGATGGTCGAGGCTAAGGATGATCAGATTGTGGTGCGAGATGGAGGGAGAGTGTGCGGATTGATCGAAGCGGCTGGAGGTGGAAAATGGGGCTCCGACCAGCTGATCGGAGCGGATGAACACACGGCGGCGATGAACGAAGGGATCGAATCAAAACGAGAAATGCGAAGGGTATAAAGGGTACCTGAAGATCTGGGTGTGCTCCTGAGCTCCAGGCGAAGATGACTGTCAGGGTAATGGCCTCAACCTCGATGTAGAAGGCGGGGGAGGTTACTCGCGGCGGAACTCCGACCACGAAGGTTGAGCGTCGGCGCTACTGCACTAGATCGAGATCCAAGCGATGCTCCGAGCAGCTGTCACTCAGCTGAAGGTCGCTAGGGTTCGAGATGGGTGCGAGGCACGAGCTGCTTCTCCTGGGAGGCAGATGAAAGATTTTATAGGGTTCCCAGGAGGCTGTAGGAATCGGACAAGGGCACGCGAACCGAGGGTCGGATCCCTAGGGATGACAACGGGCGTGGATCATGGATCTACCCTCAGTAATCGGAGTTGCAAATGGGAGGAGGAATTGATCGGGTGATCGGGTCGATAAAATTCGGCAAAGTGCGCAGCGAACCGGGTCCGAGCGAAAGAGGAGTCTGGATGAGGCAGTTGACCAAAGTCAACAATCCCCCCTGGACCAATCAGAAGCGGGCTGGAATAGGATAGAATAGGCTACATGACAAAATAATAGGGAAAATTAAAGATAAATAAATTAAAGATAATAAATGAATTTAAATTAAAATGAATAAAATAAAAAAATGTTTATTATTTTTCAAGGATTTTTCTGTGATTTTTAATTATTTTTTTGAAAAATAAATTAATTTTATATGCGGTATAGTGTATTATGTACATGTATAATATACCTATGTATTTTATACAATTATTTTTATTTTGATATTTTTACATAAATACCTCAGTTTTATATTTTATTTATTTTCAACATAATTTTTTTTGGAGTACAAAATAATTTTTAGTTTATTTTTATTATTTATTTACAGTTATATAATAAATAAAGAAGAAAGCATATATACATATATTATGTACAAAGGAGAGAGAATTTTATTTTATTTTTATTTTATTTTTCAAAATTTTATTTTATTTTTAAGATTATTTATAAGTAGGTAAAGAGAATATTTTATTTTTATTTTGTCAAAAATACATATTTATTTACACACATGATATGTACCATATAGAGTAGGCTCTATCTCTCTCTACTTGTTTTATTTGACGATCAGGCCAATGTTTGGCCTTCTCTTGGGGTTCGGGTCACTCTGTATTTATTCTAAATACCTCCTTCCTTTTTCTTTTCCTTTATTCTTTTATTTTTGCACAAATACATGCTAATTATGTAATATTAACACATGCATGCATAATGCTGACTTATTGTATTTGCATCTATTTACATGATGCTTTGCCAAGATAATTAGCTAAAATAAAATAATAAAGAGTGGTGATCAGGGATTCATCACCCCCTATACTTTACCTTTGCTAATCCCTTAGCAAACACTTATTTGAAAAAGAAGTGAAAAGAGAAAGAAAAGAAAAAGGAGAATCAAGGTTGATTATTAAACTTGTCTTCATTAAATTGGAGTATGGAGCTTAGTCAGACCTTTGGATTATTAGTTTGTCGGAACCTTATTTGGAGCTAGGTTTGAGACTCAACAGCCTCTAAGTTCTACTAATCTATAGTCAAGACTCCTCAATAATCCAGATCAGAACAAGTCTACATACATAAACTCTAATGACCATGAATCTTTTCTTGTACTGTGTAAGCGATATGTAGCTCCCCACCTCAAAAATGGCAAAGTCACAAGCTCCCTCAACAAGGTAATTCTAATGCCCTAGTCTGGCAGCTCTTTCCTCGATGGGCGAGGTATTCCCTTCTAAGTTCAAGTTCAACCAGCTCAAGAAGAGGGGAAAGAAGAGAATGGACCATGACCAGTGTAACCATGTATCCCTGGGAGCCTAACCAGTGTAGCTAAGTCTCCCTGCTGCAAGATTCATAAGATGAGAATGGGTAACATAAGCATTGCTTTATTTGGCTATACACTCCGGTGGGTATTTCATTTTCTATCAGACCCACCAATTTTTTGGAGTTTTTCTTTCTTTTGCACATTTTTTCTTTTTTATGATGTGCATATGTACAACATATCTACATGGTACAACATATATACATAAGGACTTTTTCCTCTTGAGCCAGTAGACTATCCCTCTTTTGAAGCATTATTGCAACCCACAACTCCTTTCTTTAGACCTCAACACCGCCAGGCCAAGTTGAGATGCACTTCCTTCACTAAAAGAAGACAAGAGGTTTCGCCTAAAAGTACTACCCTCGTATGCTACCCCAAGCCAAAGGAAACTGCCTCCTCACCACCTCATCCGTAGAGAGCTATGTGTAAGGTGTCGGTGCAAGTAAATCCATTGTCTGTGAGAGTCATGTGTGCGTTGTTAAATGTTCTACTTAGGCTCATCAAGATGACATGTGATCATAGCCTAGTGGACTCAAAGAATTAAGTCACCAATGGACCTGAAAAGTCTCAACCCTAAATCCTATAAGGTTCCTCTTATAATTAGGTGGATTAAGGTCTCAACCAAGCTCCATTTTCCAATTTAATTCCAGGCTAGTTTAAATGTCAATTATGATTCAGAAAAATGTACAAATATATACAAAAAACTTTTTATGCAAAATTTTTGAAAACGTGCAAAATTTTTGAAAAATGTTTGTGTTATAAAATATGAAGAATGCGGAAGCGATTTATAAACAGAGCATAAACAAGAAAGATAGAACATGGAACACCATGATTTTACGTGGAACCCTACTCCGTTAGGAGCGGGATAAAACCACGGGAGAAGCCCTCAAAGGGGCGGATACTTCATTCCTTTTTCTCAATGAGTACAGGAGGTCTGGGGCTCCTTATATAGCCTCTCCAGAGCCTCCAAGTCCCACCACTGGACGATGTGGGACTAAACACTGGATGGGGTAAATGGATCTCCTCCAGGATCCATTTACCCTGCTACAACACAATAGGCGCACTACGAAATACTCCAATACTCCCCCTCAAGCTGGAGCATGCAATGCTCAGCTTGGACAAACAAACAGAAAGAAACTCAACCCACGCTACAGGACACTACGGACAATATCAACCCAACGCGCGCATGCTGCAGTCGAGGACGTTGCTTCTCATGCCGTGCAGGTGAGGAGGACAAACGGGCTGAAGTGTGAGTCAACTGAAGACTCGGAATCTGACTGTCGAGTCTGAATTTGCGCCTGAAGTCTCCTCGTCGGAGAACTGGGTCTCTCCCATCTGGCTCAGAGAATGGTGCACTGCTCTGGTGTACCTATGATACCACATGAAAACACTTGCCCTAAAGGGAATGGTCCTCTGCTCTGGAGTCCCTATGGCTCACATGAAAACTCTGGCCGAACAACAACAAGAATGATGGGGACCTCGAACTGATGATGGCAACATATGCTCATCTGAAAATGACCGCATACATATGCGTGTTTGAAACTGGAGACTCGAAGATGTCTGATGTTGAGTCTGAAACCGAACTGTAGAGTCTGATCAACTAACTGGTCTGGAAACTGTCATCTGAATCTGGAATCTGGATCATGAACAGACCTGTGACTCTACACATATACTCCCCCTTTCTCCCATACTGGTCGGAAAATGCCATCGACAAAGTTGGGAGAAGACAAGATAAAATGGGGGAAAATCAAACATGAAACTTGCAGCTTTTGTCAAAAAAAAATTTTTTTTACTAGCCGCCGTGATTTTTTTTAACATAAGCCGTTTCAACTTCTTTTTTTATACGGCTTTTGCATCATTTTTTTTGAATTCATATATTATTTTTTTTAATTGCGTGCGGCTCTTTTTTTTTTAATGCACGCGCCTTTTCTCTCCTCTTTTTTTTTGCATTTTTTTTAAAACGTGATAACTTTTTTTTCCTCAGTCCACTTGGACCCAACACTCTCTTCTCTCTCTCTCTTCTTCCCTCTTTTTGTAACTCACGGCCCTACACTTGGGCCCATAGATATACTCTCCCCTTCCTTTTTTTTTAACACACGTCCCATCTTGGCCTATTTTACCGCACCTTTTTTTTAAACAAGAAGCCCACTTGGGCCGTAGAGTAATTACCCCCACTCAATCAGTTTTTTTTAAAGAATCAGCCCGTTACCCATTAGGGTTCCCACATTTGGAAACCCTCTCTATGCAATCGCCGTCGCCGCCCTGAGTGGATCTGGGAAGGGCCCGCAGCAAGGAAGAGCACCGGGATGCCGCAGCCTACCACCTGGAGGAGGAGACAAGCGTCGCCTGTGAGGTTGGCGCACGCAAGGAGATGCGCGCAGGGGCTGTGCGCGGAAAGAGGGAATGAGCGCCGCTGGAAGATGTGCATCGCTGGAGAGATGTGCGCAACCTGCTGGGGTCGCGCGAGTGGGTTCCTCTACGTGCGCGGAGAAGAGGCGACTCGTGATGGAGAGGTACCGCCCGGAGGTCCTTCAACGCCATCGATGTTGCTTGCTGGAGGTCGCGCCAGGAGCTGTCGCCGTTGGAGAAGTATTGGATGTCGTCAGGCCTTGCGACTTGGAGGCCTTTGGCAGGAGATGGCGATGCAGGAGGGTTGCGTGCAGGAACAGGCAGCCGCTGCCGCCAATGAGGCTCCGAGGGTTGCATCTGGAAGGAGGTGCACGGGGGTGCACTGCGGCTACGCCTGTGGGGCTCGTAATGAAGCCTGGACCAAAGGGGCTCAACAATGGCGCTGCTGGGAGGCCAGGAGGCCGAGGTGGTACCGCGGCCGACATCAATCTCGAACCGGAATTTTCAGAGTTCAAACAAAAACCACTCGAATGATGATTAGGGTTTCAAGAACAAACCCTAGAATACTCGGGCAGAACTTTTGATCAAATAATCTCTAAAAATAAATCTTCACCATCAAAATCAAATCTCGAACAAAAGTAAGAACATGAAATCCTCGAGGATCGAACCCGCTTTGATAACATGTTATAAAATATGAAGAATGCGGAAGCGATTTATAAACAGAGCATAAACAAGAAAGATAGAACATGGAACACCATGATTTTACGTGGAACCCTACCCCGTTAGGAGCGGGATAAAACCACGGGAGAAGCCCTCAAAGGGGCGGATACTTCATTCCTTTTTCTCAATGAGTACAGGAGGTCTGGGGCTCCTTATATAGACTCTCCAGAGCCTCCAAGTCCCACCACTGGACGATGTGGGACTAAACACTGGATGGGGTAAATGGATCTCCTCCAGGATCCATTTACCCTGCTACAACACAATAGGCGCACTACGAAATACTCCAACAGTTTGAATGTATGCATGGATGAAGAAGTTTTGCAAACTATTTACAAATATTTACACAAGGGTTTTTGCAAACTTTTGTTTTTAAAACATTTTACAAAAATTCTGTACTATATACATAGTTTTGATACCAAAATATTTACAAACTTTTTACAAACAAAACATTTTTACAAACATTTGTACAAAAATAATTTTTATAGATAGCTATGTATGTACAAGAAAATATTCTATGTACAAGAAAATTTTAATTTTTTTACGATTTTTAGATAGAGGATTTTTAGCCATTTTATTTATTAACATACTCACACAAAGTACGAGTTATAGATAAAGTATATATGTAATATATACGACACCCCCCTATATTTAGCTCGAACGATGTCCTCAGAATGAATCAAGAGCGATGAAGAAGACATAACTCGTGCTTAGTATAGGGAAGTGAAAAGGCATGCTATACTACAACGATGAATCAAAGAATAGAATAAAGAGGGCTCGGTGTTTCCCCTATACTTAGGATCAAGTAATCCTGAGTACAACAGACTGTACATAAAGGGAAAACCGAGTGATAGAATGTATAGGGTCTACTTCCCATATACTTAGGGTGAAATCCCCCCAAGTATAGGCAGTAAAACAGAGGTAAAAAGAATCAAAAGAATAATCAAGAATCTTAAACCCCCCTATACTTAGGGTAAAGTGCACCATAAGTATAGCATAATCACAAGATGCAGATGGGGTGCTAGACTAAAGAATGAGATGATATGGACATCTAAATCTATACAAGGCGGAAGTCAGTGATAATCAGGCATGAGATGCAAGTGATGTGAGTCAAAGACCGCATCTCATGCAAAATGAATCAGGGCGACGTCAACGATCAACGGTTCATGATCTAGATATGGTTTGAGCCGCTGACCATTAACACGAAGGGTGGACTCAGATGACATCTCAGATATGTCGATACTCCCGTTGTCATGCACCTTTCGGACTAGGTATGGTCCCTTCCATTTACTCTGCAACTTCACTGGAAATAATCAAAGCCTGGAATCAAACAACCATACTCTCTGATCTGGCTCAAACTGCTTATGGCTGATATGAGAATCATGCCATATCTTCACTCACTCCTTATATTGTAGGCTACTCAAAAAGGTTGTATCTCTAAGCTCCTCCAGGGCTGCCAATTCTGTCTTTCTTTGATCACCTATGCTCTCTATATCCAATAATATATCTGTGACAGCCCAAAGTGACTTGTGCCTAATCTCAACAGGTAAATGGCAGGGCTTGCCATAAAGAGACGAAAGGGATATATACCCAAAAGAGTCTTGAAGGAAGTCCGATATGCCCACAAGACCGGGTCCAAAAGCTGTGACCAATCCTTTCGGTCTGAGCGGACTACCTTCTGCAATATCATCTTGATCTCCTTGTTCGATACTTCAACAAGACCATTGGTCTGAGGGTGATATGGAGTGGCAACTCGATGGTCTATGCTGAACTCGTTAGCAATGGCCTTTACCTTGTCGTTGATAAAGTGAGACCTCCCGTCAGATATCAATACTCTAGGCACCCCGAACCGTGAAATGATATTTTTCCTCAAAAATTTGCAAACAGTCTTGGCATCTGCGGTTCGGGCGGGAGTGGTCTCAACCCAACGACTCACATAATCCACGGCCAACAGAATGTACTCGAATCCCTGACTCCCAAACAAAGAAAGAAAAATAAAAATAAAAAGGAAACAAAGAAAGCTGAAAACCGACTACTAAGCCGTGCTCCCCGACAACGACGCCATTCTGGTGAGCGGTCGAGCGATCGAAGCTAAGTGATATCAAAGGTCGTTGCGACCTCAATCACCCGAGCCGAGCTCAATAAGAAAAATTAGACCACCAATAAAAACAATCAAGCACGAAAATCGAAAGAAGCGATCTCGTTATTTATTTAACCTAGTATAGCGACCAAGGTCGAACACAAGGAGCACGGATTAAGCCTACAAAGTAGCCGAGAAATCAGAGAAGAAAAGGCATATTTTGGTGGTTTTTAATTTGCAGTTTTTTTTTATTTTCTAATAAGAAAATAAATAAGAATATAAAGAAAATCACAATACAACAATTTTTATTAAGGCGAGAAAGGCTCAAAAATGCAAAGTAAAAATATTTTTATATTTTTAAAATACAAAAGTATTTTTGGGTATTTTGTGAGATTTTTCAGATTTTTATATAATTTTATAAAAATAAAAATAAAAGACAAAATAACGAAACAGTGTACAGACTGGATGAAAATGCAACTTTAAAATATATAAAGTGCCCCAAATATCATGGTTGTAATTTTATATCAAAATAGCTAAAAATAACTAGCTACAGAAATTGAAAAACATTTTTTTGATTTTTATGGAATTTTTTAATAATTTTTAGAAGATTTTTGGTCTTTTGTGATTTTTAGCGATTTTATAAAAGATAATGAAACAAAAATGCCACAGAAATTAAAACAAGCCAAAGCAAACACTCAGAAATTTTTATAGAATTTTTAGGGATTTTTTAAATTTTTATGTATTTTCCAAAATAGACAGACACACTTTTTAGGGTTTTTTTATTTTTAGAAAATACCAAATAAAATCAAATTGCATCATAAAAATTACCAAAAATATTACACAGTAGCAGGAGCTACTGGTAATTTTTGGAGAATTTTTGGAGTAGATTTGATATTTATTCAATTAAAAATAAAACACACATGTCATAGGGACCTAAATGCAAATAGTTTAAGTTTCTGGTCTAAACAATAACACGCCTAAGAAGTCCGAAGGTATCACTGTAAAATTTTCACGAAATTCAAGCACATGCGCAATACAGCGTTCACAGGGGCATAAGTGCAAATTCAAAAAATATTTCATTCAAACATGAACCATCACAAAGTACAGGACTAAAGATGCAAAAACACCACAGTGCATGTGATCGAGCACGTGTTCCCAGACAAGGAGGACTAAAATGTAAATACGAGAAATCTTAGGGACTAAAGTGCAAATAGTTCGAACTACAACTTTATTTAACAAACTAAAACATAAAGTCTGAAAAGTACAGAAGGAAAAGTGCAATATACCCTTGCAGACATGTGAGAAGCACGTGGGGACACGTGGGGCGCAGATGGTGGGGCGTGAACGTGCGGCTCTGATCCGCTGCAGATGTCAGATCTGACGCCTCAGAAATGGTCAAGGACGTGGGGCACAGATGTGTCAGAACTGTGATCTAACTGTCCGAAAAGCCTGCAGCTGTCGATGGCCCAGATGCGATCTGGAGGGGTATGGCTGATCCGACAGTGCTGGAGACGACTGGAAGAACAACATCGGGTGAACATCATCGGAGCCAAGGAGATGATCCCCAGTTCCGATGGTCGATCGGGAGGCACAAGAATGGTCGTGAAGGGCTTCCGCGTCGACTGAGCGGGTCCAATGGAGGAGCCACCGGCTGAATGCGCGTGACGATGAAGGAGGTCTGGAGCTGCTCCGGCGAACCTCTGATGTATGAAATGGGGGCTCCCAACGCGCGCAAAAACCTGCAAGGGAAAGCTGGGACTCGGAGATGTACTCCGATCCGGGTTATTGGAGCTAAAAACCAAAGAAGCGAATGGGGGCGAAGGTTGATCTCCGGCGAAGGTGGTAGGGGAGATCTCAATCCTAATCTCAACCTAATGGTCGAGGCTAAGGATGATCAGATTGTGGTACGAGATGGAGGACGAGTGTGTGGATTGATCGAAGCGGCTGGAGGTGGAAAACGGGGCTCCGACCAACTGGTCGGAGCGGATGAACACACGACGGCGATGAACGAAGGGATCGAATCGAAACGAGAAATGCTAAGGGTATAAAGGGTACCTGAAGATCTGGGTGTGCTCCTGAGCTCCAAGCGAAGATGACCGTAGGATTGATGGCCTCAACCTCGATGCGGAAGGCGGGGGAGGCTACTCGCGGCGGAACTCCGGCCACGAAGGCTGAGCGTCGGCTCTACTGCACCAAACCGAGATCCGAGCGATGCTCCAAGCAGCTGTCACTCAGCTGGAGGTAGCTAGGGTTCGAGATGGGAGCGAGGCACAAGTTGCTTCTCCTGGGAGGCGGATGAAAGATTTTATAGGGTTCCCAGGAGGCTGGAAGAATCGGGCAAGGGCACGTGAACCGAGGATCGGATCCCTATGGATGACAACGGGCGTGGATCATGGATCTGCCCTTAGTAATCGGAGCAGTAAATGGGAGGAGGAATTGATCGGATCGAGTCGATAAAATTCGGCAAAGTGCGCAACGAACCAGGTCCGAGCGAAAAAGGAGTCCGGGGGAGGGAGTCGATCAAAGTCAACAATCCCCCATGTACCAATCAGAAGCGGGCTGGAATAGGACAGAATAGGCTACAGGACAAAATAACAGGGAAAATTAAAGATAAATAAATTAAAAATAATAAATGAATTAAAATTTAAAAATGAATAAAATAAAAAATGTTTATTATTTTTCAAGGATTTTTTCCGTGATTTTTATTTATTTTTTTGAAAAATAAATTAATTGTATATGCAGTATAGTGTATTATGTACATGTATAATATATCTATGTATTTTATACAATTATTTTTATTTTGATATTTTTACACAAAAGCATATATACATGTATTATGTACAAAGGAGAGAGAATTTTATTTTATATTTTATTTTTTGAATTTTTGTTTTATTTTTAGGATTATTTATAAGGAGGTAAAGAGAATATTTTATTTTCATTTTGTCAAAAATACTTATTTATTTACACACATGATATGTGCCATCTAGAGTAGGCCCTATCTCTCTCTACTTGTTTTACTTCGCGATTAGGCCAATGTTTGGCCTTCTCTTGGGGTTTGGGTCACTCTGTATTTATTCTAAATACCTCCTTCCTTTTTCTTTTCCTTTATTCTTTTATTTTTGCACAAATACGTGCTAATTATATAATATTAACACATGCATGCATGATGCTAACTTATTGTATTTACATCTATTTACATGATGCTTTGCCAAGATAATTAGCTAAAATAAAAAAATAAAGAGTGGTGATCAGGGATTCATCAAGCAACCACTAGGGTTTGCTGCTGAGGGGGAGTCTCAGAAGGTATGTAGGCTCCACAAGGCGATTTACGGCATGAAGCAGAGTCCGAGAGCTTGGTACCAGAAGCTTTCGAAGTTGATAGGGCATCAGAGGTTTTCCCGGTCCACTGCGGACCACTCACTTTTTGTTCAGAGGACGCAGAGAGGTACTGTTGCTATTCTCATCTATGTTGATGATATTATTGTCACAGAGTATTCAGTCAGTCAAGGAGTTCCTAGATCAGTTGTTTGTGACCAAGGACCTTGGCAATCTTCGATACTTCTTTGGAGTAGAGTTCGTCAGGAACCAGCGTGGTCTTGTGATGACCCGGAGGAAGTTTGTTACTGATCTGCTAATAGAGACAGGTATGACAGGGTGCAAGCCTGCTACTACTCCTATGGATCAAAGTATGAGATTATATGATGATGACACTGAGGAGATAGACAAGAGGAGATACAGGGAACTGATTAGGAAGCTACTATATGCTATCATCACCAGGCCAGATATATCCTTTGCGGTGAGCAAGGTGAGCCAGTTCATGGAGCATCCCAAGAAGGTTCATATAGATGTTGTCTATATGATTTTGAGATATTTGAAGTCTTCACCATGCACTGGCCTTATATTCAGCAGAGGCACCTCTCTTGATGTGACAGCATGTGCAGCTGCAGATTATGCAGGATGCCCTAGGGACAAAAAGTCTACTTCTGGTTTTGTTATTTTTGTTGGCAGCTCACTCATGTCTTGGAAAAGTAAGAAGCGGACAGTGGTTGCTAGATCTAGTGGAGAGTCTGAATACAGGGCTATGGCTCAAGGAAGCACAGAGATGATGTGAGTCAGGTCGGTTTTGATTGATCTTGCAGTTGATGTACCTCTTCCTATGCAGCTTCTATGTGACAATCAGGCAACACTCTTTATTGCAAATAATCATGCATTCCATGAACGTACAAAACATATAGAGGTGGATTGCCACTACACCAGAGACATGATCCAGAAGAGTATCATATCCACCACTCATGTTCCTACTGGAGATCAAACTGCATATATATTTACCAAAGCTCTTACTCGAGGCCTTTTCCAAAGATGTTGTTCCAAGCTGAGCATGATAGACATATATGCTCCAGCTTGAGGGGGAGTGTTGAAATAGTTAATATATTTTCGATGTTATTTCATAGTTTATTTTTTTATGTACCTCTCATGATATTTACTCGGTGCTTTTCTCCTATATAAGAGAGCCATGAGGTCCCTCTAATAAACAAGCAATTTCATTTTTCTACAACAGTATGCATGCTCAAGCATCAACAAATGCACCCACAAGAAAGTGGCCCCTAATACCACAACAAGAATGCTTGAAAATGCTTACAAATATAGAAAATACTTCCATTATCGCCACGAATAATCTTAATGAAAATATATGCACAATCGTAGATCACAAATCGGCCAACGCATAGATTTTTTTTTTTGACGCTCAACCAACGCATAGAATTTTATAACGACTTGAGACTCACGTTCTCTTGAAAGAACATAATGACGGGTGGAGCCACTCCTTTTTAAGCTTGACAAATATATTTATTTTTTGAAGAATGATTGTTATATTGCCATGCAAGAGTGCTTTTTTGATGTGTTAATGATGAGCATGTCATGAGACATGTTTTGCTCTATAGATTTGAATGTTGGCATGTGAACCATAGACATGTGTAGACAATGACAACAAAAGAAATGAAAATGCTAAGGTGGATGTATGGTCACATACGAAAAGATCAGATTCATAATGATACAATCTGAAGAAAAGTTGGTGTAACTCCGATAAAAGATAGGATGAGAAAACCATTTAAAATGATTTGGCTATTTGCCAAGATGGCCGGTTGATGCACCAATTAGAAGATGTGAGATTTGGGATATTCAGCTGACTAAGAGAGGGCAATGAAGGCCCAAGAAGTGTGGGAATGAGATTATCTAAAGGGATCTCAGTTATTTGGATCTAAGCTTGAAGATGACCCGAGACACATCTGAATGGAGGCAAAAAAATCCATGCGGCTTCTTTCAAAAAAAATTATGTAGCCGATCCTATGTAATATAGGAAAAGGCTTTGTTGTTGTTGTTGTGTTAGTGAGCTTGCCCCCGTTGTGATCCTATAATTGGCAAAGCTCTCGTCAAACATGAGAAAATCGAATTTCTTTTTTACGAAAAGCATTAATGACTGTTATTCAAATAAAATAAATAAACATTGCAATCACCCAATAAATTAATGGCTACAGGTGAGAAAGCGGCATACCTGTTGACCTTGATATTCCCATCAAATACAATCTGCCCAGAAGAGTTGGTGACGATGGACTTATGTATCTGACGAGAATATCCTTTAGGATGGTCCAGAATCAACTTGCTATGCAGATCCTGGATCTGGTTCTTTTGGGATAAGTGAAAAGCTGCAAGCTCTGTCACGGTGCTGGGGCCTACTTGTTGGACATGTAGATTGTGCCTACTTAACCTTCCTCCGGTACTTATCTCAACAAGTTGATAAGTACTTGATGTTTCCTGTAGTGAATTCGAATTTATTATGTCAATCACATTGCTTAAGCAAATAGAAAATTCTAATCTATTAAACGCCATTTCATTTTCATTCCCGATGATTGCAAAACATTTTGACAAATAAAAACAAAATATCTACCACTGTAAAATCTGCTAACTCCAATCTCTACATGATACAGAAGTGACATGAAAATGAAAGATTTCAACACGAATGAAAGAAATCTTAGAGAGAAAATGTATCAAAAACAGATTGGAGGACGTTGTAGATTTGCTCTGCAAACACGTGTACTCCCAATATCATCTTTAACTCTACAAACTCTATTTCATTTCCATGAATGCATCATATTTCACATGCTCTAATATACAACAAGCTATAATGAAAAACCCACCTCAACCACTTTTTTGTTCCTGGAAAATTGAAAAATAAACTTTTGAAAAAAAAATCATTGAAGAACTTGTGAAAATAAACTAAATTACAATGTTGATTGTCAAGTGATCCCCCTGACAAGCAATGAACCTAACTACAATGTGATTGGGAAAGGACTCAACACTTCCATATTTTCAGATATGACACAATGAAACACGTATTAGAGATGGAACTTACCAACTCACAATTGACAAAAAAAGAAATTGGCAGCCGATGGAGTTGACGCTTATCACGTGCGATCATTTCAATGAGATACGACAGAAACTCATCAACTATCTCGATTACCATGCAATATGGTTCATTCATTGTAGTATGTGTGTATGGACCTGCATTTTCAGAGACCACAGATGATTTGTCATGGGAGTTGACCGAGGTGAGTTGAGGTGCTTGGACACCCTCTTCGTGAGTAATGTCATATACCTGCATTTTCAGATATTTGTCATGGAACTTGACAGAGATGAAGGGAGGTGGTGGGTGCGAATGTGAATCAATATGGAATTCTTTCTGGTCATTTCTGCCTTAGACAAGGAAGGTAGCTGAAAATGAGACTGGCAAACTGTTATGGAATTCTTTCTGGTCTTTTCTGCCCTAGACAAGGAAGGTCGCAGAAAATGAGACCAGTGAACTGTCAGCAGGTGGGGGTGAATATGAATCAATATGGAATACTTTCTGGTCTTTTCTAACCTAGACAAGGAAGGTTGCAGAAAATGACACCGGCGAACTGTCAGTACACTCTGCATAGTATCAACAGATAGAATTCATCCATATGAGAAAGAACCGTATTAGAGGCTATAGTGGCTATATCACACGGATGGTATGGGATTGCCTAAAGTGGCTTGGACTGAGATCTTTCGACTGGTTTCAGGGGTGTAGCATTTGCAAAGAACCATATTGTCCTGTGCAGTCAACCAAATGGGTGGCAAGAGTCATAGTGTTAGGCAATGATCTAGCATCTGCAGAACTCAATGACAGACTATAGTGGGAAGCTTGCTTAGAGGCAAGATCAGCTCGTCTGCTAGAGTTTTTTTCCATTGGAGTACTGCACGGATCTCTTTTTCCAAAGTCCATTTGTTGCGGACACAGTGTAGATTACTCATCCAAATAGTCATTTTGAAGGTCCTTTGGAGAAGGCTGATACCAAGGTCCTAAATGTCGGTTTCAGTCACCGGTGACCAATTGAAATGAAATTTCCATCGAATTTCAATTGAAATTCGACCGAAATTTCAGTCATTTTGGTCATTTTTTATTAGGACCCCCTATATTCCGATCATTTCAGTATTTCGGTCGAATTTCAGTAACCTGATGACACCCAAATTCAGCCGAATTTCACCGAAATTTGAGGCCATGGCTGATACTAGATAGGCTAGGGGTGCATGGGTCCTCTAACGTTGTGTCATCATTTTAGCTTCAAAAGAACACCACCATATTCAGACAGGAGGCCGTTGGTGGATAATGTTGTCATGGTGATGGCACTACCTAAGGAGCAGTGAGCATACCAAGTGTATTTTGTGTTAAATTAATCAACATATTCTAGATGATCACATGCCCGAGGAATCACATTCTCTCTTAAAAAACAATGAGGATGCAACTTCAAATATTAGAGATGGAATGCACACCAACTCAACAGTCACATTTTTACAAAGATTACCGCAATACCCCTCCAACATATCAAATGAAAACACCGTATCATCGAATTTCAAGAAGCAACAATAGCAGCAGCAAAGCCTTTTCCCACAATTAAGTAAGGTCGGCTACATGAATTCTATGTCTCCATTCAGATCTATCTTGGGTCAATCTCGAGCTTATATACAAAAAAAACTAAGATCCCTTCGTATAGTCTCATTCCAACACTTCTTGGGTTGTCCTCGCCCTTTCTTAGCCGGCTCAAGATCCCAAAACCCGCATCTCCTAACCGGTGCATTAGCTGATCTTCTTTACAAATGACCAAACCATCTTAAGCGGTTTTCTCACATATTATCCTCGATCGGAGCTACATCAACTTTATTTCTGATTACATCAGTTCGAATCCGATCTTTACGTGTGTGTCCACACATCCACCTTAGTATTTTCATTTCTGCTACTACCATTCTCTGCATATGTCTATGGTTCACAAACAACATTCAGATCCATATAGCATAGCAGGTCTCACAACTGCTTTGTAAAACTTTTATTTGATTTTTTAAGGAATTTTCTTATCACAAAGAACAACCGAGGCTCCTCTCCACTTTAGCCAGCCTGCATTTATTCTATTAGTAACATCTCTATCAATTTCCCCATCATGTTGCAAAATAGATCCAAAGTATCTAAAAGAATCTCTCTTCCGAATGTTATCGTCACCAATCTCCACCTCAGTTCCTTCATCATTGTTGACATCAAAGGTGCACTCCTTATATTCAATCTTGGCACTCCATAATTTCAAGAAGCAACAAACTGCAAATAATCTCCATCATTTTAAAGCCAACGTCCGGGATCTAATCAGCACGAAGAGCATCTTTTCAACAATCCGATTGTTAACATACAATTGGCAGTTTATCATTCCGAATTTAAAGTGTTATATGTTCTGCTGCACATACAGTCAGCATCTAATCAATGTCATGAGCATCTCTTCGCAGCTATTCGCAGCTAGGAAATTAAAATAGGCAATTCGGGATTCCATTTGTATTCTATGTTGTGCGGGAGGGACCTTCAGAATCTAATCAACACCACAAACATCTTTTTTTGATAATTGCGACATTAATAAGAGAAAATAGCGTTCTGCTGCACAGAATTGAAACGGAGCAAACTCACCTGCTGAACAAACGTCCACTTGGTATGCGCAGCGTTCGGTGACTGCCGCTGCACATACGAATGCTCCACTCTTGCCCCTTCTCCCACCACAACCTCCACCACCGCATTCGCCCAATAGCACCTCCCATCCACCCCGAAGTGCTCCTCCACGATCCCCACCTCCGCCCCCTCCTCCGCCACCACCACCACCCTCGGGTTCGAAAACGGCAACACCTCTGCGCCTTCCTCCCCCCCTTCCCCACAGTAAAACCTCAAATGAACCGGCTCCTCCATGGCCTTAACATGTTCGGGCACGTACACCACCATGACGTCTGGCGTGCCCGTGCCGTTGAGATCCCAAAACACGTCCAAATCCAAAAGGCCCCCGCCTTTCGGCTCCAAGAGACCGAGAACCTTCTCGAGACCGGGGCCAGCGGGCATGGCATCCACCGCACCAACGTAGACCCCATCAGGGAGCGCATCGAGGCGTGAGAGAGAGGGGACTAGGTGACCGTCGACAATGGAGACGGAATTGGGAGAGATCGGGGCGTGGGGGAGGGAGGGGAGCTGCTGAGGGGGTGCAGTGGGGACAACGGAGGAGCGGCGGAGGAAGGAGGTATCGGTGAAGCGGAAGGATTCGAGCTTGGGGGAGGGCCATTGGCGGGATAGGAGGGATTCGGACGACGATTGGCGGAGGCGGCGGAGGAGGGGGGCGGAGGGGAGGGAGTCCTCGAGCTTCTCAGCGACCTCGAGGACGAAGGGGTCAGAGAGGGAGAAGCGGATGGGGCGGGGGCGGCGGAGGAGAAGAGGGGTTAGGGTTAGGGTTCGGGAAGGACGAGGGCGGAGGAGGAAGAGAGGGGGAGGGGGGAGGAGTGAGGAGGAGGACATGGTGGTGGAGGTGAGGTGTGTGTGGGCGTGCGGTGGGAGGGTGATCCGAAGGGGAGGTGTGGGTGGTTTAGCAACTTGGTCATTTCCATTATTTCCATTATGTCAGCTAAGGAATTAAGTTCATACCAAGGTTAGTGAAAAGTAATGCTTCATATCCAACTACGAAATAAAAATATATTTGAGTGACTAGTTGGGAATATTTGATTTTATATTTTACATTCATATATTTTTATATATGTGGTCATTCAATTTATGGTCTAATTATCAAATTTATAAATATATAAATTTAAATTACATGTTTATGAAGTAAAGTAATGTTTGATAAAAAAAAGGTGGAGTTCAATCATCGAATCATGTCCACGAAGATTAATTGGTGGAATTAAAAAGAAAGTTGACACAAACATATTCGCAATATAGAACAAGATACATATTTTAAACTAAATTGTAGGAGATTTGGCTATTTAAAATTCACAAATTGAATGATAACAAGAGAGGAAATTTTTTAAAGATGATTAAACAAACGGGAAATACTAAAATGATCAATATCTTGACTGTATTCACGTTCTACAAAATTAATAGATATCAAATACAATAAAACTAAAAATGTAAACATGATAAAAAAGTTAATGGCGAAAAAATAATATTTCATATAAGTGTTCTGACAGTTGTCTCTAGAGCTCCAAATAAGTGACAAGGATGCAAGCAATTAACACGAAACACAATAATCCAATGACAACCACAACAAGTCGTAGTGATAAGTCGTGTATCTCCCGTGGAAATGATAGAACTTCTTCTCTACACATGGTATTATCAAAGAGGATCTCCTTGTCCTCCTCGTGGCAGATGTCATCTCAAGATGCCCATGTCTCAACCATGCGCAAACGTCACGGCGACACAAATAGAGTCGTAAAAGGACTATATGGTGGTCATCCACCCCTCCTCGTGTACAAGAAGTGGGTGGCTACTAACTTGGCATATTCCCATTTGAATTCAATTTGACTTGAATCAAATTAGGACTTGAATTCAATTCAATTGTTTGATTAAAAATTGAACATTGAGATGGATGAATGAATTCGTCGTATATTATATGGATCAAACTCATATAATTAATCACGTTGTCAAATGTGAATCGAATTCACAAGTTTCATCATGTAGTCAACAAAACATGAATATTTTTATCATGACTTCTAATTCTTGGATTGAGATGTCATGGGTAAGGAACTCCTAATCGAATTAGGACTGATCAAACTGGAACTCCTCATCGAATTGAACTCGTAATCAACTTGGAACTCCTAATGGAATTAAGATTCTCAATCGAATCATGACTCCTAATCGAATCAAGACTTTTTGTGTGATTGATGAGTCTTTGAGGAATCATCGCTATTCTCTCTTTTTATCCTCGAAGAATATGAACTTTGTTGGAAATCTTCATTAATTTTGCATCGTTGTCAATAATCCTTTCCCTTGTAATTAACACTAACCCTAATTTATTGTATTTAATACTAACATTTTCTTTATTTTTCTCTTAAAAATCTCTAAAAATTAGATTAAATATGTGCATATTTGTTTTGGTCTCTAGAAGAAATTAAAAATACAAAAAAAAATAACAAACACTTAAAAATCGAGTGTTTTTAACTATTAAAAATAATTCCAAAAATATCTCTTTGTATAAATGACTCTTTTGATTTCTTGATCAACATAAAACTTGTAGATCTCGTCGAGAGCTACAAATTTCATATTTTGACTTTTTGTTGATTCAGCTCCCTTCTATTTCTTTTTTTATTTTTTTTATTTTCATTTTTGTGAATATTCTGGTGCAGCCACGTGGCGATCTCTGGAGCCACCACGTGGCTGCACCTCCTTATGCCACATGCAGCCTTCCTCTGCCCTTGGATCACCTCTTCCTCGCCTTCATCACCACCGTCAACCTCCCGCTTGCTCTCATCCCTCAGATCTTAACTTTTGATAAGATTCTGGTCATCCCTCTTCGCGCCAACCTCAACCACATGATCATCCTCCCATCCAGCGGCTCTACCCTTTCTACGTCACCACTACTCCCTCTGCCCTTGGATGAATCCCCCCATTATCCCAGCCATTTACTTTCGCCTCGATCTCCACCACTCAATCAGATCACATAATTTAACCCCCCCACCCCCTCATGCCCTCTTCCTGATCGTTGGATTGCGAGATCCAACGGTCCATGAACCATCTCCTACCTCTGACTCCCCTCTCTCGGCGTTACGCTTCACCACCAACCCTCACCCCCTTCCATTTCTAGTCACCGCTCCGCTCCCCCTCTCTGCTTCCTTACGCTCCCCCTGCATAGCCTTAATGCCTGGCATCTTTGCCAGCCTTCAATGACCATGAATTCCACCCCCTTGCTCTATCCACGTGCTGCAAAACCTCTCGCTCCTCCATCTATAACGGTCAACCTTCACCTCCTATATAGCCTCTCCTCTGCCACCTTCTCACCTCTTCTACCAATCCTAGGCATTAGCCCAGCTTCCTACGCCCCTTTGGTGACAATGGAGGGGCAGTTTGTCGAGGTGATGATGACTCCTCACCTTGGTGTCGACCCACAACTGCCATGGCTATGCTGCGGTGTCTACGGTGACTGTTGAGCCCCCCTGGAACAGCCGCCCACACAGGCCGATTCCTCCATCAATTCCCCATCTCCGATCAAGTACCCTTTGCCTCCTCATTCTCTTTGTCTTTTCTCCTTTTTAACCAGATGCTCACACTCATCTTCACCGCCGCCCGATTACCTTCCTAGATCTGCAACATCACTAGTGCCTTCGCGCCAACCTCTGCTCTTCTTCTTTCCCTCTGCAGCCTCAACCACTCTGCCTTTTTTCTCCGCCATCTCGACAGAGGATTCCACTGAGCCTCCACCTTCTCTGCCCCATTAGACTCCCACTTCACCACACTTCGTACTCACATACTCCTCATACCCGCTTCAGCTGTTGCTAACCAACTACAGGTCCCAATTCCCTCAATGGTCAGAGCTCTGCAAGAAGCTCCGTTCAAGAGCTGGATCTCCGTCGAGGGTCCATTACGTGCCCTTCCTGGACCTCTCGCACATCCTCCTCTCTCGGATCTTCATTGACAACACTCTAGGGATCATCCTGGAGCTCCAGCATGCACGGAGGGATGAGGCAGAGCTCGAGCAGTCTCGCTAGAGATCTAATATCGCTGCCTGCTCACGGAGGAAGAGAATATACAAGATGCTACAGGTGCCATTGGATGGCACCTCTCTGGTGTCCATCCAACGGCTCAAAGGGAGTCATGTCGCCCCTCCAAAGCATGGAGGATCGGGACCATCGAGCCATTCCCTGAGCTGCCAGCAGCCACCACATGGCCTGAGCCTCCGCTTCGCCCAATGAAATCGGCCTCGTGTGCCTCGCACACGAGGGGTTGAGTTATTTGCAGAAGAGATCCCAGACCTTTCCGAATTTACATCAAGTTCCTCCAAGTGTGTACCTCACATGCGCGCTTGGGGTAAATTACATCGAGGCCCCACTGACTTTTGAATATTACAAAAAGGCCACCGCACCTAGATTATTTTATAGGGAGGCCCCTCTAACTTTTTTTAGAAATTACAAATAGGCCCCTTGTGATATTTATCCATTTTATTTTCATGCACTTTATTACATTTTTGCCCCTAGCACTGTTTTGATCATATGTTAAGCATTTTAACTCCAAATCGAACGATTCTAGATTCATTTTGAAGCTTGTTTGGTTCTCTATCTAATAACATATTTTATTTATTGATTTAACACTGAGTTATATGTGCTAATTTTGGATGATCTATAGTGTATCATGCTCTTTAATATAGTGCCATTATTTATCCTTGTTGCTTGACGTGACGTTGAAATCAACCCTTGATTTGTTGCTCAATGATTTGATAATTTTAGGGCATTTTGTACATTATTGGTTGCATAGTCATTTGTAGCATATAATACACATTGCATCTCAATTTAATTGCATTTAAAACCAAACAAAAATGCATGTACCATATTACTCTATCTTTGCATATCACTTTATCTCTGCATCATTTTATTTGCATGATATATTTGCATATCATTCTGTACTGTGCATCACCTTTGCATATGAAGACCTAGGTTTAGAATTTAATTTCTCAATATTTAAATAATGATTTCGATGAATAAACAAGGAGGCTCGTGTCCCTGTGTCCAACCTTGGTATACTTGCCAAGTAAAATAACTTCCACATATTCGAAGAGTGGTTTTTGCTGAATCAAAATTTGTCCCCTGTACTACAATAATACAACAAAAGGCATTTTACACGCTCATTAGCGAAAATCATAGATATGTGGACATATAATCTTGAAGATTATGTATTGCGTGTATAGTAACTTGATATCAAACAATATCAGGGACAAAGTGCTTAAGCTATCCGATCGAGTTGGATGCTGAATCTCACCACCAATTGATCTGATCTCTTTTGAATCAATCTCCAACTCCTAGGATCTTGATTTGGATTGATGAACCGATAATTGATCATACTAAATCTCATTCATCCAATCTCTAAGTAGAATCACTTAAGTCTATATGTTCATCATTCAATCGGAATGGAAGAGTAAATATATAAAATTTCTTATAATCCCATCAACCTCAAGTATTCGTTCTATGCATGCTTACTACATACTAGAAGATCTAGATAAATTGAAGTATATGTTCCTATATTTTCACATATTCTTCCAGGGTTAAGCAAAAGATTTCTCATTCACTATTGGGGGTAATGATGTCAATTATACACTTTCCAAAAGCGTGTAATAATATTCTCAAATTCATATCTTGTTTCATGAATACAATACATATAGAAGGAATTCACTATTACCCTAATGTTTCATGAGCGAGCTTTTGTCTTCGATTTATTTAAGTATAAACATGTATGATTCATCTTAGACAACTCAGCTTAGAATTTTAGGACCATTAAAATCAAAGATTCGTAATGAGACAAGTCTTGAAATTTGCACATGCACAGTCATGGATTCAACCTTTTAACTCACTAATATTTGCTTGGAGACAAGCAAAGAGCTAAGTATAGGGTTGTGATGAATCCATGATTCATCTACTCTATATGGATGTTTTAGAAAAATACCCATAATAAATCACCAATTAAACCCCTTAAAATTGATTAATTAATACTTACTAATTGTACTAAAATTATGATTTAAAATATGTAAATAAATAACCCTTATTGAGCTTATTATTTTATGTACAAAAATCATTTATTTTAACCTAATTCATTCTCTAATTTATTCTTTTATTAATTAACTAACATGGCATAAAGAATTAAAACTCATAAAAATCAGAAAACCAAACGAAAACACAAAAATCTGACTTTTTATACTTTGTATATATTTTATCTTTGTCATTTTTTATTTTACCTATAAAAAATTCCATAAAAATTAGATTAAGTATGTATATATTATATATAAGTTAATCTGTTAATTAAATTCAAATAAAAAATACAAAAAATTACAAAATGCAAAGGTCGGTATTTTATTATCTATAGAGTACCTCCAAAAATACTTTTTATACAGTTGACCTCTTTTGATTTTGAATCCTTCATGAAAGTTGTAGAACTCACCGAGACGAACAACATTTGTTTTAACCACTTTTTCATTTTACTTCATTTGTTATTTCCTTTTAATTTTTTCTTTTAATTTTAGTTATTTTTACTTTATTTTATCTTTATTTGATTTTTAGTTATTATTATTTTACTCCTTATTTTTATCTTTTATCTTTTATTTATTATTTATTTTATTTTATTTTATTTAAATTTTATTTTATTTCCTCTTTTTTCTTCTCTCTTCCTTTTATCTGTCTTCTCTCTCTCCCCCTTTCCTCTGTCCTCCCATTCTTTTTCCGACCAGGTCACATGCAGAGCACATGAACCGACCTCATCGCTTCTGCTTTCTCTCTCCGCACGTGCTTCGCATTTGTCGCCTTACTCCCCTCTAGGCACGTGCCAAGCACCTACCGCTTCAGCCCCTCCCCCTTCCACGTCGCACCGCCTCCCTCCTCCTCTTTAGTAACCGCACATCTCACTGTTAGTCTACATTCGCCTCTTCCGCAACGACGGCCACCCCACCTCCTCGACCATTCGCCCTTCCCCCCTCACCTACGTAATTGTCGCCTCCTATAAAACCTCATCAACCCTCTCGATCTCGACCATCCACCATATCCATAGGCTACTCCTCCAGCTCTTCAGCCCCAAGTGACATCAGAGGGCATACCTCCATCGAGCGACGACGAGGAGTGAGCCAGGTGCGATCCACAACCACTACCGGTCGTGTAGCAGTGACGAGTCCCAGAAATGCGTGAGTTAATTTGTGTGAATTAAGCTTTAATGTGTTGTTTTGTTGTAGGCGAGAATTCGGAATCAGTCAAGAAATAACCACAAGAATTTATTCAGTTTTTAATCAGCATAGTTTTATGTTTATTTTACTTGGACAAGTCCCAAGGTTGAACTCAAGGAGGCAAAGGAACAACCTAGAATTTTGTTTATCAAAGTTCATGCACGGTTTTCGAGGTGGTCTTTTTTTGATATTTTTAATGCAATTTTGGAATGTGAAATGTAAATGAGGCTAATTTGAGGGACTAAAATGTAAATTTCATTCAAACGATGTCCAAAAATTATGAAATTTGACCGAGATGTAAATAATGATAAAATGAATGCACTATACTTTTTTGGAAATTTTGGATGCAAGATAAATTTTCTATGAATTTATGAATGTAAACATGATGAATTTCAATAATTAATTATAATAAATACTAAACCTAATTACTTTCAAAGGATAAAATTATCCAGTATCTATCACTAGGTGATTGATCTCAGAAAAAACCCTAAACCTCAAAAATACAAGTTTTAATACTTATTAAAAATTAAAGATTAAAATATGCAAAATGATTTTTATATGGCAAACTATACATGCAAATACAATTCTTTTAGGCATGATGTAACATACAACTAATTACACAATCTTTGAATTTTTAGTAATTTTCAGAGCTATGGTTAATTACTTATGAATTTCAAAGCACGGAATGGGTAAAATATGCAATTTTCCACGAAACAATTAATAATTATATAATCACAATCCACAAAATGTCAAGCATATGCCAAATTGTAGAGAATTAGTTGAAGAATAAAATACTATTTTTAAAATAATTGAATGATGCAATAAATAAGTTCAGAGTAAAGGGGGAACACAGGGTATCACTGCAAATTACAACAATTAAACAAAAAATAGAAAACTGCAGAGAAGGACTATTCTGTAATTACTTAAATGCTGGGGGATTCTACAAAATTTCCAATGGAGCACGTGTTGTGCACGTGCTCCTTGGGAGTCGGGGACCTTTACGCTAAATGGGAGACCTTCAGGGGTGTCCATACAAGTTGTTCCCTCCCACACATACGCCTCACATGGGAGGGCCTTGGGCAGTAGCCCGACCGTCGAAGGCGGGGGACTTGAGGCGGAGGAGGGAGGTCCTCTGGCCGTTGATGGCGTATGCGGCTGAGTCTGCTGTGTAGGATGCATGGAGGTGGAGAAGTGCGTTGTGGTGGGCGGCGAGCATCATCATTGGGGAGGCTCTTCATACGTAGGGGGTCAAGCCTGAGCTCGCTGTCGTAGCTCCTGTGAGATTGATCTGCTTGTACAAGGGGTCGAAGACGAAGACAGATCAGAGAGGTCTCCTAGAGCGGATAGTAAGGTTGAAGATGGCTCCGAGCGGGCGGAGGAATGTTGGATGTACGTTGGTGAAGTCGGCATTGGAGTGTTGTCGTGCGGAGGAGATGTTGGCGTTGGAGAAGAGCTCCGATGGAGATGATGCAGGCGAAGGTTGTTGGTTTGACGGAGACCGGAGCTGGGGCAGTCACGCAATGGAGGTGCAACACTATGACAAGGATGAGGTGCCTCGGATCTCACCGAGGATGAGATAGAGGAGGCGGTTTTGTCACTGCTATCTCCTCGTCGACTTTTTTAGAGTATCAACAGATTTGGGAGACGAGGAGCGGTGGGGCCTTCTTTATAGCATAAGAGTGGTGGTGGCTATGGAGGGAAGGTGGGTTGACGGGGGGTGGGGGTCGGCGATTTGATGAGGCTGAATGAGGATGGGAATCATGTGGTGGTGCAATCGATCGGGGATGAGATACGCGGCAGGGGGCAGAGAGATTCGTGGGGTGGCGCCCAGAGATCGAAGGGGGGAAAATCAAGGACGAGCGGCAAGGATCGCCGGGATTGTAGGGCTGATCTGAGATGGGATATGATGAGGATCTTGAGGTATCCGAGATGGAGGGTGGCCGCGAGATATGCGGGCGGGAGGTAGAGGCGGCCGAGATTCGCGGGGCGGTGGCGCCTCCCAATTGGGAAAGTAGGCTGGAGGAGAATGACGAACCTCGACCGTCCGATCAGCCGAGAGCGGCTGGAATAGTGCCACGTGGCGACGAGTGGGAAGAGACGTCAGGCACGTGCGCAGGATGCACATGCGTTGCACGTGCAAGGCTTTTTTTTATAAAAATGAATTAATAAAAGCTCAAAATGGGTGATATGTGGCGGCTCCAGGAGCGACCACATGTCAGCCTCGAAAAAATCAAAAAATAAATACAAAGATAAATACATAAAAAAATAGTAAATGACCTCATATCGAAAAATGACAATTTTTGTACAGACAGTTAGTGAAGACTCACACTCAGTTAGTTTCTTTGATTTCAAGCTCATTTTGGATTTGGATTTTTATGATTTTAATAAAACTTTAATCAAAGAAAATAAATGAAAAATAAATAGAATAAAATGGGTCAATTATGTACACAAAATAATAGGTCCAAAAACCGTTAAAATATAAAATGTACAAAAGAGGCCCAAAACCCAAACGTTCACATATGAGCTCCGATTCACTTGAACTTGGTCTTGTTTTGAAGGTTTGAATGAACATTAGTTCAAAAGTGAGTCAAATCAGATACTGTATGATGAAGATATCGATGTTTTAGTCCGGAAATCCTGCAACTAGGGTTTGGGTTTTTGGTCCACTTATTTAAATTAGTGATTTTTTTGTATTTTTTGTTTATTCGGGTTAGTAATATGTACACAGTGGAGGTGGTTTCAGGTTATTTGGAATTAGCATGAATTAATTAAAAATCGGTAGAGTTGGACTATTTTATAGGTTAATTGGACTAGGATTTTTGGCTTCTTATTTTGTACAACAATGAGTGATAAAATGCAATTCTTATCAATACATATATGAATGCTAATTATGCAGAATAAATGAAGAAATGGCAATGAATTTTAGGGATTTGAGCTTAATTAATCATTTGAGTGATGTTTATGAGATTCATCATCCCCCTATACTTAAACCTTGCTCGTCTCTGAGCATCAAAAGAAATGCAATGAGGTGAAATGAGATTGGGTTCCATACCAAGACCATGAGCAGAAGGTGAAAATGGAACTAGACTTAACCTTTGGATTATTAGTGTGTCGAAACTTCTGTGAGACTTAGAATTTTAAAATCAACTGCCGTCAGGTTCTACACATCATTGTCACAGTTTCGACTCAGAAGTCATCTCTACACATCATTGTCACAGTTTCGACTCAGAAGTCATCTTAAATCAATCCTCCTCCCAAAGCATACCCCATGAACATTGAACAATCGAATCATGTGTGTGAAAGGTTTTAGCTCTTCCCATCCAGATTGTCGGACTACCATGCAAACCTCTTCTCCAGTAACTCGTCCTCGGGGAGTCAGGTATTTCCTTCTAAGGTCTGTCGTGTTGTGTTCACAATCGAATAGAGGGAGAAATTAGCATAAGGAGAAAAGAACTGGAGGGTGGCCAGTGTAGCCACCTCTCCTTGTGAAGCCGGCCAGTTTAGCCAAGTCTCCACCAAGATCTGTAGGTTTTCTTGAAGCTTGGACCTTTTTGGTCAAATGTTTATTTGTTAGTGGCTTCTTTGTATTTGGATATTTGGTGGTTCTGCATGGATCTTGTTCTGCCCCTACGGATATGGAATCTTTTTTTCGTACATGTTTTGGAGTCTTAGAAAAAGTTATGCCCAGTCGTCCATCCCTTTTCTGAAGCTTTATTTCAACCCATACTCCGATATTTAGATGTCCACGCTACTAGAAAAGAAACTCACACAGTCTTCCAACATCCCGTCTAAGTTGAGCTAAGTACATAGTGCGAGAGTACAAATTAATTCCTTATTCCAGAGTCGTACCCAGAATGAAGAGACCAGGTTAGACACTAAGAGTCAAATGCTGCACATTGTCATGTGGAACTCGAAGAATTAAGTTAAAGACCTGAAGCTTCTAAAATCCTATTTCTCAGTGAAGTTCCTCTGAAAATTAGGTGGATTAAGGTCAAGCCCAGATCACTCTCGATTTCTGCTCATAACTCGATTCAGAACCCAAGGTCTTTCCATAAAAGCAAATGCATGTAATGCTGGATGAAGTGCAGGTGTGTGAAATGCAGACACATTTTTTATTTGCAAGATTTTTTTTGCAAAAATGAATAAGAAGCCTTTTTTCAAAAAATTTGGTTTGGACACAGTCAGTGTTAGTAGCAAAACTTTTTTTTTCAAGTTAGTTACCCATCCTGTAAATACATATAGACTTATGTGAAAGTACAAGCCATGGGCAAAATATATACACAGTATATTTACACATCCCCTTATACTTAGCGAGTGATGTGTCCTCAGAGCACAAGAAGCGTAGAGAAGATATAGCTCGGGCTAAGCGTAAGAGAGTGAAAAAGAAAAAGATAGATCAACCCATCCCCCTATACTTAGGTTGTGAACAATCGAAGTATAGAAGAAGAGCGAAAATGAGGCGGTCAAGATATGCGAATGAGAAAAGTATATACAAATGAGCATCGGTTCTCCCTATACTTAGGCTCTGGTCAACCTAAGTATAGAAGAATGGTGGAAACGAGGTGATCGTGAGATGGGGAGAATGGTATGTATAGATGGCATCGATCCCCTCCATACTTAGGCCTTGGCCTAAGTAGAGGAAGAAGATGTACAAGGAGACCGATGGGGTCAGGAGGGAGAGTGGGTAGTCGACGATTAAGGTGATTTTCGGCTGATCTTTTTGTGAGTCAGTGGTAGGAGATCATAATGATAAGTAGGAGATGAAGCATATGATTCCCAACCATTATCAGTGTTATCTTCAGAGAAATCATGCTGGAGAGTAGATGAAGCGTATGAATCAGATGAAAGATAACCATCATCGGAGTTATCCTCAGAGGAATAGTATTAGAAAGTGGAAGCACTCCAGATATTCTTGTTCTTTAGTTTCTTTAGTTGTTTTCTCAGAATTTGTTCCTTCTTGTGATCAAGCGATTCATCCTCGGATGATGAATACTCTGAAACACCAGTCTCAGATAGCTCATAAGAAATTATTCTAGTATATTTAATGAGATTAGGAGAATCGGCTTTGTATGAATAATAGTGCGGAACAGGAAGTCCAACAGGAATCGAAGTTTGGATCCTTGCGAAGATGGAGTTTTAGGACTGTCGAACAGACCTCACTCATGTATATTACCCTTTCCGGACCTAATGAGAAATCATCAGACAATTCCTCTTCCGGAAGGTCAAAGGCGACTTTCTTTTTAAACGAAGGAGCTGCCATTTTGTTTCGTGAAGGTGTTGGTCCTGGGAGTGAGGTGTTGACACTTGAGTCTCCAGATGAATAACCATTGAAATTTTTTTCCTTGGTCTGTGTACATCCTACGTATTTGTTCTTAGTTTTCTTAATGTTGGTGCACTCCTCAGTTGGATTGATTTGGTCAAGGTAGTCAGAGAAGGCTTCGACCGACTCAGGGTGAGGCCATGCATATGTTTCAAGATCATATGAGAAGTCCTTTCCCATGATGAGAGCAGCGGGAAATGGAATAGTGGGGAGAGTCTCTGCATATTCAATCTCAATTGACTTGATGTTGGTGCATCTCTGTGTCATGTTTATTTGATCAAAGTGGTCAGAGGAGATTTCAGTCGACTCAGGATGTGCCCATACATATGTCTCAGTATCATATGAGAAGTCATTTTCCCATGGTGAGAGAAGCGGGGAATGGAACATGGGGGATAGTCTCTAAACCAATAGTCTCCTCAACAACCGTTGTCTCAGGTGTAGCAACATGGTAGGGCACTTCTACCATTTTGTGGTTGCAACTGTTGACGGCTTCGTGGGTCGCCTCTGAATATCGTGTTTCCTCAAAGACTGGTTGAGATGGAAGTGCTCCCAATGTTGTAAAGTTGATTTCCTGAGTCTCACACTCAATAATTGCCTTAGCCAATGCCAAGAATGGCTTTTCGAAAATGATTGAAGACTGGATGAATTTTCCTTGATGCTCAATATCAATAATCGCGATGTCTATTTTGAGAGGAGTACCTTAGAATGTAATGATGACTGAAATTGTTCCTCTCGGTCACTTTATAGATCGATCAACCAGTTGAACGATCTCTCTTATTTTCCTGATAGGTCAGAGTTTGAGCTTGTCAAATATAGAGGTCGGAAGGATATTAATTGGTGAATCGTCATCGATGCGAGCATGGGTAAAGATTGTTTCTTTAATTCCACGGTCAAATTTGGGCAACCGCTTCACTATGCGGCTCTTGATTTTTCTCCTCAACACCAAGGAGGTGGCCATTCTTTCAGTCTTTGTTCTTATCCTGTCCGACTTTTTCATCATTAATTTATTCATTATAAATCCTTTAAGGTCGGGGAAGTGTTCAATGGCATGTATCAAGGGAAGTTCGAAAATCAGTCTCTTCTCTAGTGCTTCCCGTAAAGCAGGATCCAAATTCTTCATATCTTCTTTGGTTTGAATTTTTATATATTTTTCTGGATTTTCGATTTTTTGGTTATTTTTGAATATTTCATTTTTTGTATTTTCTGTGTGGTGTGTGGATGTGGTGTTTTCCATATATGATGAGGGGTTTTGATATACTGAGTTAGAGTCATAATCAGATTTATCCCTACGGGAGTAATAGGCAGAGGTGTCGCTATTAGGATCGTCCCTATGGTCATCATAGTCTCTAGGTTTCTGAGTATCCTCATAATTTTCAACATGAGATCCAATCTTTTCCTCATCTATTTTTATATCCGAGCTACCATAGAGTGAAATTAGTCGATCGGCAAATTTTCTAAATTTATCTTCCATTAAATCATATCTCTTATTTATCCTCGAAATATCATCATAAAAAAATCTTTTCATGATCAATCATGGGAGCAGTCGGTGTATGTTCTTTTTTTTTGAATTTGAGATTCAGTAATTTCACTTCCATTTTCCTGTATGAGCTGAGAGGAGATTCTCTTGTATTATCCAATATATGATTGCCATTTTCTGAAAATTTCTCCTCATAAATTATGGAAGGGGTCTTCTCAGTGGAAGGATTTTGCGGGAATCTATATGTCTCATACTCAGCATGCCACGACTCAGGCATGCAATGCTTGTTTGAGTAGAGTCTACTTCCATAGTCATGATTGATTGTATCCCCAAATAATGGAGTCATACAGGGTTCATATGTGTTGATATCACCAGTCTGGTCCTCTGTATTTGTGGGTTGTCCGAAAGAGTGGTATTCTTGTTGGTTAATATGGATTTGATCATTAGGGTCAATCCATCCTCATTGATCATTAGGTGCAGACTTCTCCTTGCGGTTTGATCGGGCCATCATATTATTCCCTAAGGTCCAGTCTGGATGCAGTTCTGTGAATTGTGGACCTGTCCCAACAGGATTGTGAGGAAAGAATGAAGGTGGTTGGATTTGATCTCTCGGCCAATCATGAGTCTCAAAAGTGATTTGATCTTGAAATGGTTCATTAGTTCGGTGAGAAATCGGGAATAAGATGGTTCAGTCCAGGATGGAAAGTGATCATGCGTATCAAAGGTTGAGGGAGGTGGCACATATGGTATATTGAATTCAGTCGGATGATTAGGAATTGTAGATTGGACTGGATTCATTCGGGGTGAGTGTTTTCTGTAAATGTTGGAGGATATTTGATAGAAGAGGGTTTGGATGATTTGGATCTAACTGAGACAAATTCATTTTCATAATATAGATCAGATGGGTACTCAGACCATTGTCCTATGTTTGTCAAAGGAGGTTGATGACGAATCAACATGGTTGATCTCGGTGCAAGTGCACTGGATATTCATGAGAAAAAATTTTATCAAGGAGAGTGATGGCACAAGTGTGCGGCTTTTGATCTTTGAAATCGGTTCACACATACCAATGCAAACACAAATCAAACCCCAGGTTCACCAACTCACACAATGACTCTGCGAGAGTTCGGCAAATTATCTTTTCAATTTTAGTTGGTGATAAATTCAATCTTGGAAAATTTTAGCGAGCTGTTAGGTGTCGAAAATTTTCTTAAAGATTGGCCTGAATTCTTATGACTAGCTGATGAATCTCCATTTCATCACCTTTATTCTATCATTTTGGCCTTAAAAACCCCAGCAAATGCATGTAAATAACAGTAATTTGTTCATAATAGCATTCTTTAGTTATTGTATTTATTGTACATAAAATAAGGTTTTTAATGCCAAAATTATAGAATAAAGAGAAGAAAAGAAAAAGGAATAAAATATTGCAAATATTTTATGACCCTAACCCCGAGACCAAGGCCAGCATGGAATTGGTCGACAAGGAATAAAGTAGGGGGAGATAAGGGCCAATAATACAATAAATACCTCATTTATTTGTTCATTCATTCATGCATGTTTGACACCTATTTTGTATTTAATTATTCATTCATCAAATAAAAATATTTTGTACATGAAAGTTGAAGATAATAATGTAAATAAATATACAAAATTGAGTTTGTATAAAAATAATATACAGTGTACATTGTATGCACAGAATAAAAAGCTAGAATCTCAACTTCACAGACCCATATCTTGCAAATAAAAACTCAAAAACCACCAAACTCATCTTTAGTTGTATATAGCTTTCCAAGAACGATTTAATAAAATTGGTGTCAGAATTTTTGGAGTTCATCTGTGAAAGTTAGGTTTTGGGCCCCTATTGTACGTAATACCGATTAAAATATTCAATTTATTCATTACCCATTATTTTTACAAATTCATATTTTTATAAATTTATATACATTATTTATAACATATATGTACATCAAAACTATAATTAAACCAAGAAGAAATGCACAAATAAAATAAAGTTATCTAAATACATAGGCAAAATACCTATGTTATCTGTATGTACATAAATAAAAAGGGAAAACATTCTTTAATTATTTTATTATTTCATATTTTTATAATATTGTAAATATTACTTATAATATATTAAAAATACAAATCCAAAATAAAAACCAAGAAAATACATTAAATAAATAAAGTATATATAATATATAGGTAAAATGCCTATATGTACACCTACATACAGCATACACCTATTTATTTAAATATGTAAATAAACTCATAAAAATTAAATAAAAATATCCTCACACTCACAAAAATAAACTATAAAATAAGAAAATAAAGAAATAAAAGAAAATATACATAATAAAAATAAAAGTATATAAAATACATGTAAATACACTTAAAAACACATCATTAAAATAAATCCATAATAAAACACATCAAAAAAATAAATAAAAATCATAAATAAATAATACATTAATTAATAAACATTTTTTATTTTATAATCAAAATTAAATAAGTCATTTATTATGACTAATTAATGAGTCAAATTTGTGCAGATGTGGACCAATAGGATTCCAGCATTCGTTGACCTCGGTCAACTCAGCCCTCATCCTCACCAGCCCATCAAATCTGTCAGACATTGTGTTTTCTCCAAATTTTCCCGATCGACCCATCGCTCCAATGACATCGGTCTCTTCACGGAAATTACTCCCAAAACATTGTACATACACGCACATGGCTTGTTTCCTTTGTATATAGCTTGTATTCCTTATTTTTGGCCGGTCAATAAGGGCTCCCATTATGTTCGAAAATAAATCAGCCTCCAACCCGTCAGATCTGTCAAACCCCCCGTCTTCTCCCATTTTTCTTGGTTGCCCCGTCCATCGATCGCCTTTGCTTCCTTCACAAGAAATGCTCCTGGTATATTGTACATCCATGCCCAAGGCTTGTTTCCCTTGTATATATCACCGATTCCTTATTATTTGTTGGTCAATAAGGGCGCATACACATGTTTATAAATAACCCATCTTCCTCCTCCAATTTTTTTTGGCCATTTCCCTAGCCCTAGAGCTCCCACCTTCGGCCTAGTGTGCATCCATGTGACAGGTGGAGGTCCCCTAAAGGTTGTGGAAGCTCGTGGAGGAAGGAGATGCGCCCACGGCGGCGCTCCGGCAGTCGTCGTGCTCCCTGGAGTTTTTCCAAGTATAAGAGCTGCGCACTTATTTTCTTAGGTAGATTTTTATCCCCGCTTTTCATTCCTGTCTTTTATTTTGCATTTAGATCATTAGAATAGCCTAGTTTAGCTAATTCGAAGTTCGCCGGAGCTCAGCTCCGGCGACTTCGCCACTGTGCCCTCGACTGTTTCCCGACTCGTTTTCGCCTTCATTCTGTTCCCTACCGCCTTCTCCACCTTCAGACCACTCAAACCCAACCAGATCCTCACTGGATCTGCGAATCGATGCTCGTCTCCTCTGCTTCACCGGAGCATCGCCTCCCTCATCCATTCTGGTGCTAACAACTTCAATTTTCGGCCGAGGAGCATCGCCTCAACTTCCTGAGCAGGTCAGGTGCGCTATCATGCACCAGGAGACGAAGTTACAGGCCGTCGGAGATACCTGGAGCTCCTTGCCTTCTCCGACCTCGCAAGGGTGCTCCAGTGGTCCTCTGACCGATCCAAAACCTCCAGCAAGTAGAAGACCCTTCCAGGAAGCTTTTGGGACACCTTGGAGCAGCAAAGGCCGGCGGAGCAGCGAGTTCTCACCGGAGGAAGCTCGCCCAGGCGAGCGTTCTTCCCTGTTCTTCCAGACATCCTCTCCGCCGTTGGATGAAGATGAAGTCCCAGGTTTAATCACAGCCGTCCGATGGAGCAGCGCTCAGACAGTCAGATCACCTCGGGTGATCTAATCCCCACCGCCCATCGTCGAAGCGGCATCGGCAGACGTGGTGGTGACGCGTGTCAAGTGGATGAAGATCACCCGTTGGATCGCGCGCCTGTTGGGGGTAAATTTCAGACATGTCCCCCACCTTTTTGTATTTAGATATTAATGCCATAAATAAAATTTCACGTTGTAAATAAATTTCAATTTTTGCAGTAGGCCCCCTGTAGTTTTATAATTTGCACTTTGGTCCCTCCACGCCTCACGTGTAGTCCCACGTGAGGCGCGTGAAATTTACATATACACCCTGGCGGTTTTTGAAAATTGTGTATTGATTCCATAAATAAAAATAAATGTTTATTTCTGTATTAATTTTTGCACTGGGCCCATGAGAATTATTTTATTTGCAAAAATGCCCCTGCTAGGCTGTTTAATTTTTATGTCTTTTATCTATTTATCAAAAATACCTATGGTGCTCCTAAAATTTCAGAAAAATTAGAACAAGTGTTTCATGTAGTGTTCTTCCACGCCCACATTTTAGTTTGCATTTTTTGCATTTATCCTAATTATTAAAAATGAAAGAAGAGCCCTTTTGTACTGTTTAAATTAGAAAATACAAAAAAATTATAAAATGCATTTGAAAAATTACAAAAAAATTATATATAGTATATTTATATATAAATTGAGTCCAGCAATTAAAAAAAACCTAAAACAAGAAAAAGAAAAAAAAGTAAAAAAATCAGAAAGCTCCAAAATCCAACAAAAAAATAAAAAAACCCTTAAAAATCCCAAAAATATATTTTTCATTTTTATAATTATCTATATATTATTATTAATATATTAAAATTAATTTGGATAATTTTTGAACCTATTTTATATTTTTTAAAACCCAAATTAGTTTTGGCTATTTAATTAGTCCTATATTAGGGACATTTTTTGGAATCACAAATACATAAAAATTAAAAAAATCCCAGAAAAACAACAAAAAAATTAGAAAAATATAAAAAGCCTAAAAAATATTATATCCAATAAATTTTGAGTATTTATGTATATATATATATCCATATATTATTTCTCTCTCTTCTCTTATATATATCTCTTTATATATATATATTATATAATTAAAAATATAAAAAGAAAATAAAAAAAAATACAAAATATAAAAACTAAATAAAAATCATAAAAATCAAAAATAAAATAAAAAGAATATAACAATTAGAAACCCACAAAAACAATAAGAATTGGACATGAACCAAGAATTGAATAACTGTGCAACCAATTTTACCACACAACCATTCGCCTCCCAGTTTTTGACCTCTACTTGTGCTTACACCTAAGACATTTGCATGTAGAGTTATAATTAATTTTAACTCCACATTTTTGAGATTTAATTGCATATATTTCATTGTGGGTTAATTGTTGATTGATTTTGGGATTTATTGAGTGGTCATTGCATCGACTGGGTGTCTCGCCATGTGAGATATCTAGACCCTCGATTTTTCCTGTCATCATTGTTGGACATGCGAGCCCACGACGAGCCATTATGCAATAAATGTTATTGCACGTATCATTCCCTGATCTGAAATGAAGAATAAATAATTTGCATAATAGGTCCCTCTGTACAATTAGGGTTATGTACCATGGCCATCTTAATGATCGTACAGCTGTTGATTCATTAAATGAATCATAGAGACTGGTGCTTGGATGAATATCTAATGGGTTAGATAGAGGACTCATCAAGCACCGTCAAATGATTATTAAGAGATGATCTCCAGCCTAAGTAGGAGATGGCAATCCTTTCTCACATAGGCTAATATCTGACCGACCTCTTGATGCAGGTCCTCTGCATGGGAATAGTGATTCAGAGGTGTCAGATTAGTTAAGTCAATGGGTTGACTTAGCGAGATCGAGATAACCTAAGTCCTATGTTGAATACTGTCACAGCATAGGCACACATCCTCTGACTAGAGACAGAAGTGTTACTATATGTCTGAATGTGTACATTTGGCAAACCATTAGGTTGATGACCTAATCAAGGTCTATACACCGGCGAGCTGGTGTGCATATAAGGGCATATGAGTAATACGATCTCTCAAAGGGATCATACAGGTTCACTTATGAACCGGAAGACATGAGCTCACTCATGAGGTATTGGGACCGATCAAATTCCATGCATGGTCGTCGTGCTTTGGAAGCATGACAAGAATTTGAAGGTATGATATATGCTTTGGGAAAGCATATGATCGATACCAAATCCCAAATGACCAAGATTGAGAAACTTTGTGATCAAACCCTGAAGAAGACAGTATAAAATAGATCTTCATCTTCAGGTTGATCATTGGTCTTCCAATATGTAGGATGTGCAGGTATTGGGAATACCTGAGGGTGATGTGATCATAAACGATTGTATAACCATGACGCTTCCAGTCCGAGGGAGTGATGAAACAGGTCTGGATTTTAGTGACTCCTCTCAGTAGAGAAGTAACTTGATCTTAGTCCAAATGTTCACATTGATCTGAATGTGATTCAGATGCAATGAGAAGATTAAGTATACGGACTTGATTTAATCAAGCATCTATGAGAGGTTCGTTAGATCTGGATTTGAGATGAGATCTCAACATCCAAGTCACTATACGTGGAACAATACAATCGCCCTGTCCTTATCTCCAAGTATCTGCGGAGACGGCACATTATTCTTGAAGGAGTTCAAGAATAATTCCTATGATGAATTTAGTATCCAAGCAAGAAGGTTTTGATGATTAAATGAGATTTAATTATCAAAGTGTAATATGAATAAGATTCATATTATGAGAATGTGTCCAAGATAATTAAATGAGATTTAATTATCAAGTACAATATGAATAAGATTCATGTTGAGAGAATGATTATCCAAGATAATTAAATAGGATTTAATTATCAAGGATAAACAGATCATGGATAGTGCTATCCAGAATATCTGTGTATATTATAAATGGGGTTTATAATATATCAGAGAGAGAGAGAATTATTGTAAATAACATTTGTTATTTATTAATGTGGATTGGCTCCACATTAGTTAATTAATTGGAAATGTAATTTACAAATTAGTTTGGGATGTGAATATGATTCACATATTTTTCAATGGCATGATTGAAATATTCACAAATTAATTTGGAATTAATTTGGTGGATATTATTGCAATAATAATTATTGCAAATAATTAAGAAATAATAATATAAATAAAAGGAGACAAAACCACCTATAATCATAGGTGGCGTCACCTATGACTTAGTCATAGGTGACGCCTCCTTGATTTTAGGAGGGGTTGTTGTCTCCTCTTATTTGTTGACTTATTATCTCTTGATAAATTAATTTATGTTAATTAAATTTTGTTGATAATAATTCAACACATATTTAATTTATTATAAATTAATGTTGTTAGTTTTTAATCAACAACAATCATAGCCGTTGGATGGCTCTTGGATTACAATGACCGTTGGATCCATGAGAGCCATGGATTGAGATCCATTGGATCCCAAACTAATATATAAAGAGGGTAGCCTTAGCCCTTGAAAGACACACCAAGTAGATGCCTACTCTACTTCTCTCTCTCCCTCTCATTCTCGTGCTCTCTCTCTCTCCATAGGGTGGCCGACCACCATTGTAGAGAAAGGAGAGAAGTTCTCGCCTTCGCCTTCGACGACTCGAGGATCTCCTTCTTCTTCGTGGCTACTTGCTGTAGAGGAAGACGATGGATTTCGCTTGACGAAATCAGGGGATCTATTGCTTGGATCTTCATCAAGGATTGCGGGAGGGACGCGACTCATCATCGTGCCCACAAGTGCGTTCTTCGTGGATCGGACTTGAGACAGGAGGATCTCTTGTTTGGGATCTCGCGATCACAACCACGCTTCAAAGGTATTCCTTATACTTTGTGGTTTGATGAAACGATCCGAGAAGTGTTCTCGTGATCATGTGGTTTCATCGTTTGATTTTAAAATTTTTAAATTCCGCTGCACCTTGCGACTAGTACGACTAGTCGCCCCGATCGTATTCGATGCGATCATCACGCTTCCGTGATGCGCTTGAGGATTCTCAATATCCTTCAAGTGGTATCAGATCCTTAGGTCGAAAAAGGTTTTGGATCTGATCCATGAACCATAGACGACTTGGGTTTGAAATGGTCGCGAAATATTTTGGCGCATTTGAATTTTCGCAACTCTGTCTAATTGATTTTTTCGGCACTGTTTAAATTTTTTAAACACAAAATATTCAATCGGATTTTGTTCCCCATTAAACAAGGAAACCATAGGACTTGAGTTTACTAAATTTGGATTTAATTTGCTCAAGATATGGCCTTTTGAATATGCATGTATTCACAGTTGCGGGAACTGCAGAACAAAACGTGATTAATTTGTTAATTACGGTTTTATTACGCCTCGAAATGCGTGAAATATCACATAGGTTCTATTATAAATCAAGTTGGCAATCTTAGGGCACTAATTTTGTGAATTTTGTATTTAAATTGATCAAGATAAGTTAATTTTAGTGATAAGGGGTCACTGCTGGAAATTGACATTTTTTGATCATGAACCTTGTGATAGTCATTCAAATAAATGTTGATGAAAATTAATTGTTAATTTTCTGAAATTAGTTATTGAAAAATATTTGTGGAATATTTAAAGATGATAATCAATTCCTTGAATGACATCTCACTAAACCATAATGATAAGATAGTTGATCTTGATCATTGGTTAATTTGAAATCATCAACAAACATTGTTTTCATGCAAAACCCTAGGTCATCCTACAATAGTTGTAGGACAACTTTTACATGCAAAACCTCTTGCTTGAATAGGATTGGGGATTTGTTTAGCAAATCTCCTTATAATATAATCAAAAATGTTTTGATGTATATTATATGGTATAATTTCGGTTGAAAGACCGATGAGCATCTCAAAGTATATGATGATCTATCTAGCATTATCCTTTCCTGAGGTGGATATGGTGTCTAGTCGGACATCGCTGGGGTAGCGGGTTGCAACGTATGTGGTTCGTCCCACTCTCGTCGGTACTGGCCATGACAACGGGTAGGGATTGGATAATGTCGGAGAAATCAAAGTGTATTTCTAATTATTAAAATTCGAAATAATACGTACTTTGAGATTATACCTACTATTCAAGTAAAATTCAAAGTTTGTTGATTGATAACATGATTGATGATTGATTAAATATGATTAAATTAATTATATCCTATGAAACACTCTATTATGAATAGATGTGTATTTCCCTTGGAAGAATTAATTATGTGAATATGATTCACGATAATTAATTACAATTTGAATATGAGGTGGAGGATCACATAAGTGACATCCATGGTCTCCCGTCAAGGCAAAGAATTTCGTCGCCAAAAGTTGTATATAGGAGACGCCTGTCCGAAGTGACAGATCCTATATATAATTATTTGGATCGGGTTCTTTGCTTCTCGAAAGAGTAAGGCCGTATACGTAGTGACCCCAATATCGGGTCCTCATATTACTGGGGCGATATTGGATTGCGTATAGCGAGTTTTAAGCCTGTTGACGGTTGGTTCAATTAGCAATGGGTCAACGTCATCTTAGGGATGGTGGGCCCGGGTGTTAAAGACCGAATTGGGAAATGCAAGTTGGACTTGCAAGGCGGAATGTGTTCCCGCTTCTCTTTATTCGAGTCACAGGTTCTCATATTATTGGGATGTGATAAAGATAGAGAGGAGATCCCAGATCTTGCTTGAGATATAGTGGTAAGTATATCTCTTACTTTGAAAGATGATTAGGGAATAATCTTTCATAGTAGACATAGCAAGACAAATTTGATTTAAAATTCCTAAATCAAAGTAAAATATGTATATATAATATATATACCCATATGCAAATTTCTTATTTCAGATAATCCTTCATTAAACCCACTCAATGTTATACTCAATAATAACCAGTAAAATATCATAGATTGGACTCATGATCTAGATATTGTACTTGCAATTGGACACATAATGTATGTGGTTGCAATGTGCAAGTTTCCTCAACATATGAGGAATGACAATCAAATAAGACAATAAGACATCATCTTAGTGTTTGTATGTCTCTATAGTCTTGATCTTTCATCGAGTGTACTTTGGAAGTGACATGTCGATGGTGATCGTAATTGTCGAATAATCCTTATAAAATCTAAGAAGATGTTCAGGCATACATATGTGCTCTAAACATTTAATCATGAATGACATGGTTCTCTGCATTATGCAGAATGGTGGCTCAAAAGAGATGATGTATTCAAAATATTTGAATACCTACCTGAACCAATGTTTTAGGAGTCTAGATGGATGTAGACATGATGAGTGCCATCATTCTACTGTCTATACTCTAGTCATTCATGAAGCTTCATAGTATTCACATTGTATGAATTTAATGAAGCATGTATAAATGTTGAAATGCTCTTACATTGAATTCTTTTGAATTTAACATAAGAGATCCTTAGTCTTGAACAATGGTTGTTTATAGATGAAGAGAGCACAGTGGAAGCGTGGGTCGGACCCATGTGAGAAGGAAAGAGTTGATTGTACTTCTGTGACTTCCATATGACATCCAAAGAGTTGGATGAATGCCTATACTGCAATAACTTGATGTGTTGATAGTATGACTATCAAGTCTGTCTAGAATCCTTAGAGAAGGACTCAGATAGTGCATCATAATAATCTATATCTACATTTGATCATTGAAATTGACTTTCTTATTTGATAAGATTAAGTCTAATAATTGTATCTCAATCTTCTAACAACACTTGCAATGTGTTGCACATGTTTTAGAAGACTGGAAGATTTTGATCTTAAGGTTTAAAGTTATCCACATGGATATTGATGCAATTGTTGTAACAATCTCTGTTGGATTGATAGACTTCTTAATTTCAGTGGGAGAGCCTTAGTCTTAGAGAATGTCTCTATGACCTAGATATTAGAATACGCTCATTGTTTGTTTCTAAATATTGGAAATAAACATGAATTCTGGAATAACCCTGTCATAAAGAGTTATGATGGATATATTTCAGATAATAATCTAGCATCTGGTGGACTCTACTAAATTAGAAATTTAATGAATGGTTCATTAAGATTTCTAATATTGAAAGTTAAACCTTATAAGATCAATAGGAGGACAAAGATCATTTGACAATGATTTAGCATCAAGTTTTGGACATATGTCTGCTGATGAGATCAATAGACTAGTAAGAGATGAAACTTTAGAATGTCTAAAATTTCAAATCTTACATACTTACGAATATTGTATTCAAAGTAAAATGTCCAATACACCCTTCTTTTGGGAAAGGTGTAAGATGTCAAGGTATTCGAGATCTCATACATATTGATGTTTGTGAGTCATCTATATCGTAGTAAACATTATGGATATGTGATATCTATTGATGATTATGTATGATATATGAGATTTCTTCTCTTCACATGAGAAACCTTTGAAATGTTCAAAGATTTCATAATTTTGGTTTAGAACCAAAGTTTGAAGGAAGATTAAATGAATTTGATCTAACCAAGGTAGAAATACCTATTAGATGAATTCAAAGAATATCTTATGGAGATATGAATATCATTTCTATCTCAATCTTCCTGACACACCTAAACTCAATGGAGTTGTAGGAAGATACAATTAGATCATGTGTGACATGATTTAATCAATGATGAATTTTAGCATAATTATCCCTTAGTTTCTAGGTATATATGTGTAGTAGAGACTACAATATATATATCCTTAATAAGGTTCCATGCATGTAAGCTGGAATCTAGCACTTGAGAGTACTACTTCATTAGGAAAATAAAGGATGGTATTGGATACCTACTTTATGACCTAGAGATTCATAAAATATCTCATCTTTGAGAATATGATTCTTATAGGATGACTCTCTTGAGAATCAAGATGAAAATGAAGTAAAGGAACTCATTTAATCTTGAGAAGATAATGAGGCTCCAGAAATCGGAAACTAAAAGGGACAATTAAAGATGAAACACTAATACTTCTTCGGGTGGCCGACCACCATTGTAGAGAAAGGAGAGAAGTTCTCGCCTTCGCCTTCGACGACTCGAGGATCTCCTTCTTCTTCGTGGCTACTTGCTGTAGAGGAAGACGACGGATTTCGCTTGACGAAATCAGGGGATCTATTGCTTGGATCTTCATCAAGGATTGCGGGAGGGACGCGACTCATCATCGTGCCCACAAGTGCGTTCTTCGTGGATCGGACTTGAGACAGGAGGATCTCTTGTTTGGGATCTCGCGATCACAACCGCTTCAAAGGTATTCCTTATACTTTGTGGTTTGATGAAACGATCCGAGAAGTGTTCTCGTGATCATGTGGTTTCATCGTTTGATTTAAAATTTTTAAATTCCGCTGCACCTTGCGACTAGTACGACTAGTCGCCCCGATCGTATTCGATGCGATCATCACGCTTCCGTGATGCGCTTGAGGATTCTCAATATCCTTCAATCACTAGCTGCATCCACTTTCAGCCAGTATGGGTGTAAGTACGGACTGTAAAACGGCTGCCCATGTTACTTAAGGACGGAGACTTAGACAATGTCCTTCAAACCACCCACAAAAATTTCTATTAGCCGTGAAGAATTGATTTGAATTTGACTAAGTTGAACGATCTAATGTGCGTCTCAAATAATGTGAAGTGCAGTCCTAGGTTCTACGAGCACAATAAAAAAGTCGTATGTGCAGGTCTAACCTACGAGCCACTCAAGTCGGGCCCCACCCTCACCGGAGAGTGAAACATGCCACGACACACCACAGAAAAAGTTCAAGGTCATGTTACACACGCGAGAGTCCAAACGAACGTCGTAAGAAATGAGCAATTAATTACAAAAAATAAAATTGCAGAAAAGTAAATCCGAGATTCTATGCTCTCTCACAACTCGACTCGATCTTAAGTTTATTTCGTTTTTCGGGCATCGGTGAAGATGAGTCGGGTTTTTGTGAGAAACCGCTCCACGTACGTCGGGTACCTCGTGAGAAAAATAAGAGAGAGAATGTAAGAGAGTGACACAAAAATTAGTCAAAAAAATAAAATAAAATAAGAAAATAAATGCTGAATGTGGAAAATATATAGTGAAGATTCAAGGGTCAGACTACCTAGATGTGGAAAATCGAACAAAATTTTTTAGTCAAAATCTAAGCCATTTGCCTCCCTGACAATGTTGCCATATGATGAATCCAAAAAATACCCTGAGTTAATTTGTGTGAATTAAGTTTTAATGCGTTGTTTCATTATAGGCGGGAATTCAGAATCAGACAAAAAATAACCACAAGAATTTATTCAATTTTTAATCGGTGTGGTTTTGTGTTTATTTTACTTGGACAAGTCTCAAAGTCAAACTCAGGGAGGTAAAGGAATGACCTAGAATTTTGTCTATCAAAGTTCATGCACGGTTTTTGAGGCGATCTTTTGTTGGTATTTTTAATGCAATTTTGGAATGCGAAATGCAAATGAGGCAAATTTGAGGGACTAAAATGCAATTTTCATTCAAAGGATGTCCAAAAATTATGAAATTTGGCCGTGATGTAAATAATGATGAAATGAATGCACTGTACTTTTTTTTGGAATTTTTTGGATGCAAGATAAATATTTTATGAATTTATGAATGTAAACACAATGAATTTCAATAATTAATTATAATAAATATTAAACTTAATTATTTAAAGTGATTAAATTATCCAAGATCTATCATGAGGTGATTGATATCAGAAAAATCCCAAACCTCAAAAATATGATTTTAATACCTATTAAAAATTAAAGATTGAAAAATGCAAAATGATTTTTATATGGCAAACTATGCATGCAAATGCAATTCTTTTTGGGCACGGTGTAACATACATTCGATAATCTGTGAATTTTTAGTAATTTTCAGAGCTATGATAAATTACTTATGAATTTCAAAGTATAGAATGGGTAAAATATGCAATTTTCCACGAAAAAATCAATCATTAATTAACCACAACCCACAAATATATCAAACATATGATAAATTCTAGAGAAATTAGTTGAAGAACAAAATGCTATTTTTAAAAAATCGAATGATGCAATAAAGAAGTTCAAAGTAAAGGTGGAACACAAGGGTATCATTGTAAATTACAACAATTAAATAAAAAATTAAAAACTACAGAGAAGGACTATTCTGTAATTACCTAAATGTTGTGGGGAATTCTGCAAAATTTATAATAGAGAACATGTTGTGCATGTGCTCCTTGGGAGTTGGGGACCTTTACGCTAAATGGGAGACCTTCAGGGGTGTCCTTGCAAGTTGTTCCCTCCCACATGTGTGCCTCACATGGGAGGGCCTCTGGTAGTAGCCCGGCCGTCAAAGACGGAGGACCGGAGGCGGAGGTCCTCTGGCCATTGATGGCGTCTGCAGCTGAGTCTGCTGTGGAGGATGCCTGGAGGTGGAGAAGTGTGTTGTGATGGGCGGTGAGCATCGTCGTTGGAGAGGCTCTTAAGACGAAGGGGGTCAAGCCTGAGCTCGATGTCGTAGCTCCTGGGAGATCGATCTGTTTGTGCGAGGGGTCGACGACGAAGGCGGAGCAGAGAGGTCTCCTGGAGCGGATAGTAAGGTTGAAGATGGCTCCGAGCGGGCGGAGGAATGTTGGATGTACGTTGGTGAAGTCGGTGTTGGAGTATTGTCGCACGGAGGAGATGTTGGCATTATAGCAGAGCTACGATGGAGATAATGCAGGCGGAGGTCGTTGGCTCGACGGAGATCGGAGCTGGGGTAGTCGCATAATGGAGGTGCGGTACTACGACGAGTATGAGGTGCCTCGGATCTCGCCGAGGATGAGATAGAGGAGGCAACTCTGTCACCGCCGTCTCCTCATCGAATTTTTTAGACTATCGGTGGATCATGGATACGAGGAGCGACATGGCCTTCTTTATAGCAGAAGAGTGGCGATGGCTATGGAGGGAAGGTGGGTTGACCAGTGGGGATCGACGATTTGACGAAGCCGAACAAGGAATGGAATTGTGGTGGCGGTGTGATCGATTGGGGATGAGATACGCAGCGGGCGACGGAGAGATTCGCGGGGTGGAGCCCGGAGATCGAAGGGGGGAAATATGGGACGAGCGGCAAGGATCGCGGGGATTGCGGGGCTGATCTGAGACGGGATCCGACGAGGATCTTGAGGTATCCGAGATGGAGGGTGGCCACGAGATATGCGAGCGGAAGGCAGAGGCGGCCAAGATTCGCAGGGTGGCGTCGCCTCCCAATTGGAAAAGTAAGCTGGAGGAGAACAACGAACCTTAGTCGTTCGATCGGCCGAGAACGGGCAACTGAAATAATGCCACGTGGCGGCGAGTGGGAAGAGACGTCAGTCATGTGCAGTACACGTGCGCAGGAGGCATGTGCACTGCACGTATGAGGCTTAATTTTTTTATAAAAACAAATTAATAAAAAGCTCAAAAATGGGTAACACATGGTGGCTCCAGGAGCTGCCATGTGTCAGCCCCAGAAAAATCAAAAAATAAATACAAAGATAACTACGTAAAAAATAGTAAATGACCTTGGATCGAAAAAAATTCTTCACGAAATTGCTCATGTTGATGAGATCTACAACTGTCATGAAGAGACCAAAACCAAAATCAATTATTTGTGCAAAGTGGTATTTTTGGGGTATCTCCTGTACGTAGAATACCTTGATTTTTGGGTTTTATAGATTTTTTTATCTTTTTAAACCTGATAAAAATCTAAAAAAAGGATAAAATCAAAGATAAATATTTACACATTAATCTATTTTTTTGGATTTTTATTAAGTACGAAAAGGAAGAAATAAAATAAAATGTGAAAACAATAATTTTTGTACAGACAGTTAGTAAAGACTCGGACTCAGTTAGTTTCTTTGATTTCAAGCTCATTTGGGATTTGGATTTTTATGATTTTAATAAATTTTAATCAAAGAAAATAAATGAAAAAGAAATAAAATAAAATGAGTTAATTATGTACATAAAATAATAGGTCCAAAAACCGTTAAAATACAAAATGTACAAAAGTGGCACAAAACCCAACTTTCACATATGAGCTCTGATTCACTTGAACTTGGTCTTGTTTTGAAGGTAATTGAATGTACATTAGTTCAAAAGTGAGTAGGATCAAATCGTACACTGTATAAGGAAGATATCGATGTTTTAGTCCAGAAATCTTGCAACTAGGATTTTGGTTTGGTCCACTTATTTAGATTAGTGATTTTTTTTGTATTTTTTTATTTATTATTGTTAGTAATATGTAGACAGTGGAGGTGGTTTCGAGTCATTTGGAGTTAGCGTGAATTAATTAAAAATTAGGGAAGTTAGGCTGTTTTACAGGTCAATTGGACTGGGATTTTTGGCTTCTTATTTTGTGCAATAATGAGTGACAAAATGCAATTCTTATCAACACATGCATGAATGCTAATTATGCAGAATAAATGAAGAAATACCAATGATTTTTTGGTATTTGTGCTAAATTATTCATTTTTATAGTGATGAATATGAGATTCATCAAGCAGTTCATAGAGTTGCAGAGCTTAGAGCCCCCGTTCACCAGGGCTTTCGAGTGACAAAACACAATGATCTTCTTCCTTGTTCGCAGGTGAGCCTCAAACTGACTCCATCTCATCCTTCTCCCATATTCTACAATTTTTGTCCACCTTCCAGGATACGCCTCCACCCGATCAACTCTAGCCTTGCACAGGCTGGAGCATCAAGCCCACCAGGCCCCTCATTTCTTTTTCCGAACAAGAGGTTGCTATACCCTTCGCTGATCGCACCTAGCCGAGCTGCCATCTCCTTCATGCTCCCATTGCACTTCTCTAGCAGCTTCGCATATCGCGGGCACCTCTCCTCCAGCAGCTCGCGCCACCACCGCGTGCGGGGAGGCACCCGCCATCATATCCCCTGGGTTCAGCCCCACCTACTACAACCACCACAGAGGATCTACTCTGCCAATCATCCTCCACCTCGCTTGCCTCTACTAACCACACCAACCGTCGCTCGCTCCTCCACCACACCTTACTGCGACCCTCGGCTATGTGTCGGCTGAGGCATAGCTCTGCCTCATTCATGCCCCCCTCCGCCTCGCTGCTTGACATCCTTCGTCGGTGGCTTAGCTGCATCTACTTTAAGCCAGCATGGGTGTTAGTACAGACCGTAGAACGGCTACCCGTATTACTTCAGGGTGGTTCCTACACGTTATTCTTTAACCACCTAATATGCTAAAGGAGACTATAGTTCCCTCACTGAGAAGTAGCTGGTTGTTTTTAAATTTAGTAGTCAGAATGAGGCCCTCAAGTTTTGGCTCTACCCTAAGTGTGCGATTCTTTCCTACAAACAATGAGTGGGTTTCTCTCCACCAGACACAAGGTAGATTTTATGTCAGTTTATTTGAAGTCACCTTGTTTAGCAGTCATGATTTTAGTTTAAGGTTATCAATTAGGTCTTAAATGAGCACGGAAATATCACGCATAACGAGCAGTTCCAATTCCTTTAAATCCTAAGTTGTAAAACTAAGGTAGAGAGGATTGAGAAAGTCAATGCAAGCGTTAAATCAATGATACATGATAAGAAGAAGACTTACAGTGATTCCTCACATTCTTCATACGAGATGCAAGACAATGAATTAAAAATTTACACTAAATGATATGCACAGTTGAAAACACCCTAAGCATATAGTCTATTAGTAGGAAGAATTGATTTCAAATTTGGCTAATGTTGGACGAGCTACTAATGCATCTTCTTAGTGAAAAAGTGTGGCATAAAAATTACGAGCAAAAACAAGGATAAATAACTTAATCTACTGTATGTGCACCTAATTCTATGCCATTCAAGTCAGGTCCCAACCGCACAGAAGGGGTTCAAACAGACCCGACACACCACAAAGAGTTCAGTTCAAATTACTACAAAAGTCATGCTTCAGAGAGTCCCTGTAAACGATGCAGAAAATAAAACTAATCTCAGCTCTCTCTTACACAAAAATTAAAACTTTCTTCGCATATCCTTATTTTTTATCCAAAAAATTGCTTTGAGTCATCTACGAAGAGAGAAAATGTGGTTAGTATCTGGAGTGAGAGAGAAATGCAAAATGAAAAGGAAATAAAAAATGACACATACATTAATCTCACAATAATTAATTAAAGAAAAATAATATAAAACCCCAGAAATAAGTTGTTTCCTGTTAATGACGCCATTTGATGAATGCAATTTTCACCTCTTTAATAATCGATAATTGTAGTACATGTGATGAAAAGCGATCTATCAAAAATCATAAATTTTGAATATTGTAGAACATTTTTTACTTGGTAAGTGTACCAAAGTCGAACACAGGGAACGCTTTATTTTTAGTTGCACAGTTTTAAATTAATCAAAGTAATTAATTAATCACAATATTGTTATCTATGTCAGAAATAAATTGAAAATGCAAGAAATGCAATGCAATGTGAGCAGAATAAACATGGAGGAAAACGAAGCACCAGATTCGTGACGTTGATTCTAATCCCAACAATATTAATCAATATCCTAAAAATTATCACAGATTAAAAGAGATAAAATCCAGAAATATTTATCGATATAAATTCAGGCTGCAGACTTAAAGAATGAATACTCTTGCAAATGAAGAGATAAAAAATAATCCTCAAGAAAAGATGACATCAAAGTTCCCTATAATCTAATCCTCAGGTAAATAGATTTAATGACATAAAATATCGACGGATTAAAAAAATACCTCCACCTCAAATGAGCCTTTGCATAGATTAATTCCTTAAAGAATATGATTAATTATCAACAGAGAAATAGTCAGATTAAAATTCATCGATCAAAACTCTACAGAATAAATCAATGGTTTTCTCAATCTAAAGTAGCACAAATATGTTAATAATCAGCTTGCATTGATCAAATTAAACTATCAAATAATATTCGACTCAATTCAAGCTCTGATATGTCCATACAATATATAACATGAAAGAGCACATAAATAACTTCAAAATGACATGTTGTGTGCAAAAATCGGAGTTCAAATCAGAAAGTTATGCTAGATTGAAATTCTAGGGACTAAAATATAATAAAAATAAAGTTTTTCTTCTCATATATGCCCTTGGAGGACTTATCCGCAAATAGTAGAAGCTGGTGGGGCCTTTTGGCAATTTCCCCACTGCTCTAATCCATTTCATCACCTTTATTCTTTCATATTAGCCTTTAAACCCTAGGTAAATGCATGTATATATCATTAATTTGTCAAAATGAACATTATGTAAATTGTACAAAATACTTATTAATTACGATATAAATATTGTATTTACTGCCAAAATAAAAGAATAAAGTAAATAAAAGAAAAAGAATGAAGTGTCAAGGACACTGAATGGCCCTAGTCCCTGAGATTTAGTCATCATGATGACTTAGTCAACAAGGAATAAAGTAGGGGGAGATAGGGCATATAACTTGTACATAAATCACATCAAAACCTCAATTTTCAATTCATCAATAATTCATTTTCGGAATCCGATTTATTCTTTATTATTTACATATCAAATAAAGAAATTATGTACATGAATGTTGTAGATAAAAATACATAGAAAAATACAAAATTTATTTCACACAAAATAGCATACATTGTTCATTCTACACTCTGAATAAAAAGCCTAAATCAAAATTACCCAGATTCATATCTTCTCCAAAAAAATCAAAATGCATCAAAATCACCTTTAATTGTATATAACTTTTAATAAGCTATTTAATGAAGACGGTTTAACTTAAGTTGGAGTTAAGATGCAAAAGTTAGGTTTTGGACCCCTATTATACTACATACCATAATAAAATATTCATTTTATTTATTTTTTATAGACTTCATAATTTTATATTTTTATAAGTTTATAAATATCATTTATAGTATATGTGCATATTTAGAATAAAATAAAATCAGAAAGAGAACACTAAAATAAAATAACATATAAAAATAATATATGAATATAATATACTTATACATACACAATTAGTACCCATATTTATTTAGTGTACAAGTAACATCATAAAAATACAACACAAATATTATTGTGTATATTTAAATAAGTTATAAATTTATAAATTATGAAAATAAAAATAATACAATCTAAAGTGTAAAATAAAAATAAATTAAGCAAAATATAGGTCAATATACCTGTAAGTATACTTGTAAAAAGTAACTTGTAACAAATAAATCGCTAAAAAAATATAAAAAGCATAAATAAATATACAAAAAATAATAAACATTTTTATTTTATATAATTAACTAAATATAAAATCACTAAAATAGTATAAAAATATATAAAATACAAAAACATTTAGTTCTATATTTTTTGGTTATTTTCAATTGTATTTATAATTATATTACTCTATACTGTATATATATTTATGCATAATTTTTTATATATTACTAAAAAGAAAAAATAAAATCATAGAATATAAAAATAAAATAAAATTATAATATTAAAAATAAATAAAAATGTGAAAACTAAATAATAAATAAATAAATGTATATATACATATATATAGATAAAGTATAACAATAATAATAATTATTATTATTCTTTTATTTTATTTAATATCCAACAAATTCATTAATTAATTATTTTAGTGAATATTGTACAAAAGACACATTATTATTTTTTCATTATTTCTTTACAAATAATAAACATTGGCTAACATGTTTGTTATCTGTGGTTCGACCTCTACATGCTTGCATGTCATACATCTTTGTTTGTAGAGTATAATAAATTGTGCTCCACATTTTTGTCATTTGTTGATTAATTTTATATTATGGGTACTTGTTGTTTGTACATGGGATTTCTTGTGGGTCACCTCAACGACACTCCATCTTCACTTCTCAGTGAGGATACTTTAGACCTGCATGGAAAAACCTTAGTTCAACAAATGGCGTCGTTGTTGGGGAGCAACGTATCGTAGCCTAATTTGTACACAATTTCCTTTTATTTTTCTTGTACATACTTTGCCTACTTTTTCTTACTTGTACATATTTATAGATCTCATTTCCTTGTACAAATTATTTGATTATTTGCGTGAATATCTCTCTTGTGTGTTTGATGCGAGGGCCCGTTATTTGAGGATGACTTCTTAGGGAGTCGATGTAGCCGAGCAAGGTGGAGACTGGTTTTCTTGCCATGGCCCGTTGGAGAGGCAACAAGTATAGTAAGGAAGAGACTTAACATAGATGACAGCTTAGAGTTTTATTTTATGGTGAGAGAGTGATTCATTCATTCATTATTATTTGTAATAATACAGGAACTTGGACATTACTCTACTTCAAGAGGTCCGCTGCCCGGATGATTGTTCACCTGGAGGCCTCGTCGCGGCATTTCGAGTTATTATTAATTTATTTTTATTCTGTTTCCCCATGTTTTGAGTTTTCCGACTTTCTTTTTCTTTGTTTTGTGTGCATGGAGACCCTAGAATTTAGGATTGCTTGTCTCGGCAATTAGGTCCAAACCCTAACAAAGTACCTATAGTCTCTTACATTTGGATCTAGTCAAATTAATAACTGTTAATTATTTGGACTTGAATCCACACGCCTAGAGATCCATCATACAACGCTAGCAAGACCCGTTGTGGCGGGCATCAAGATGTCTCAAAGACTGGACTCTCAGGTTCAGTTCTGAATAATTAACATACGGTTCTTCACGAGTAACAACAGCTACTGTTTAGGGTGATTTTATCGATTGCACACCACCATGTAGATAGGTTTAAAAATCCTATTTTGCATACCACATTGAAAGGTCTGGGAAGCACCATAAGTCCTCTAACTCTACATGCATCATTAGATTCAATGGTGAGATTTTCATCATCGAATCAACTTGCACGACTTTTTTGCTATCTTCCTCTGATTTTGAGCACCTAGGACTTAAATGAAAATTTACAAAATCATTAGGTGTTTGTACGTGAAATATCCAAAAAAGTGAAAACCCAAAAATTTTAAAATAAGGTGACCGCTAATAAACTTTGACCTTAATGAAAATATGTAATAAGCTACATTGTTTGGGATTCATAAAGCCCTCATTGTTTTCAAGTACCTTAGGAGGGGACAAAAACCCCTCCCATGAGTAAGGCATGTCCCGCTAAGGATTAGAGCCAAAAGCTCAATCTGTAACAGCCTTGTATATCGCCTGGATTTCCGAAGTATTGACGCTTCTATCGTATGTGGACGAGTAGGACTTCTCCAACAATGGTGATTTCTGCCTTGTGTGGAACACCGACCATGTCTGAAGTACTGAGCTTAGACCACACCCTTATGGGTACGTCTGTTTCATCGTCTCACATCTGAGTAGGGCCTTGCATGCTCACGAGGATTCTGTTGCGAGCGAGGTCTGAAGTAGTGGTTTTGCCTATTATCTTCCTCTCTCATTATTTGGATGAGTAGGGATCCAGGAAGGGTTACAAGGACCTCAAAAAGTGCAGACTACATGTTACAAAGGAGGAGGACAAGTAGATGATACTTTTCCGACAGTACTCTCACTCCTACATGGTTAACGTCTAAGGACTTGGTAAAAGATATGCCTGAAATAACAACTCTAAAAATGAAAAGATATAAATAGCCGATCCTTTATGACTTCACATGCGTAGAGTTGTTGAACCATTTTTTAGTGTGTATTGTATGCATCTAGATTAAGGTTCAAAGATCAAGTCCTGCGCATTTGCGCAAATTTTATCTTATGTGTTTGCTCCTTCACCCCATGCTCGCTTCGAGCCTTTCTACTTTTTTACATTCCCTTTATTCCTCGTTGACCATCGTATCCTTCTTCCTGCATCGATCTTTCTTTTTCCTCTGCGATGTTGATCCATGGATGGGTTAGTCTGGACTTTGCCGACACCCACATCAATTCCATGGACTCGGCATCATCAATAATTTGAGGTGATTCCCAAGAAACCGATTTGGACCTTGCGAATTGATCTCCGGACTCCTCATTTTCTTTCCACCCCCTTTCTATTTTTAATAAATTGGGATCACTTTTGTCCCACTTCCGCCCGTCACGAATGGAGGTCAATTTCAGTCTACATCTTTTACTCCATTCGTGACTGTCTGGGATAGACCTTAATCCTAGATTCCTTAAATCAGTTGGTATTCAGTTTCACAGTGGTCTGATTGGAATACCTCTTGCATTGCAGATAGAAGTCAATCATGGATCCCAATCCGAAGATTCTTTTGTCAGACTCAAACCTAGAAATGGCTCCTCAGGGCAAAGGGAAAGGGAAGCGGCCACCCCAGACACAACAAGGCCTACCACCCGATCAGAACCAAGACAATGCTCAGATGTTGGCTTCCATCCAAGCCATCCAACAACAACTAACTGAATGAGCTCTTGCCCAGTTTACATTCCAAGATATACTGAATTATTTGAGGAACAAACCAACTGGAGGAGGAAGAAATGAGGAACTACCCCGTGATGATTTCGAAGAAGAAAAGCCAAGGAATGGGAACCCTAAACCAACACTGAAAGAAACTTACAATCCTGTAGACATCCAGATGACTGAGTGGATTCGCATCCCTTCGGTCCATGCTAACTTTGAGCTGAAACCTCAATTCCTTGCTCTTATGCCAACTTTCAATGGGAATACCAACCAGGAACCGTACATTCACCTGTAGCAGCTCTCTCGCATCTGCAGAACGACACACTACCCTAACATCTCGTTAGGTGTAGTCAAGATGGCCGCATTCCCCTTCAGTCTCCAAGACAAGTCCCTATACTATGTCAACCATTTGGGAAAGGTCGTGATGACCTGGGAGGAACTTAAGTCTACGTTCCTTCGCAAGTTCTACCCCTCTCAATCAGCTCAATCAGATGCGACCCAGAATTATCAACTTCTCTCAAGCTACCCACGAGTCCATTCATGAAGCATGGGAACAATTCATTAATCTGCAGAAAAAGTGCCCCCATCGTGAGATACCGAAGATCAGTTTAGTTCAACACTTCTTCGGGGGACTGAATATCGAGAGCCAGAGATTAGTCGACGCTGCCTGAGGGGGATCCCATTTCAACACAGATGAAGATTTAGTCTGGTAGATCTTTGAAGAAATGACTGAGGGAGAGGCTACCCTCTCTTCATCCCGTGCGTATCAGAGACTGCCCTAGGTCCTCCACAATCCAATCCACATGGCAGCGTCCCATGTGGAAGAGAGAGATGAGAGCTTCAACTTTATCATTATTGGGGGCCATCTCTCAAAGGTTGATATCATCGAGAAACAATCATAGGATCTGGAGAAATTAGCTGTGATCGAGCAAAGAACTCAAAATCTGGACAAATTGGATCAGATCACTAAGCAACTGGAGTTGTTGGTGAGTACCATCAACGCATGCCAGTCCGCGACCACAGCTTCCGAGACTCCGCCCAAGAAGAAGGATGAGCTAGCACCGTGACAACAGCCTCAACCGAGTTAGCAGCAACCAACAGCTCAGTACGTATATTACGTACAGACTCTTCACTAGGCACCGTAGCAACAACAGTCGGTGGTATACCACCAGATCCCCTATTTTCCTATGATCCATTCTCTCCTCCAACGCCTCTCATTCAAGAGATGAATGGAATATGGTCGAACAACACGTAGCTAGCCTGTCCGGGCGAACCTCAACAGGGTTAGCTTGCAAATTCACGTCCATTCCCTCAACATCAAGGAGGAAGATTTGCCCAGTCCCAACCTCAGCAGCAATATCACCAGTTTCCTCAGTACCACAATAATTGGAGATAGTCCCAGCAGTACCAGCAGTTGTAGTACCGTCGACACTAGCCATACCTTCATTACATGGTTGCACCTCATCAGAATTATCCTCCCCCTCCCTACCGATATCAATATCAGCTTCCTCCACCTCAACAACAATACCAACAACACCATTTTGAGCCTCCGCACCATCAGCCACAACGTGGTCAGAATGTTGAACCTTCCGAGGTGGTTCTTGTTAACCTGAGCCTCGATGATGAATCTGTGATTCATCACTCTAAAAGTTGAAAATAGAGTTTCGTTCCCGATCAATTAGCTGCATATTTCCATTTATATGCATTATTCGCATTCATGCATCTAGAAATAATGTTCGCATTTTAGCATTCATATTTACATTAAATAAGAAGCCAAGTTCACTTGTAAATATTCACCTGTATATCAGGCAAAATCACCTATTTGTACTTATTTTATACTAACTCTAATCTAATAAAAACAAATCTCTAGTGTATATATTACTAACACTAATGAAAGAAAACCCCGAGCCCTAGTTTGAGGCTAAAAACCTTAAAATACGCATATCTCTCTCATACAATGTCCGATTTAGGTCTACTCACTTTTAAAGTAGTACACATTCAAAGACATTCAAAACAAGACCAATTTCATAAAAATCGGAGAGCGTATGTAAAATTCGGGTATTAGGCCCCTATTGTATATTGTACATATTTACCAAAAATACCCTTTATTTTCTTAATTATTAAAAATAAAAAAATAGATTAAGTTGTAAATACTCCTCTTAAATTTTCTCTACTTTGTTTTGATTTTTATCTTATTTAAAAATAACAAAAAATACAAAACATAAAAATACGGTATTTTATACATATAAGATACCGCCCAAAAATACTTTTTATACAGATAAGTTCTTTTGATTTTCAATCCTTTATGAACATTGTAGACTCATCGAGATGAGCAACTTTCATATTGACCACTTTTTGATTTGACCTCATTTGTTATTTCTTTTGTATTTTTCTTTTGATTTAATCTGTGATTTTTCTGGGAGCAACACGTGGCAGCTCCTGGAGCCTCCATGTGTCACCCCCATTTTATTATTATTATTTATTTTACTTATTTATTTTATCTTTATTTATTACTTATTTTAATTATTATTTATTTAATTTACTCTAATTATTTTATTTACCTTTATTTTAATTATTTTAATTACTTTAATTATTATTTAGTAATTACTATTATTATTATTCCTTATTTTATTACTTATTAAAAAATCTAACCTGCCACATGGCGGGTCCCATGCACGCCACGTGGCGCCTCCTTTCTCCTCCTCTCAACCCGGTCACGTACCTTGCACGTGACCACTCCCCCCCTCTCATCCGTCTTTCTCGTCTCTCTCTCTCTCTCTCTCTCGGTGCACCTGCCTTCGCGGTAGTGCCTGACGATGCGGCAACCGTTGCGTGACCCTCTCTCCCTCCACCTCACGCAATGCACACGAACCGCCTCATCCTCTTCTTGCGACGCAAGCAACCGCCCGTCGCCCATTCCCATCTCACCCATGACTCGGCCTCTGCAACAACCACTTCCCCCGTCTTCACCGCCAACTCCAATCACCTATAAAAAGCCGACCGCCGCCTCCCCTGCATCTCAACCGCCACTTTTCAGAGATTGAGATTGAGCCCCCAACGACCTCGGTAACAGCGAGGTCTGCCTTAGTTGGTAAGGTGATGACCAACTCCCCTTCTCCAGCGTGATTCGAGGAACTCCGTTTCTTGTTGCTGCTCCTCTGCGCAACCAAGCTTGTCGCAATACCAGCGACTCAAGTGACAACTGGAGCTCGAACTTGAGCACCTCCCACATGCATCACCTCCATCACCCCCAGGTAATCTCTCCTCCCTTCTCCCTTTACTTCTCTTCTTCTTCTCTCCCTTTCTTTCTCTTCCTCTATTTTCTTATTTTCCCTCTGCTCTTCCCTTCCTTTCGTCTTCCCCATCCCACACCTCACCTCTTGCCACCTCCATCTTCATCATACCCTCCGCTGTGCGAGGTTCACACCTCCGCCTCCGTTCATCTTCAACTCCAGCCATCTCCACCTTAGCGCCTCTTCGGCCCACGCGCAACCTTGCCACCACCCGTCCATCCCATTCGACTCGAGTCGACTATCGCTGAGCCACACAACGCCACCGAATTCACACACACGGACCGCTCGCCTGTTGCTCCGCCCACCTCCACAGTCGCTCCTCTTCCATCACATCAGCTTCCAGCTGGAGCCCTTGCCTCGAGGTGGACACCATCGTCATCAGCCGCAGTTCCACCCGACGCCTCTACCATGACTCCATAGCGCGGAGGAGCTCCACCCCATGCCCAGTTGCGCCGTCCACAGGCCATGCACTGGCCTCAGCCCTCCCTTCAGCCTCCCCCCTCATGCGAAGGTCTTAGACTCCAGCGTCTCCTTCAGCCACGAGCTTGAGCTATGACACCACCAGCAGCTCCTCGTGAACCCCGCCTCGACTCCAGCCGTCGGACTCATCTCGACGCCAGTTCGCCATCGACCTCCTCCGTGCGGGAGACACTCGTGCACTCCTGCGGGTGATGCGTGTGTGGCCGACAACCCACACCACCTCCGTCGTAGACCTCATGAGTACCTACACCACCAGCCACCCACCACACATGCACGCTGCGTTCTCCTCCGCATGTGCTAGACCGTCTCCTGAGCTCAATCCACTCACGTTCAAGGCATGTGAGTGAGGGGACAATTGCAGCCATACCCCGGTGTTATCTTCAAATCATGTAGAGGACCCCCAGCCTCACTCACGTGGAAAGCACGTGGCCTTGGGGAGAATTTGCACCCAAGGCCCCTGGATTCCCTGCAATACACATCCGAATCCCGTCTCTTGAGAAGGCACGTGCATGACACGTGCCCTGGTGGAGAAACTATATAAAACCCCCTCAGGATTTAGGTAGTTGCATCTAAGTCCCTGTCAGCATGTTTTATTTATGCATTTTATTTCTGTAATTTCATTTAGGCTCCTATGTTTGGACCTTGATTTGAACATCATTTTTCACCATTTCTTTTATTTAAAAATTGCTCATTGTAGAACTACTTATGCTGATTATTATGGATATTTGATTAAATTTTTCTGAGTCGTGATTTATTTATTATCATTATTTTGGTGGAAAATTGTATAATTTATCCACTACGTGCTATTTAATTCATATTAAATTACTTGCTGCTCGAAAAATTATCAAAAACTCGCAGTTGCTAGATTTTAGGTGTTTACACTATGGCCAAAAATTATCCCATTTGCATGTATATCGAGGTCAAAATAAATGAAAAGGTGAATTTCGTATGTGATTTTTAATTAATTCCTCACATAGTTTTAGGAATTAAAATTGTTCTGGATACCTCTCACATAAGACTATTTAGGATAATTTAATTTCTGAAAAATATTAACGTTTGGTATTATAAAGATTAATTAACTTAAAATCACCTAGTCTATATATTTTATTCATAGATAATTCATTTTGCATCTAAGATTCCAAAAAAAATGCAATAGTCTAATTTCATCATTTTCACATTATGACCAAGTTTGAGATTTTCTGGACATTATTTGAATGTAATTTACATTTTAGTCCCTTATAAAATTACATTGCATTTTTTAAATTGCGTTTAAAATATCAAAAAATACTTCTATGAAAACCTAATCTCCACATCGACTTTAAATAAACCTAAGGAGATAGTGGACTCCCTGAGTTCGACCTTGAGCTTGCTCAAATAAAAAAAAATTTTTTGATCGCTTGCATTTAATTGAGAAATTAATTTAGCAGTTTTTGATCGATCCGAAATTGCCTGCCTACAGTGGAATTCGAACATTAATTTGACACTATTTAGAGGGTGATCATCAGGTTTTTCAAATGATGCCATTGCTGGGGAGGCACGACTTAGGTTAATTTTTAGAAAATCTAGATTTTAGGTTTACCACCTCGGGTAGTCTGATCCCTGGCGTTCTTGTGAATATTTATCCATTTATTTTTCTGTATTTTTTCTTTATTTTGTGTTTATCTCTCTGACCACCGTCTTGTTTTTGTGCGAGGGACCCGACGTGATGGAGCGGCCACTTAGGTAGCCGAGCATCTCTGGAGCTTCGGAGGCCGACTTTTTCTAATGATAAGCTGACTGAAGGATTCACATTAAAAATTAAGATCGAGTCAAGTCGTGAGAGAGTGTAGAGTTTAGGATTATTTTTTCTTTATGAATTTTATTTTATTGCAATATTTCCATCAGATTCTGTTTGGGATCTTGCATGTGTAACTGGACACTTGGATATTATGTTATGGTATGTCGGACCTGTTTCACTCTTCGGTGAGGGTGGGACCCGACTTGAGTGGCGAAATTAGGATAGGCACTCGGTTATTTAATTATAATTTGTATGTACCGATCGTAGTTTAGGTCACATATCTTGGAAGAATCACATCTTATGAGATTCTAATGATACACAGAACAACGTACAACTTAGCCAAATCAAAATCATTCTTTCCCCGCTAATAGTATATTGCTTAGGTGTGGTATTCTTGATTTGCATGCATTTAGTGTAAAATATATAAAATTCATTTTTGCATAACGCATGAAGAGTGCTGGGAATCACTATAAGTATACCTTCTTCTGAGTATACATCATTGTTTTACATTTGCATTCTGATTTCTGACTCCTCCCTTGTTTTATAACTTAGGATTTAACAAGGAAATTAGGATGAATGGTAGATGTATTTGTGTGTTCAGATTAAACTTCAAGTGACAACCTAATTTAAAATTGGGACTGAATTAAGCATGTCGATTAAATTGGAATAAAAAGAACCTTGTTTTACGGGTGCATAAAGCCCCCATTGTGTGATTTACTTGCAAGTGAGAGAGAGACGACACTTGGATAGAGCCAAAGCCAGGATTTTCATATAGACTACTGGTTCAAAACATCTAGCCATTTTTCAGTGAGGATCTACGGGTAGCCGGTAAACGGTCCGGATTTACTTAGTAGAGTGGAGGCCTTATAAGGCTTTGTCCTCAAGAAACGAGTAGTCGTATTTATACAGCCTACACTTACTCCTATACTGGATGAACGTGGATTTTTTTGTAAGAATCTAGACAGTCTGTAGGGAAGTACAGGCACTTAACAACTTGTTAATATTTCAAGACTTGTATTTATCATCAACTAAAATTGACAAGATAATTCGGCCTAACCTTTACGGCCATCACGTGTTGAGTTGGTGAATTTAAGGGTTTTGTATTGTGTTTGTATTGTTTGAGTTTTCTCCGCACATTTGCGTGCACCATAAATTTAGCGCCTCATTGAATACCTTGCTCTCATCGGTTCTTTTTGCCATCGAAAATGACTGACTGGGGGGATATTTATTCGGGCTTCACGAATCTCTCATTGAACCCTTCAAAAAGTACATCTTCAAAGGTTCAAGCGTAACTTGGGCCAACCTGGACTCATGACCCTCTTGAGTTCGGGATCTCTCACTCCCGGGATGGTCACTCCCAAACCATCCCCTTTCTCTCCTCCCACCTCACCGAGGAAGACCTCTGCCTCGATGAGAATATTTTCATTCCTGAATCCTATTATAATATAGACCACATTGTTGACCCAGGACCTCCAAAAGGTTCCAGCAAAATGCCTCCGAATAAGAAAGAAGAAGGAAGAACACCCTGAATCATCATGTTAGTCCTACTTCAGTGGTAGAACTTCTTCAGAAACAGGTCCTTGAACTGGGCATAGATATTGACCATAATTCCCAAATTCTTTACCTAGAAGTCAGCTTTGCCACCCAAAGCAAATGGTAGGGTTGTAAGCTTAATATAATCCTGGCTAACAATAGGATGTCTAAAGTTAGCGCAGACGAGCTCGAAGTCCCTTAGGAATGCATAAGGTTCCTCAGACGCATTCCCATCAAAGTGTGGCAGCATATACAGGAACCGTGGTTTCAACTCAGAAACGACTTCTGGTTCGGTCAGACTCAGATAATTCCGAATTCTGTACTGTTCGGGGTTGTATGCCGCATCCATCGGTGGTTCCACTCCAACATTCAGTTGTCCTAGCTGAGCTCGGAGTAAAGCTTGTTGCTGCTCAGATGTAGCAAGCCTGGCTAGTATCATCCTCACGGGGTCCTAAGCTTCTCCCAGCTACCCCATGAAGCCTTTTGTGATGCATGGGAGAGGTATAAGGACATCCTGCAGAAATGTCCTTGTCATGGTCTAAATGACAACAACCTGGTCCAGTCATTCTTCACTGGTCTCAACCCTGATATGCAGGTTTTAATGAGTGCTTCCTGTGGAGGCAGTTACACTTCACACGGAGCGGATACCGTCTGGAAGGTATTAGAGTAAATGGCTGAGAATAGCCGCTCACAGATCACCAACCGGGCATACAAACAGTCCCCTAGTTCACTCTCATCTGGAGGGTTAACGTCAGCTGTAGTTGATCTCTCTCAGGACGTGATCCCTCGCATGAGACTCCTTGCAGACAAGCTTACTGTAGTCGAGGGGATTGAAAGGAGGATTGATGAATTGGACCGGAGCATCTCCAAATTTCCCAAACAGATGGAGGAATTGATTGAGAAGAAATCTAAGATAAAGATACCTGCCGTGACTGCACCCTCTGCTCCTGTATACCGAGTTCACCATGTTCAGGAGCAGTCGGTGTCAGGGTAACCCCAATCATTGGAGCAAGACCAGTCCTACATCCACTCATTTCAGCAACATCCTCCGTCCATAGAGACAGTTCAGGAGGAGCCTTCACCGGTTTGGGAGGTGAATGGAGTATGGTATACTCTGGACCTTGTCAGGCAGGGAAGTACGGGGGACCAATAGACTTACCTGCATTCCCCAACCTTTCACAACACCACATTCACCTCCACACCTCCTCCATCACAGCAGAACCCTGGATTTCAGCCACCCCAATAGCAGAGGCAGTAGTACCAGCAGTACAACCGACAGGGCTAGTACCAAGCGGGCCAGCAGGGCCCGTAGTTCCAGCAAATGAACCATCAATAACAGAGGCAGTATCCCGGTCAACAGGGTCAGTCTTCCCGTTCTTCTCAGCCTTTCCCACTTCCTTCTCCGTCTGATCCGATGGATTCACAATTCCAGCAGATACTCGACACTCTTCGTTCTCATCAGAATGAGATTCATGATTTGCGGGGGGATGTCAACCGCCTGTCTAGATGGAGAGATAAGCAATCTACACCCTCTACTTCGATCCCAGCCCAAGTTCAGGCTAACCCTAATAGCATGAACCGTTCTAATTCTCAGCAGCATCTTGGTCAGGTTTACTCTTCAGCATCTCTTAGATCTAAACATGAGATTCTTTCGTGTGACGAGGCTAACCATATGTCACATAGGAACAGAAGGACCGTGACTGTACCCAACCGAGTGAGGGACGCGAGGAGGGGCCTCTTTGAAGCTCTGTCTGAGGAGACTTCAGAGGACAAGGAGGAAAGGCAACACAATCAGAGGCCCAATCAACAACAACTGAGGATCCTTTCTTAGGGAGCCGAGAAGAGAAGGAGAGAACAAATGCATCATCTGCAACATGGAGATATCTCGGATGCTACGGAGGACCTTGCACCTCCGGTTGTGGCAGATACCGCTGCAGTTTCTTTCCCACGACCTTTAGTAGATAATTTTGATTTCGATCCCATGTTGCATAAAAAGGATTCATGTATGAAGAACTCTGTTTCAATTAATTCCAAGAATGATCTTTCAGTTTCCGATTCAGATTCTTCATCTTCTATTTCCCTTCCTCCCATCCATTTCCCTGTGCTCTTACGGGAGGAAAGCACAGCAGAATGATTCAGAAGGATGGCCTCGATATGGCACATTTTTGAAAGGAGAATATCACAATCAAAGTGCCATTCGATGAGTATGTGGCTAACCATCCTGCATTGCAAAAATACCTTAAGGTGAGATGCACACCTACTAGGGTTAGCAGGAAGAAACCGAACTAATATGTAAAAACTCATGTCTTATCAGTTGCCACAACCTATTATCTCAAGAATAAGCAATTACTAAGGAAGAAAAGAGACATTGATGCTCACTACGTGGAGAGTCGTATCGATGACATTGCATTTGCACACACACTCTCTTTGATAACATGTCTTCAATCAACCTATTTCCCTTAGCATTATATCAAAAATTGGAGTTAAGGCCACTTCGTAAATCGAGAGATCTACTCCAATTCACTCATCGTTCAATAAAAAGACCTAAGGGAGAGGTGAAGAATGTTGTTATCTTGATTGAGGGACAGGACTATAAGGTTGGCTTCACAGTCTTAGACATGGAGACCCCCAATCATTGGATAGAATCTCAGATCATTTTCGAGCGGCCCTTCCTTAGGACCGCAGGTGCAGCTTTCGGCTATGGTACAGGAATGATGAAGTTCCGTTCTCTAAATGGAGAGGTAAACCTTAAGATGAAGCAAACGAAATGGCAGCTACCTGATTTAGAGAGTAGTTCAAGTACCCATCTTCAGAGGTAGATTGCAGAGTGATCAACACCATTGGGATTTGGAGACAAGTTCCTTCATGATAGAGCAAGACCCTTTCATCTGGAAAGGATATAGTGCTTGATATAGTTTTGTAGCTGTTGCCTGATTTTACGAGAGATGCATCCTCCTATTCCCATGATGACATAGAGATCCATCAGAATCTGTCTGTTCCATCTCCCTCGGAACAATCATGGGACATAGATGATGAGTCGGATGCAACTTCGATCGAATTACCTCGTTTCTTTGGCGATCCGACTCCTGATGCTTCTGAGATGGTGGCGAGTACCACGCAGCTTAGCCCACTTCCATACAACACACAACCAGATTCATACTCAGTTCACCCCATATACTTGATGAGACCACACTGCCAGAAATGAAGTCCCTTCCTCCTACACTGAAGTATGCCTTTCTTGCGAGATCCAAAGAGAGATATCATGTTATCATTAGTTCAAACTTGACTTTAGAACAAGAGTCTAGGTTGTTAGAAGTCTTAGAAAGGAATCGCACAATAATAGGTTGGACTGTGTCGGATCTCGTGGGGATCAACCCCGCTCTCTGCTCGCACCATATTTATATTGAGGATAATGTGAGACCTTCCCGTGAATTCCAGAGGAGACTTAACCCCAATCTACGAGAAGTAGTGAAGAATGAGACAGAAAAATGGTGCAAGGCAGGGTTTATATACCCTATTCCTAACTCCAAGTGGGTGGCCCCGCTTCATGTTGTCCCGAAAAAGTCGAGGATCGAGATGGTCACCAACGAGGAGGGGGCAGAGATCGTGGCACGAGTACCCACATCATGGCACGTCTGTGTCGACTATAGGTGCCTGAATGCCGCGACCAAGAAAGACCACTTTCCTTGCCATTCATCAATCAGATCTTGGAGAGACTCGTAGGGAAAGCGTTCTCCTATTTTCTTGATGGGTACTTAGGCTATAACCAAGTATCCATAGCCCTAAGGGCCAGGAGAAGACCACATTCACATGTCCATTCAGCACTTACGCATTCAGGCACATGCCATTCAGGCTCTGCAATGCCCCAGGAACTTTCCAGCGGTGGATGATCGTTGTATTTGCCGAGATGGTGGGATATTTCCTGGAAGTATTCATGGATGTCTTCTCGGTTCATGGTGATTCCTTTGATACATGTTTAGCGCACTTGGACTGAGTCCTCAAGTAGTGTAGGGTGGTGAACCTGGTACTCTCCTATAAAAAGAGTCACTTTATGGTGACGGGTTGTATCATCTTGGGGCATGTCATCTCCAAAAGGGGAATGGAGGTTGACCCTGCCAAGGTGGAGGTGATCAAGAAACTTGATCCACCTACCAACGTGAAGTCGGTGCAGTCATTCCTAGGGCACGTTGGATTTTATAAGAGATTTATTCATGATTTTTTTGAAGATTGCCCGCCTACTGACCGAGCTTTTAGGGAAAGACATATAGTTCATTGTAGATCACAAGTGTCTGGAAGCCTTTGAGCTCCTAAAGATGAATATGTGTGCCTCGCCTATCCTACAAGCTCCTGACTGGTCTCTCCCCTTTGAGATCATGACCGACGCTTCAGATTTCGCTATAGGAGTAGTGCTAGGACAACAACGAGATGGGATCCCGTTTGCGATCCATTACGCAAGCAAAGTATTGGACCCTACACAGAAAAATTTTACCATGACTGAAAAGGAAATGCTCATTGTAGTATGGGCCTCAAGAAGTTCAGGTTGCATTTTTTGGGCTCTAAGGTGACAATCTACACTGATCACACAAACATTCGATATTTAATGGAAAAGAAGGATGCAAAGGCGCGTCTTCTTAGGTGGATTTTGCTCCTCCAGGAGTTTGGATTTGGAAATAAAAGATAAACCCGGAGTGAAGAATGTTGTGGCTGATCATCTTTGTCGGATTGAATTTAAGGATCATCTTTCTCGGATTGAACTTAAGGATTCTCCTGATTTTGACCATATTAGAGAGACCTTTTCATATGAGTCAATTTGTGTTATTGACTCACTCCCGTGGTATGCCAACATGGTGAACTTCCTTGTCTTCAAGGTTGGAGTAGGAGCAGCATTGACCGACTGAAATCGGATTCCAGGAGATACCACTGGGATGATCCGTTCCTTTTCTTTGAAGGGTCGGATTGTGTTTGGAAAAGTGTATTCCTCAGGAGGAATCCCAGAGTGTCCTCAGGTATTGTCATTCTCTTGAGGCTGGAGGACACCATTCGAGAGAGAGAACCATGCACAAGGTACTCCAATGCAGATTGTATTGGCTGACCCTATTCAGAAATGCTATTGATTTTGCTCGGTCATGCCTGATTTGTCAGAGGATGGGAGGGACAATTACTTAGAAAGATGAGATGCCCATGGAGCCCTTGATCATTTGTGATGTATTTGATACATGGGGCATAGATTTTATGGGTCCATTTCCCAATAGCCAAGGACACAAGTACATCTTGTTGGCGGTTGACTATCCATCTAGGTGAGTGGAGGCTATCCCAACCTGAACCGTAGACTGCAAAACTGTCTGTAAGTTTATGAAAGATCATATTATTGCTATGTTAGGGGTGCCAAAGTTTTGATATCAGATGGGGGTAGCCACTTCGTGAATCGAGATGTGAGATCTTTAGCTAAGGACTATGGGATTGAGCACAAAGTTACTAGTGCTCGCCACACGCAGACCAATGATATGTAAGAGGTTTCGAACAGAGAGGTGAATAGTATTTTGCATAAGTTGGTTCGTCTCGATAAGAAGAATTTGTCCCAGCTCCTGAACCAAGTTCTATGGGCCTATAGGATAGCCTACAAAACACCATTGGGCACTTCACCATTTAAAATGATCTATGGCAAGCCATGCCATTTGCACGCAGAGCTGATTCACAAAACTGAATGGGCAATCAAGAAAGTTAACTGGAGTTGTCACCTAGGGAAGCTTTGTTGAGACTTGAATTCTAACGAGCTCATGGAAATCCGAAACAAGGCATAAGGTAACAATCTGATTTGTAAGGACAAAGTAAAGAGATGGCATGATCAACACATTAGGTGCAAAGACTTTGTCCCTGGGCAAAAGGTATGGTTGTTTAATGCCAGGTTAAAGATATTCCACGGGAAGCTCAAATCTAAACGGACGGGTCCCTTTATTGTCAAGAAAGTGCATGAGAATGGAAGTGTAGAGACAACCAATCTCACAGATGGTGCACAATCTCATGTGGTGAATGGACAACTGTTGAAGCATTTTGACGATTCCAAGGAGCAGTTAGTCCAAGTCAAGGTCATCAACTTCATGCAGAGTGAGCACAGAGTAGATACATCTGACTACTCTCCATGAAGATGCAGCATCAAGATTGAAGCCACTCACGTACATCCCTTACTCCCTATATATTCTCAAGATCTCATCGATTTTCATACTCACTCTTGTCCTAGACTTAGGCTGACCGGTGCCTAAGTATAGGGGGAACCTATGCCCATCATGTATATATACTCATCCATTTCTCCTCTTGACCTCGACTGCCCCATTCTTGATATTATTCTACACTTAGGCTGCTAGAGCCTAAGTATAAGGGGGGTGGGTCGACTTCTATACTTTCATGTATTTTTGTATATATTATGCAATAAATACAGGGTGGGTAAAAATTGAAAGAAAAAATCTTTTTGTAAATTTCATGTATAGTATGTACTTATATAATTTGTCAAATTCTTGTAAAAAAATACTATTATAAAATTTATTGTAAAATAGGAGGTATACCAAAAAACAAATAGGCTTCTTATTTACTCTTGCATATCATCCTTGCATTGAAAAAAATGTGTCTTGCACTTCATTCGTCTACATTGCATGCCATTTGCATCTCATATGCATATTTAGCATATGCAAAGTGAAAAGTTGGTGTGTTTTGAACCAAGTTATGCATAGATATCGAGGATGGATTTAACCTTAATCTACCTAATTTTAGAAGAATCTTGTAAGAACTGGAGTTAATATTTTTCAAGTTGAGAGACAATTCCTTGAGTCCGCAAGTCTATGTTCACATGTCATCTTGATTTGTTTAAGTAGAATATTTCATGCACACGCATGATTCTTTTCGACAGTGGCCTAACTTGGACAAGCACCATGCACCTTGCTCTTCATTGATGAGGTAGTGAGGAGGTAGAATCCTTTGACTTGGAGTAGCACATGAGTGGAAACATTCATCCTCCTTTAGGGAGGGTAGTGCATCTCAACCTAGTCTAGTGGCGTTGATATCTAACGACGGGATGATGTGGGTTGCATTAAAGCTTCAAAAGAGGGATATTCTACTGGCTCAAGAAGAAAAACTCCTTAAGTACATGATGCACCTTGTATATATGTCAAAAAAAGAAAAAAGAAGAAAAATGCAGAATCTCCAAAAGTGGACGGGCTTGATTGAAAAGTAAAATGCCTGCTAGAGTGTATATACAAGTATAGAAAAATTTGAACGCTTCAAAGTTTTTGTAATCTTGCAGCTGGATGACATGGCTACACTGGTCAAGCATCCTAGGATAGGTAGATACACTGGCTACCGTCCATTCTTCTCTCCACCCCCTCTTTTTGAGCTGGTCGTACTTGAATTTAGAAGGGAATACCCCGCTCCTCGAGGAAAGAGTTGCTAGACCTGGGAATTAGAGTTAACTTGTTAGAGGAGGTTATTTCTTTTCCATTTCTGATATGGAGAGCTATATTTCACTTACACAATACAAGTAAGATCCATAATCATCAGAATTTGCGTATGAGGATTTGTTCTGACCTGACTGTTGAGGCGATCTGAATAGAAGACTTGTGGAACTTAAAGACTGCTAGATCTTAAATTCAATTTCCAATAAGGTTCCGCCACACTATTAATCCAAAAGTTGAGTCAAGCTCCATTTTCACCTTTTTTTCATGACCTTGGTATGGAACCCAAAATCATTTCACTTTTGCATTTAATTTTAGTTGCTCAGGGACGAGCAAGGTTTAAGTATATGGGGTTGATGAATATGTGATTCATCACTCTAAAAGTTAAAAATAGAGCTTCGTTCTCGAGCAATTAGGGGCATATTTCCATTTATTATGCATTATTCGCATTCGTGCATCTAGAATTAATGTTTGCATTTTAGCATTCATATTTGCATTAAATAAGAAGCCAAGTTCACTTGTAAATATTCACCCGTATATTAGCCAAAATCACCTACTTGTACCTATTTTATACTAACTCAAAATCCAATAAAAACAAATCTATAGTGTATATATTACTAACACTAATGAAGGAAAAATACTAAAAAAATACTAACTTGTAAAATTGACTAATAAAACTCGAGCCCTAGTTTGAGGCTAAGAACCTTAAAATACGCATATCTCTCTCATACAATTTCGATTTAGGTCTACTCACTTTTAATGTAATAAACATTCAAAGACTTTCAAAACAAGACTAATTCCATAAAAATCGGAGATCGTATGTAAAACTTGGGTTTTGGACCCTTATTGTATATTGTACATATTTACCAAAATACCCTTTATTTTCTTAAAAACTAAAAATCCAAAAAATAGATTAAATTGTAAATACTCGTCTTATATTTCCTTTACTTTTGTTTTATTTTTATCTTATTTAAAAATAACAAAAAAATACAAAACATAAAAATACGGTATTTTATACATATAAGATACCACCCAAAATGCTTTTTATACAGATGACTTCTTTTGATTTTTGATCCATCATGAAATTTATAGATCTCGTCGAGACGAGCAACTTTCATGTTGACCACTTTTTGATTTGACCTATTTTGTTATGTCTTTTTTATTTTTCTTTTGATTTAATCTGTGATTTTTGTGGGAGCGACACATGGCAGCTCTTAGAGCCGCCACATGTCACCCCATTTTATTATTGTTTATTATTACTTATTTATTTTGTCTTTATTTATTACTTATTTTAATTATTTACTCTAATTATTTATTCACCTTTATTTTAATTATTTTAGTTTAATTATTATTTACTAATTATCACTATTATTCATCTTTTATTACTTATTAAAAAAAATTTAACTGCCACATGGCGAGTTCCACGCATGCCACATGGTGTATCCTTTCTCCTCCTTCTCTCAGCATGGTCATGTGCCTAGCACGTGATCACTCCCCCCTCTCCTCCGCCTTTCTCATCTCTCTCTCTCTTCCTCCCGCTCGACGCACCCGCCTTCTGCGGTAGCGCCTGACGATGCAGCAACTGCCGCCCGCACCCGTCGCACGCCCCTCTCTCCCTCCACGTCACGAAATGCACACGAACCGCCTCATCCGCTTCTTACAATGCAAGCAACCGCCTGTTGCCCATTCCCATCTCCCCCACGACTCGACCTCTGCAACAACTGCTTCCCCCGTCTTCGCTGTCAACTCCAACAACCTATAAAAAGCCGGTTGCCGCCTTCCATGCATCTCATCCACCACTTTTCAGAGATTGAGCTCGTGCCCCCAACGACCTTGGTGACAAAGAGGTCCGCCTCAGTTGGTAAGGTGACGACCAGCTCCCCTTCTTCGATGTGATCCGAGGAACTCCTTCGTTCCTTACCGCTGCTCCTCTACGCAGCCAAGCTTGTCGCAGTGTCGGTGAATCAAGCGATAATTGGAGCTCGAACTCAAGAACCTCCCACAGACATCACCTCCATCACCCCCAGGTAATATCTCCTCCCTTCTCCCTTTACTTCTCTTCTTCTTCTTCTTCTCTCCCTTTCTTTCTATTCCGTTGTTTTCTTGTTTATCCTTTGTTCTTCCCTTTCATCTTCCCCGTCACACACCTCACCTCTCGCCACCTCCATTTTCATCGTACCCTCCATCACGCGAGGTTCACACCTTCGCCTTCATTCATCTTCAACTCGAGCCATCTCTAGCTTAGCGCCTCTTTAGCCCACGTGCAACCTCGCCACCACTCCTCCATCCCATTTGCCTCGAGTCGACTACCGCTGAGCCACACAACGCCACCGACTTCACGCACACAAACCGCTCTCCTGCAGCTCCGCGCACCTCCATAGTTGCTCCACTGCTACCAACCCCAGCTTCCATCTGGAGCCCACACCTCGAGGTGGACATCGTCGCCATCATCCGTAGTTCCACCCGACGCCTCTGTCATGACTCCACAGTGTGGAGGAGTTCCACCCTGTGCCCAGCTGCATCATCCACAAGCCATGCACTAGCCTCAGCCCTCCCTTCAGCCTCCCCCTCCTATGCACGTCTCGACTCCAACATCTCTTTCCGCCACTAGTGAGAGTCGTGACACCATCAACAGCTCCTCATGAACCCTGCCTCGACTCCAGCCGTCTGATTCGTCTCGACGCCAGCTCGCCATCGACCTCGACGTCCACCGCTCGTCCTCCTCTGTACGGGCGATGCTCGTGCGCTCCTGCAGGTGACACACGTGCGATCGACAACCAACACCACCTATATCGCAACCCCGTGAGTAACTACACCACCAGCCACCTAGCACGCAGGCGTGCTGCATTCTCCTCTGCACGTGCTAGACCGTCTCTTGAGCTCAATCCACTCACGTGCGGGGCACATGAGTGAGGGGCAAAATTGCGGCCATACCTCCGTGTTATCTTCAAATCACGCAAAGGACCCCCTAGCCTCACTCATGTGGAAAGCACGTGGCCTTGGGGAGAATTTACGCCCAACGCCCCTGGATTTCCTACAATACACATCTGAATCCCGCCTCTCAAGCATACACTTGACACGTGCCCTGGTGGAGAAACTACAAAAAACCCCCTCAGGGTTTAGGTAATTGCATCTAAGTCCCCGTTAGCATGTTTTATTTTTGTAATTTCATTTAGGCCCTTGTGTTTGGACCTTAATTTGAACATCATTTTTCAACATTTCTTTTATTTAAAAATTGCTCATTGTAGAACTATTTATGCTGATTATTATAGATATTTGATTGAATTTTTTTGAGCCATGATTTATTTAATATCATTGTTTTGGTGGAATATTATATAATTTACCCAATGCTTGCTATTTAATTCATATTAAATTACTTGCTCCTCAAAAAAATATCAAAAATTCATATTAGCAAGATTTTAGGTTATTTTACACCATGCCCAAAAATTATCCATTTGCACGCATATCGAGGTCAAAATAAATAAAAAGATGAATTTCGTAATTGATTTCTAGTTAATTCCTCACATAGTATTTTTGCGAATTAAAAATTGTTTTGGATACCTCTTACATAGGCCTATCTAGGATAATTTAATTTATGGAAAATATTAATGTTTGGTATTTATTAATATTAATTATCTTAAAATCACCTAGTCTGCATATTTTATTCACAGATAATTCATTTTGCATCTAAACTTTCCAAAAAAATTGTAATTGTTTAATTTCATCATTTTTCACATTCTGACCAAGTTTGAGAATTTTTGGACATTGTTTGAATATAATTTATAATTGAAGCCCTCAACTTAGTCAAAATTGCATTGCATTTTTTTAATTGCATTTAAAATATCAAAAAATTCTTCTATAAAAACCTAATCTCCAGATCGACTTTAAATAAACCTAAGGAGACAGTAGCCTCCCTGAGTTTGACCTTGGACTTGCCCACGTAAAAAAAGAATTTTTTGACTGCTTGCATTTAATTGAGAAATTAATTTAGCGGTTTTTGATCGATCTGAAATTGTCTGCCTACAACAAAATTCGAACATTAATTCGACACTATTTAGAGGGTGATCATCGGGTTTTTCACTCGAATATCTGGATCAGTTAGTAAAGTGCCTAACAGAGATGATGTGTAAGCTGCACGATCTTACGACCACAAAAACTCCAATTCTAGCTCAAGTTGAAGAACCCCAATGACTTTAAGCGCAAAGAGTAGGTAGAATGCGAAGTCCTGTCTATGCCCATAGAGTCAGATGATAGTGATTTTGTGTTGACTAATGATGTTACTCTCAGGAGCGGTAGGACCTTGCCTCCGTCTGCCACAATCAGAGGGAAGAATAAAGCTACATCTGGTAAATCGTCATCTTCTGCATCACCCATACCAACCACAGGTTCGAGTAAGGAAGAAGAAGGAGGAGGAGCCATGCCAGCAGCCAGTCACCACCATTCCCAACAGAAAGAATAAAAAAATCAAAAAAATGAAAAAAAGGACCAAAAAGATTATCGCAGTCGAAGTGAAGCCATGCCAGCCATGGAGGAGCAAGGACCATCAGCCGATCCTGCGCTAGCTGACGGAGCAGAGACCACAGTTTTCGGATGTCTAACAGCAACAGTAGATCGTCATCTGTAGATTGTATACCTTTTTGTAGCCCGGTTGTACAAAATATCATAGACATGAATTTTGATGTAAATAAGAACAATATTCCTGATTAAGTTTTGTACATCTTCATTTTCCTGATGTAATAGAAAATCCAAAAAATGCAAAATGAAAAAGTGTATTATCTGATCCAGGTGTTGTGGATTCTCTTGAAAACTTGACTGGTGAGTTACCATTGCTGAAAGCTATGGAGTACATGCTCGTCGTAAAGAAGGGATTGAAGGAAGCGTGTACAAACAAGCATCTGTCAAACCACAACAACAAACACCAGCAAGTTGAGAAGCACGTCCTCACCATGACTACAGTTGCAACCATCAATAATCTCCCAAATAAGAAGCCTGACAAAGGATAACCTTTGATCAGATGCGAGATTTTCGACCAAGTCTTCGAGCGAACTCTGCTTGACAACGACTCTTCAATCAATCTCATGCCTGCCTCATTGCTCACAGAATTTGGGTTGGGACCGCTCAAGCCAACATGCATGATCCTTTAGTTTGCTGATCGATCAATCAAGTGACCCCGAGGTTTATTGGAGTCGTTGTCCTAATCGTGCATAATATGCAATTTCTCGTTGATTTTGTGGTCCTTGAGATGGACCCCCTTGCATCGTTACTCCTGACCCCGATTATCCTTGGTCGGCCATTCCTGCATACTGTAGATGCCATCGTTGATTATGGGTCTAGGAAGATCACGTTTTGCTCGAGCAACAACAAAGTGACACTGGACATGGTCAGTAAACCGAAAGTCGTGTCTGATCAAAGTGAAGCAGAATCATCCAAAGAAGACTATGACTTCATTGTAGATATCAGACACGTAATTATCTTTGAATGCCACATGGATCTAGGAAATCCTCTCTCTAGAGGAGGACATGGAAAACACGATCTTCACATGCTCTGATGTCGATTAGGAGACAGATTCCTCCTTGCTGATGGACATCTTTAAGGCAGAAGACTCATGCCGGTTTGAACAAGAGGAATTCATTGTTGATTTGTTTAGCACATTAGTAGTCGAGCCACTAGTGATTGAGGTGAGCAGCACCTCCAAAATTATGGCAAATCATACACGCACCAGCTCAGTTTCAGAAGTGACTGATAAGCAGGCTCGATCAAAATCGGAATCAAAGCCACTTCCGGCAGGACTCAAGTATGGTTTCCTTGCGAGTGTAGAAAACATATATCTAGTCATCATCAGCAGTAGGCTGACCCCAGATCAAGAATCTTGACTACTCGAGGTTCTAGAGAAAAATCACAAGGTACTTGGTTGTCACGTATAAGCCCTCCGCAGGATAAATCCTGCTCCGTGGTCACACCACATTTATTTGGAAGAAAATGCCAAGCCATTCCGATCATTTCAGAGAAGGCTGAACCCTAACTTGCGAGATGTCATCATTGAAGAAATCACGAAATGGTATGACACGGGGTTCATTTATCCCATCTCTGACTCAAAATGGGTGAGCCCTTTGCATGTAGTTCCAAAAAAATCTGGGCTCACCATGGTTACAAATGAAAGAGGAGAGAAGATTTCAACTCGGGTACCAACATCCCAGCGTGTATGTGTCAACTACTGCAACCTTAATGTTGCAGTGAAGAAGGACCACTTCCCCTTGCCATTCATTGATCAAGTTCTGGAAAGATTGGCTGGCAAGGAGTTCTTCTAATTTTTAGATGGGTATTCCAGGTACAACCAAGTGGCAATCACCTCAGAGGACCACCAATGCCTTCATGAGGATGCCCTTTGGTTTGTACAATGCACCTGCCACATTTCAGAGGTGCATGCTTGTAGTCTTCGCTGATATGGTTGGCAGTTTTCTCGAGGTGTTTATGGACAAATTCTCTGTCTATGGTGACAGTTTTAATTCTTGTCTTCAGCACCTAGACAGAGTACTTAGAAATATCGAGAAGTCAATCTTATACTATCTTGGAAAAGGAGCCACTTCATGGTCACTGAAAGGATTTTTATGGGCCATATCATTTTCAAACATGGTATGGAATTCGACCCAACAAAGGTGGATGTGATCACCAACATTGAACCACCTCAAAATGTCAGAAATGTGAGGTCATTCCTGGGGCATGTGGGCTTATATAGAAGATTTATTAGAGATTTCTGTCGCATCACCTGACCTCTAACAGAATAGCTATACAAGGAGACTGAGTTTCATGTTGATCAATATGTTCTCCTTTCTTTCAATTAGCTGAAGGAACTAACCACTCAAGCTCCAGTCCTACATCCACTGGATTGGTCCCTACCCTTCGAGATCATGACAGATGCATCAGATTTTGCAGTTGGGGTTGTATTAGGACAGAGGAAAGATAAAGTGCCCTATGCCATTCACTACGCCAACAAGACATTAGACAAAGCACAACGTAACTACAATGTTATAGAGAAAGAGTTTTTGTTGTGGTTTTCACCCTTGAGAAGTTCAGATAGGCCTTGAGAAGTTCAGATCCTATCTTCTAGGATTTAGAGTCACCATCTATACTGACCACTATGTTATTTGGTATTTACAACAGAAGAAGGATGCCAAGCCCAGATTGATCAGGTGGATCCTTTTCCTCCAGGAGTTCAAATTGGAAATCAAAGATAAGCCTAGAGTTCAAAATGTGGTAGCAGATCACCTCTCCAGAATTGAGCATCAAGAGCCTGCACTGAGAGATGCACCATCACAAACGCATTTCCTAACGAGTCAATTCTAGCCGTGGATTCTCTTCCTTGGTATGCCCATATTGTGAACTACCTCGTCTTTGGTTTAGTCCCACAAGATTGATGAAAATCAAGAAGGGCAAGTTCTTGTCCACTATCATTTTCTAGCAATGGGAAGACCCACTATTATTCAAGGAAGGAGTGGATTGTATTTGGCGATGGAGTAACCCTCAGGAGGAGCATCATAGTGTCCTCGAGCACTGCCATTTGCTCGAATTTGGTGGACACCACTCTGGAGACAGAATGGCAAGAAAAATATTGCAGTGTGGCCTCTGGTGGCCTACACTATTCAAGGATGCAACAATATATGTCAAAGGTTGCGTTGACTGTCAAAAGATGGGAGGGACCCTCACAGCTAAAGACTCGATGCCCCTGAAATCCATTCAGATTTCAGATGTATTCGATGCTTGTGGCATCGATTTCATGGTACCCTTCCCCAACAGTCACATAATTGAGCACATCCTTCTTGTTGTTGACCATGTGAGTTGTTGGAAAGAAGCTATCCCCGTACGAGCCGCTGATAGTCGTACAATATGTCAATTTCTACAAGAAAACACCATCTCACAGTTCAGGATACCAAAGATTCTCATATCTGATGGGGGTAGTCACTTCAATAAATAAAGAGTTTAAGAAATTAACAAAGGAGTACGACATTGAGTGTCGAGTCACTTTTCCTTATTATCCTCAGACCAATGGCATGGAAGAACTTTCAAACAGAGAAATCAAGATAATTTTGTAAAAGTGTGTAAGGCCGGACAGAAAGAACTGGTCCCAACTATTGGACTCCACCCTTTGGGCATACAAGACCGCCTACAAGTCTCCCTTGGGCATGTTGCCCTATTGTATTATGTATGGAAAACCATGCCATTTGCCCGTCGAACTAATTCACAAATCCATGGGTAGTCGACATTTGCAATCTCGACTCATATAAAGGTGGTCATAAAAGAAAAGTAGATCTGAACAAAATCTTGGAATTCTGAGATTATACGTATGACAAGTACTTGATGTACAAGGAGAAGGTTAAATGCTGGCATGACAGGCACGTCAGACGAAAGACCTTTGAGGCTGGATAGAAAGTATGGTTATTCAACGTAAAGTTGAAGATGTTCCTGGACAAATTGAAAAGTAAATGGACATGGCCATTCAGGTTGAAAGAAGTGCGTGACAACAGAAGCATTGTAATATCAGAGTTGTCATCTGACGCACAAGCATTTGTGCGGTCAATGGTCAATTGCTGAAGCCGTACCTCGAGCATGACACCTTCCTGGAAGTTGTCGACTCGGTACAAGTGATCTTCAATGATGCAACATCCACAACTCCGGCAACATCCAAAGATTTATATAATGCTCCTACAAAACATTTTCTTTAATTTCCTTCTTTTCTTATTTTCTTCTATCTATTTTCTTTCTTCTCATTCTTTCTTACATTCCTCTCAGTCATCACGACTATATTTAGGAAATGCTCCATCCTAAGTATACTGGGGGATGACTGTGCCCCATTGTTGATTCTTCGATCCCTCACATGTCTCCTACTATAGGGGGAGATCGGATGAGACATTGATCTATTTATTCCCACCCTCAAACCTCCCTACATGTAGATACAACCTGCTATACTTAGGATTATTTCATCCTAAATATAGGGGGGACGATTGACTTCTCATTCCTTGATTCTTTATTCTTTAGTCGTTGTAGTATAGGCTCTTCAATACTCAGTGTGAGTTATGTCCTCTTTTTCTCTCTTATCTATGAGGACATAGCTCAAGCTAATTATAGGGGGTCGTATATACTCTGTATATACTTTAGCCATAATTCGTAGATTCGTATTTTTAAATAATATGGCTAATAAATAAAAATTAGTACACACATTAAAACTCTTTGTATAAAATGATTAATAAATCAGGTTAATTTTTTTTTTGCAAAATGTTTGAAAAATAGTTTGAAAATCCTTTTGAAAAATCTTTTGAAAACTATTTGGAAAATATTCTAATAAATATTCTTAACCTTTGTAAATGTTTTATCTGTAAAAATTTCTTTTATTTGTTTGAAATAAAAACTTTTGAAAATCTATTTTCAAATGTTTGGAAAATGATTGCAAAAATAGTTTGAAAATTATATACATATTGTTTGATAAAATTTTGCAAAATGGTTTTCAAATTTTATAAAATGTTTGTAAAAATTATTTGTCAAATTATCTTGTAAAATAAAGTTTTCAAAATGTTTGCGAAAATTTTTCAAATTATCTTGAGAATTATGTACATAAATTCAAGCAAATAAAATTCTTTTACAAACCCTAGATATTCAAATTTATAAATTCCTAAAACCCAATTCTTATAAATAACAAGACGTGCTCCCTTTTAAATATATGTACCTATTTCTTTTTCCATTTTTTTTGAAAAAATCTCTAAAAAAATACAAAATTAAAAATCCCAAAACATTTGCAAAAATCTTTTCAAAAAATTGCATAAACATTGTAAAACTTTTTCAAAAATCCCTAAAAAAGATCAAAATCAGAAAGTTATATCACAGAAATATTTTCTGCATTGTGCATAATATTTGCCATTTTCGGATTGAAATTGATAATTGAACTAGTCTAAGTAAAATCCAAAGATTGGAGCTTGATTGGACCTTAAATCTACTTGATCACGGGAACCTTATATGATTTTGAATTGAGATACTTCAAGTCTGTTAGATTTAATTCTTTGAGATCACGAGACTTAGTTCAGTGTCGTCTTGACTGCCTAAGTAGAATATTTCAGAGCACATGCATGACTCTTGTTGATAATGACCTAGCTTGCACACTTGCACTTTACACTGTGCTCATCTCAGTTGAAGTGGTAGAGGGCTGGATTTGCCAGCATGAGACACAAGTAAATGGAAACATCGGAAGTCACACATTTGTGGCCATTGTACCCCAACTCGATCCAGTAGCCATGACGTCTAAAGACAGAAGTTGTGGGTTGCAATAATGCTTCAAAAGAGGAATAATTTACCTGCTCAAGAGGAAAAATTCCATATGTAAATGTTGTTGTTTATATTATTAAAAAAAATACAAAAATAAAAAACTCCAAAAAAGTGGATAGGCATGAATGAAAATAAAATGCTTGCCGGAGTATGTATATATTTGTATAGTCAATAAGCAAGCTTGATCCTCAAAGTCATATGTATGTGAGCCTGTTGTCGGATGACTTGGCTACACTGGTCAAGCATCCTAGCATGGGTAGCTACACTGGCTACCGTCCATTCACTTGAACTTAGAAGGGAATACCTCACTTCTCGAGTAAAGAGTTGTTGGATCGAGGAGTTAGGGTCACCATGTTGGAGAAGACTGACTGTTACCGCTTCAGCCAGGGAGAGCTACAATTCGCTCACACTGTACAAGACAGTTTCATAGTCATAGGGGTTTGTATATGAGTTGACAGATTCTAATTTGGCTATTGAGGAGACTTGAGCAGAGTTTTGTGACTCTAAGAGGTTGTTGTGTTTCAAGTTCGATTCTCAATAAGGTTCTGACCAAACTAACAATCCAAAGGTCCGACTGAGCTCCAAACTTTGATTTTATGAAGGCAAGATTGAAAGTTAAAATCAATCAAAGTTCTTTCTTATTCTTTATTTTATTTTCTGCACTTATTGCATAAGTGTTTGCTAGGGACTAGCAAAGGCAAGTATAGGAGGGCGATGAATCTCCATTTCATCATCTTTATTCTTTCATTTTGACCTTTAAACCCTAGCTAAATGCATGTATATATCATTAATTTGTCAAAATAAACACTATGTAAATTGTACAAATTATTGTATTAATTATTGTATGAATACTATATTTACTACCAAAATAAAAGTATAAACAAAAGAAAAGAAAAAGAATGAAGTGTCAAGGACATCGAATGGCCCTAGTCCCCGAGACTCAGACATCATGATGACTTAGTCCACAAGGAATAAAGTAGGGTGAGATAGGGCAGATAAATTGTACGAAATCACATCAAAAACCTCATTTTTTAATTCATCAATAATTCATTTTTGAGACCCATTTTATTCTTTATTATTTACACACCAAATAAAGAAACATTGTACAGAAAGTTGAAGATAAAAATACATAGAAAAATACAAAATTTATTCACATAAAAATAATATACAGAGTTCATTCTACACTCTGAATAAAAAGTCGAAAACCAAACTTCCCACACCTAAATCTTCTCCATAAAAACTCAAAATCATCAAAATCTCCTTTAATTGTATATAAATTTTAACTATATATTTAATAAAGGTGGTTTCACTTAATTTTGAGTTAATATGCAAAAGTTAGGTTTTGGACCCCTATTGTACTATATACATGAATAAAATATTCATTTTATTTATTCTCTATATTTTTTTATTTTTATAAGTTTATAAATATAATTTATAGTACATGTGCATATTTAGAATAAAATAAAACATAAGTAAAACACTAAAATAAAATAACATATAAAAATACATAGATGAACATAGTATGCTTATACCTACATAATTAATACACATATTTATTTAAGTGTACATATAACATCATAAAAATACAACAAAAATATATTTGTTTATATTTGAATAAGTTATAAATACATAAATTATAAAAATAAAATAATAAAATATAAAATGTAAAATAAAAATAAATTATGCAAAGCATAGGCCAATATACCTATAAATATACTTGTAAAAAGTAACTTGTAACAAATCAACCCATAAAAATAAATAAAAATCATATTTATATACTACGAAAAATAATAAATATTTTTTATTTTATAACTTTTATAATATTTCTTTTATTATTTTAATTCTTATTATTTCTTATTTTCCACCTTATTTTGTCTTGTAGCGGCCCGAGGTGGACCAATCACAAACCTCCATTCGTTGACCTCAGGTCAACACCCCCCTCTCTTCCTCGAGTTGCCAGTTTGTCAGGACCCGGGTTTTCACCATTTTCTCTACTTATGCTCATGATGCTCTGGCTAGGCGTGATGTGTGTTTCATGGAGATTGAACATCCCTGAATCACATCCTAGCCAAAGATCACATCGAGGAACCTCGATTCAGCCGCAATCTTTTGATCAATAAGGGCCCTTCACCTTGTCTATAAATAAGACCTCCTCCTTCCTAGCTCATTTTGATCCCTCTTCGAGCCCTATTTCCGCTTCATCCCATTGTGTGTGTGTCTCTGGTGACAGAGGAGCATCCCCGTGGTGTTGGAGCGTAGGAGGAGGAGTAGGAGGAGAAGGTCCACGATGGAGCTCCGGCCCGTCCTGCTCCCTGATCAACCATCAGGTATGAGTTGTGCATTTTTAATTCCAGGTAGATTTTCTTATCATCATTTCAATTCTGTAGTTTAATAATTAGATCAATAGATTAGGTTAGTTTCCAATTAAGCCAATTGCCTGAAGACCAGCTCCATGCCATGTTTCATCATAAATCTGACTAGTCTAATTGCCCATTTCACCCTCATCTCGTTCCCCTTCATCTTCTCCGCATCCTGATCCATTTGCCCCCTCGATTCTGCACAAGTCAAGTTCGTTTAGTGTTCCTTCGTCGCCAATCATAGGAGCACCTCCTCCCTTTCATTTCTCCTTGCACAACAGCTTCAAAATGGGCCGAGGCACCTCATCTCGAGCTAGTGAGCTTTCTTCTGTAGGTTCGGACATCAAGGGACCCACTATGGGTCAATCTTCAGGTAGAACGAAGCTTCCAGGCAACCGAAACTTCGACGAGGTCCATGCCTCTCCTTAGAGGAGCTTGATCCTTCTTGATGGAGCTAGTTGTCGTGAAATACTCCTAGGAAGACGATGGAACCATCGGCACCACGAATGGAGGCCAGAGACACGGGATCTTCATGATTGAAGCAACTCCTTGGAGTTGTTCTTCCCAGTTCGTCCTGGTAGCTCCAGAACCGTTGGATTCAGATGTGACTCATGTTTATGTCAGAGCCATCCTATCATCAACCCACTCTACCGTCAGATCAGGGGCGAGAAGTAATCACATGCATCGATGGCGAAGCGGCGTCGGTCCATCTGGATCGTTGATCGCGTAATTGATACACATCTGACCGTCCATCAACATGCAAATAAGGGATAATCTTCAAGTAACCCCCTCCGCCTTTTGGTTTTAATGCTTAGTTCGGTAAATATAATTAGTAGTGTAAATAATGGTGGGATTTTTGCATGTAGCCCTTTATATTTTTGTATATTTGTATTGATGTCCGTGCCAGCTCACCTCACGTGTCCCCTCACATGAGATAGGCATTTTGAAAATATACCCTTGTGACCTTTTGTATTTATATTTAACACAGAAGTTTGTATAATTAATGCTAATTTTCGTGGAGAAATTGTAAGGACCTTACACTTTTATTAAATTACATTTATGCCCTATCAGGCACTTTTGATTTAAATATGTGTGGACAAATTACACAGTAGCCCCTGGGTTTTTGTTTTAGGGTTCTAGAATGCATGAAAACTTCTTGACATCTGTGAATAGGTGCCTGTTAGTATCCAATTTTTGTGCTTGTTTCCTTTTTTAGATATCTTCCGTGCTCCAAAAAATTAAGAAAAAATATACTAAGTGCCTTCTAGCTTACTCTTCAATGTCATATTTGTAATTTTACATTTTAAGTATTTTCCCATTTTATAAAAATAAAAAAGAGCACATTTTGCCCCTATTTAGCTTTAAAATTACCAAAAAAATATAAAATATTTTTATAAATCCCCAAAAAAATTATATGTTGTTTTTATAGTATTTTACAACTCCATAACAAAATGCCTAAAAATAGAAAAAGAAAATGATAAAAACTTAAAAAGCTCCAAAATCCTAAACAAATACATAAAAATTCTTCGAAAATGCCAAAAAATAGTTTCTATTTGATAATTTTCTATGTATATATTATTCTATATTGAATAAGTTTTGAGAATTTTTGAATCTATTTTCTTTTCTTAAACCTCAAAACAATTTGGCCGATTTAGTTAATCCCTATTCTTAAATCTCAAAACAATTTGGACTATTTAGTTAATCCCTTGGGATGATTTGGACTTAAAATACCTAAAAATTAGAGAAAATACCCATCACAAAAATAGTAGAAAATATATAATATAATAAAACCATTTAATTCCATGATTTTTGGTTATTTTCAGTTGTATTTATAATTATATTACTCTATATTGTATATATACTTATACATAAGTTTTTTATATATACTAAAAAGAAAAAAATAATTATAAAAATCAAAGAATATAAAAAAATAAATATTATAAAACTAAAAACAATAAAAAATAGAAAAACTAAATACTAAATAAATATATGTATATATACATATATAGGTAAAGTATAAAAGAAATAATAATAATTCTTTTATTTTATTTAATAACCCACAAATTCATTAACTAATTATTTTAGTGAAATATTGTACAAAATACACATTATTTATTCATTATTTATTTATAAATAATAAACACTGGCTCCCATGTTTTCTCTCTATGGATCGACCTCTACAGGCTTGCATGCTATACATCTTTGTTTGTAGAGTATAATAAATTGTGCTCCGCATTTTTTCTGTTCATTGATTAATTTTCTATTGTGGGTACTTATTGTCTGAACATGGGACTTCTTATGGATCGCCTCAGCGACACTCCATCTTCACTTCTTAATGAGGATACTTTTAGACCCGCATGGAAAAATCGCTATTCAACAGCCACACGCAAGGCACGTGACCTGGCTGGGTGGGGACCTTTTCTCAATTGTCTGAACTGTAGATGGCTTAGGTGCCATTTTCCAAAGTGCACATGATATGTACGTGAGATAGGTGGCTTAGGGCGGAGGGTGTAGGCTCGGGGTGAGGTTGAGGAATGGAGCCCCCGAACCTCCACGTGGCGCACTATGGAGGGCTCGGATCACTCGAACCTCTTGGTGGGGATAGAGGATCAGGGAGCCACGTGGCGCAGATGAGACCATTAGATTAAGAGTTTCCCCTAATCTGACGATGGATGAGGCAGCGTAGGGCTTGCTGAGGGGCAGAGATGGAGGCAGTCGTTCATGACCTTCGGTGGTGTGGGCCAAGGTAGTGGCTAGAGAATGTCTGGAGTGGAAGGAGGAGTCGATTCCTCGGCTGACACTTGGCATGAGGGCAGTGCTGCATAGTTGTTGGAGGGCCCACAGCTCGATGCAGGCAGCATCGATGAGCTACGATCATCGACTCGTGGGCCACATCGGAGGGTGGTCGAAGGCGATTGAAGGCAAATCATTGTAGGCACGTACAACGGAGGACCTGGGCGAATTCGATTGAAGGATAACCATTGTAGGGCATCTGGAAGGAGACGGTGACCGCTGGGGAGGTGGTAGGGGGGTTCATGATGGGGCGACGGTGAACGGAATCGATCGGCGATGGGGAAGTAAGGGTGGAACGAGTGTTAATGGTCAAAGGTAATGTGCGATAAAGATGGCAGAGGATTGCATGCGATATAGAATAAATGATCAAAGAAGAGGAAGGAGTTGAGTACATGGAAGTTAAGGCGGAGGAATGATGGGAGAAGATGGCGAGGTGGTGACGAACCCTGAAATTCCCAAAGTTAATTATGACATTTTATTGTAGTATTTGAACAATCATGATTGATCAAAACAACCACTTAATTAATTATTCAATTAATGTGAGCAGTTAGATTTATATTTTACTTGGGCAAGACCAAGGTTGAACTCAGAGAGGCAAATGTCTCCTTAGGTTGATTAATAGGCGATCTAGAACTTAGTTTTTCAGAGAGGTATTTTTTGTATTTTTTATGCAAATAAAAATGACATGCAAATTTGGGTAAGTTTAAGGATTAAAATGCAATTTTTGATCAAACGATTTCCAAAAATCGTCAAACTTGGCCAGAATATGAAGAATGATGAAATAATGCTCTATCATTTTTTGGGAATTTTCTAATGCAAAATGAATTAATTATAAATCAATGATGCATGTAGGGTGATTTTTCGTAAATTAATTTTAATAAATAGAAGACCAATTTATTTATCAGAAATAAAGTTATCTTAGATAAGTCTATATGAGATGAATCCAGGAATATTAATAGATCCTAAAATTAATTGATCTATGACCTATTAAAATCAAATTACTCAAATCACCATTTATTTTATTCTGGCATCGATGTACGTGCAAATGCATTGAATATGGACAATTTGTAAACTTTAATATAATTACTATGTTTTTTGGGAATTTCTGGAGCAATGAATACTTTAATATTAATTTCAGAACACACATTGGGCAAAATATATAATTTTCCACTTAAATAATTGAATTTTCCACTTAAATAATTGTATTAAATAAACCGCAATTCACAAAAATATAATCACCATCTACAATGATAGATCATAAGTGGTTCTACAACGTGCAATTTTAAAAGTAATAAAATGGTGAAAAGATGACACTTAAACTAGTGCCCAAAGATAGGGGCCTAAATGCAATTACAGAAAAGAAATAAAATAAACAGAACAAATGCATTACAGACTAGGAGGCAATTACCCATACCCACTAGGGTAGTTATGCAATTACTCTAATGTTGCACGTACGTGACACATGGGTACCAGATGGAGGGTATCCCCATGATATGCAGAAACCAAGTGTAGTGCCTTGTAAATTGACAAAGGGGGCACGTCTTGTTGGGGATGGGTCTCCGCATGAATAAGAGATGTGTCGGTGGCTTCTTTGCAAATTCCCCCACCCCACGTGTTGTGCACGTGCAAGGGGATATGGGCGGGGCAGATGACTCAAGGAGGCACACCACCCGAGTCAGTGTGTTTCTCGAGGAGGGCACATCGGTGCGTCTTGGGGATGTTGCGATGAAGATGACTGAGTGGGGCATCAACGAGATAGCTCAGATGTCGAGGGTAGCTCCGGTGGTCGATCGATGGTAGTCGTAGGTGCACGAGCAAAGATGGAGCTAGTCGCGTGGAGGAGTACTGTGATGTGGAGACAGGTGGTTGTGGTGCAACGATGCGTGATATGTCCTGCAATGTGGAGGTGATGCACCGCTTCTTCTAGAGGTCGCCGGTGGTGTGGTTGCGTGCGAGTGGTTATGCACGGATGCGATGGCGATGAAGTGGCTCGTGGGAGGTGGAGGCGGCTGGACGTTGCAGGTGTCGACGAGTAGGGCGAGGGCGAAGTAGGCCGAGGTGGCTCCTTGCAATGATGCTGGATAGAGGTTGAGGTTATGGCAGAGGGCGCGCGAGGTGGCGTCCGTGACCGTGCAGAGGAGGTGTGAATGTTGAGGGTGTGTCCAGTGGGAGACGCGATGCTGGAGTAGGAGAGAAAAAGAGGTGATGGAGGTGGTTTGATGGTGCTTGATGCATGACCGTTGGAATTTCACCACAGGCGGTGGTGCGACATGGAGCGAAGGGAGGAGGTGCTCTAGAGGCACTTAGGATCGCAGGCAGTCGATGGCAATGAGCGTGAAGGTTGTGGTCGGTGGGGGATGAACGGGAAGGTGATGCACGGATTGGTCAGAGATTGAAGATGGAATTCAGATGAGTTGTAAGGAGGAAGAATAGTCAAGATCGAAAAAGGAGAAGAAAAGGATTTGGGGAAAGAGGAAGTAGAGGTCAAAGGGATCTACCTGGAAGTGGGTCACCGGGAAGGGGGGAGTGGGGGAGCTACGCTCGACCCGCTCTTTGCCTCGAGGAGATCTGGCAGTGAGTGATGAATCTGCGATTCATCATCGCAATATCTTGATCTTAGCAAAATCCCCGAGTAAAATCCCAAATAAATATCCATAAAATACATAAATTAACAAAATGACTCTTGTAAATAAAATACACTAATTATTGTATATAAGATTATACAAAATGAATTAACAATAAAAAAGCCGCAAAATCAAAGGAGTTTTATACATGTAAATAGCCCAAAACTTCATTTATTTTTAATAATTTCATTTCAACTCTTTTTTGCCTAATTCTTTCTCTAGCTTGTTTATAAAAATGTATATAAAAATACAAAAATACAAAATAAATTTTACCTCAAATAAATGCTCCTAGATCCCAAAGAGAAAAAGCCGTAAAGTCCAACTTCCAAGCTAAATTCCCGTTCCGTATGAACTCCAAATTCACCAAACTCACTTTTAAAGTTCAAGTTAGAAAATTATCTATCCAACGGAAGTGGTTTCATTAAAATCGGAGCTCATTTGCAAAAGTTGGGTTTTGGGACCTAGATGTACATTGTACATTATGTATATATTCATACTTTCTTCATTTTTTATTGTATCTTTCTTAATTACTAAAAATACAAAAAAAATCATACTTGTGTTGTATTTTAATTGTAGTATTTTATTGTATTTTTCTGTTGTAAATATCTCTTATTAAAAAAACAAAAAAATACATATTAGAAAAGCAAACAAAAAAATGTACATGTTGTACGTATTTACTTGTAAATTCACCACTATTTTTTTCCCTTCTTTATTTTTGTTGTATTTAAAGTAGCATACTTTACATCATTATTTATTTATTTATTTTTTCTCATTCTCTACAATAACTTCCATTTTCCTCCATTAACCACCAAGTCTTCATCTAACCTCCATTCCACTCCACCATTTTTTTAACCTCCTATTCAACTCCACCATCTTTCTAACTCCCATTCTTCTTCTCTTTATATTCATATGTACATCCTCATTTTTCCCCATCCGCCATTCTTATAGAAAAAGGAGAGAGCTTGGAACGTGGTGTCGGTGACAGCGGCGAAGCGTCTTCCTCAAGCGACGACCTCCTTCAGGCGAGATCCGCGGAGCTCCGCTCCGCGTCACGAGTTCCCCATCGAGCTCGCGTAGCTTCTCCGATTTTGATTTCGCCAATCGGATCGAAGTGATAACAGGAGTCCAGCGTAGCTGCTCCGCAAATCCGGCAGACATCAGGTAAGTTATCCCTCTCATATCTCTTGTTTTCTTGGTAACAATTTTTGTTGTTTCACCACCACATATCACCTCCACCATACCATTTTTTATCATACACCACCATCACTATAATATCCCCATCATTCTCATTTTTATTTTCATTCTCTTTTTAAAGAAATTTAAAAAAAAAATTAAAACAAAATTAAAACAAAAAAAGTTTTTTTTAGTTTGATTTATTCAAGCAGCAAAACAAAAAAAACATAAAATTAAAAAAAACCGAAGAGGAAGGAGGCAGCAGCCGCCGCCCCCTCCCCCTCCAGCCGGTTGCCACCGCCGCCAGCCGGCGGCCTCCCCGCCTCCAGCCGCAAGGACCGCCAGCGGCTCTGCCGCCGCTCCCCCCCTCTACTCCTAAGCTGCCGCGCGGCCGCCGTACGCGGCTCTGCCGCCACACCCGCGCCGCCGTGCGCGGCCCTCTGTCGCCCCGTCCACCGCCTTGCTGGCCGCCGCGCACCTCCGTCGCACTCCTCCAACCGTGGCGGCCACGCCGCGTTTCTCCCTTCGCCGCGCGCCGCCGTTCTCTCCACCGCGCGCGCCGCCGTTCTCTCCACCGCGCGCGGCGCCGGTGCCTCCGCTTCTTGGGTTCCTCTACCGTCTCCAGGAAGGAAGAAGGTCTTTTGTGCATTTTTTTTATTTCATGAAAATTACAGTAGTTTCTTTTCAAGTTTTTATAATTGCATAATAGTCCCTGTGTATAACTTGCATTGTAATTTTGTTTTCTGAATTTGCAAAGACACCCCTGTATTCGCACTTTAATTTGGACCTTGTTTATGCATCTTTATATTCAATGAAAAATGTTTTCATGTTGAGCAACTAATTCTCTACATTATGGGTATTTATTTGTATTTTTGTGAGATATGGGTAATTAACTAAAATTGTTCAACTGAAATTTTGCATAGTTTACCCATTCTGTGTCATTAAATTTATATCTCACACACGGTTGCTCTAAAAATTCTACAAATATTTGAGAAGATGCTTTGATATGTGATTAACTTACTGTCCAAATTTCATCTAAAATGGAGATGTCTTGTGCCCGAAATAAATTGTAGAGTGAATTTAGTATTTATTTTTAATTAAATCTATGTATATCCTTTTTGCGAAATTTCAACTCTACTGGATTGTTCATCTAAATATCTTTCTGAGATAATTCGCACTCTGATTAATTTGACAATGTGGATTTATTAGAAATTATTTACTCACTTTCACTCTATTTTAACTAAAAAATCCAAAAAAAATCATAACTTGTCAAAAATTCCAAAAAAAAATTACTGTACTCTCCTTGCATCATGTTTTCATTTCACTAATTTTTTCATAATTGTTGCTTACTATTTGTGTGAAAAATTGTGAAAATACCCATAAAAAGTGTGCATTTTTCATTGTTGCAATTTAACCCCTAAAATTCTAAAAAAATGTGTTTTGCATTCATCACTAGATTAAGACTCTAGAAAAAATACGAATTTGCTAAATTGGACTTCTTTTTCATTAAAATTAATTTGACCTTGTTTGTGTTTTCTTAGTGTCTTGATTCACCCGCATTTGCATTTGCTTTGATTTTTGCATTAAAAAAATCTAAAAAAAATACCGCACTGAAATCTAGACCTAAGTTTTCGAATTAAACCCAAGTTTTTCCTTTGCCTCCCTGTGTTTGACCCCGGACTTGCCCGGGATACAAATTAAGCCGAGACACTCTTCACGGAGATCCTTCTCTCAGTTCTTACCGAATCGCTAAGTACACGTACCACAACGAACACGAATTAAACATCGTATATAGCGACACGTCAGTGAGCTACTAAACTTGGCAGCGAAGTGGGGTCTGGCTGCAGCTTGGACTGAGGTCCAAGGATCACACCCAAAGAAGGCATCGCTGCTCGAGGAAGATTTTGAGCCTCCGTCACCAGCAAAGCACTCCGAGCCATCTCTCTTTTCAATACATAGAATGGCAGATAATCACACACAAAGGTCGGTGGTTTCCTTTTAAGGGCGGTTGGTTTTTTTTGGCCAGGATAATGAAAGTAGTTGGGTGATTGGACGGAGACTGGGTCGCCGGGGAACACAGGAGATGTAAAAGCGACCGTTGGTTGCACGATGCAAGGAGGAGATAGGGTCATGCTAGGCGGCAATTGCAAAACCACCACGCGAGGTGAGGATGTGGAACGGCAGGCGTGAGAGAGGGTAGTACGATAGAGAGAGGGAAGTAGGAGCGGGCGGTTACGTGCCTGCACCACCGCAGAAGGTGGGCGCGATTGGCGCGCATCGAGTGGGAGGAAGGGGAAGGCCACATGGCCAGCCCTAGGGCTGCCATGTGGCAAAAAAGATTTAAATTTTAATTTAAAATAATTATAATAATAAAATAAATCTAAAACAAATAATAATTAAAATAATAATAAATAAAGTAAAATAGAAATAAAATAAATATAATAATAATAAATTATAAATAAATAAAATAATAAAAATAAATAAAATAAAATACAATAAATAAATAAGAAAATAAAATAAAATAAAATAAAATAAAAGGTGGTGACACGTGGTAGCTCCATGAACGGCCATGTGTCACTCCCAAAAAATCCGAAAATTAAATCTAAAGAAAATTAGAAAAGAAATAACAACGAATGTTAAATCAAAAAGTGGTCTCATAAAAGTTGCTCGTCTCGACGAGATATACAACTTTCATGAATGACCCAAAATCAAAATAAATCATTTGTACAAAAAGTATTTTTGGTGGTATCCTATAAATTTAAAATACCGTATTTTTGTATTTTGTGATTTTTTTGGCATTTTTAAATAAGATAAAAATCAAAATATAATCTAATAAAATATAAAATAAATATTCACACCTTAATCTATTTTTGTATTTTAATAATTAAGAAAATAAAGATAAAAAATAAATAAAATAAAGGGGACATATGTACAATACACAATGAGGGGCTTAAAACCTAGGTTTCATATATGAAGTCCGATTCTTTTGAATTTAGTCTAGTTTTGAAGGAAATTTAATGTACGTTAATTCAAAAGTGAGTAGGGGACCATAGGAGACTGAGTTACGTAGAGAGGCCTAGGCACATCGTCGTCGGTTAAGAATAGGGAAGAGAGGAGGTGGCGGAACGGTTATGCACAATCATTGTGGGAAGGGGGAGACATGCCATGGATGTGCGCGTGGAGGGTGAAGGTGGCACGTGTGTGGCACTTGCTGGAGAGAGAAAGAGGCAAGGTAGGGGGTCACATGCGGAGCATATGACTTGGAATGAAGAAATGAAGAGAGAGAGGAAGAGATAGGGGAAAAAAGAGAGGAGAGAGAAAGGAGGGAAAAGGAAAAATGAAAGTAATATAATAAATTAAAATTAAGATTAAAAATAAAACTAAAATAAAATAAAAATAAGGAGTAAAATAAATAAAAAATAAATAACAATAAGAAATAACAATAAAAATAAAAAAGAAATAGTAAATGATGTCAAATTAAAAATTATCAATACAAAAGTTGTTCGTCTCAACGAGATCTACAACTTTTGTGAAGGACCTAAGATCGAAAGAGATCAACTGTACAAAGTATATTTTTGGGGGTACTCTATAGATAATAAAATATCACTTTTTTGCATTTTTTATTTTTTGTATTTTAATTTTATTTTAATTAATGGATTAATTTATATATAATTAATCTAATTTTTATGGATTTATAGGTTAGAAAACTGTAAAACAAAATCTACAAAGATAAAATATGCATAAAATATACAATGTCATATTTTTTGTATTTTCTCTTGATTTTCTGATTTTTACGGTTTTAATTCTTTATGCTAAATTAGCTAATTAATCAAAGAATATAATGGAAAAAAATAGGACAAAATAAGTAATTTTTATGAATAAAATAATAAGCTTAATCAAGGTTAAAAATACAAGTTATTTAATTACATAATTTAACCCTAATTTTAAAACAATTAGTGAATGTTAATAAATATGAATTAAGGGGATTAATTAGTTAATTGTTAAGGGAATTTTACTAAAATAACCATATGGTAGATCATGGATTCATCAGTCATCTATCAATGGGACTCGGTCATTCTACTGTGGATATATAAGAAGCTACATACCTTTTGTAACATTTGAGAGATATCAATAGAAACGTCATCCTGTTGAGGTGGTTTTCATGTGGTTTCATCACGCTCTTTATAGAGTAGGCTAACTTGTATAATCTCGGTGTTCTTCCATGTTTATATTTCTTTAACTCTGATATTCTTCCCCATTCATCATTTCTTACACTTAAAATGGGTAAGGTTGATAAATGTGCTTGCATTGTCCAACTGGACATCCAACCAAACAACTATTTGAGCCAACTATGAGAAATACTAGGTAAATGAGGGAATAACACTTTTGTAAAATTAGGAACTTATATAAAAAAATAAATCTTATGGTTCAACAATTGACTAGCCAATTGATAATCTTAAAGACCATTCATGTTAAAGTAATTTTAGAAATTTCATTTTGTATTTAGTATAGAAAATTAGGGTTCAATGTATCCATATTGTTGTCGAGAGAGAAACTTTAATATTGATCTCTTTAGTGAATCATCGTCGATCTAGAAAAACTTGGGTTGGATTTTGGAGAGGTTCCGATAAGGATCAAACCATGATCCAAAAATGGACCGCATAAAGTCTCTCTTAGATTACTCTCCATCATATCTACATTGTACTAGCTATCACTAACCTCCACCACCACTCTCCATAGAGCTCCATTGATGACCAACTAGAGTATCACTGAATGTGTTAGATCATCAATATTTTCATATGAGAACTTCCCCTTGATGTACCCTATAAAGTTCTTATATTAGAAGTAATATGAGTTCTATTTCTCCTTCTTTATTGCCTTCTTGGCTTGAGTGAGGGTTGGTTGTGGTTTCGTTGTATTGTAGAGGCCGTCGTACAAAAGGAAACATGAGAAGGGTTGTGTTGAGAGGCATAAATATTTTTATATTATGTATTTCTTATGTCCCTCTTATGTAATTTTTCCTTTTACACTATAGGGTTTCTTATCTCTACATAAGAGAACCTTATGGCCAAAGATGAATAATAAGTCTTCACTTTTCTCTTTGCATGGTATCAGAGAATGATCATAGATCAGAGCCTAATCTCTACATCCCAACCACCATCGAGCTCCGCCACTGATGGTAGCCATTGTGACCAAGAGCAGCAGCAATAGACACTGACAGTAGTTAGCAACAACATTCGTTGCTAATAGTTGTTGTAGCCATTGCCGCCATCAGCCTAGTTCTGGAGCTCCCACTGGTCGTCTGTCATTGTGGAGGTGTTGAAGAAAACCTCAGAACCCTGCTCGCCATTCCATAGGCACAACAGATCCTCCAAGGGTTTTGATAGCGCTACTAGATCCTTCTAGGGTCATGTGGTTGTGGTTCTAATCATCCTCAATTTTTGGAGTTTTAGGGTGATTTTCGGTCATATAAATCACCTTTTTCGCTCAGAGAAGTTAGTGGTTGATGTAAGCGGTTGTGATATGAGTCGACACCCACAGTCTTCTTCACATATAATCATATAGATGCTTCTACAGCATTCTTTTTATCCCAATTGTGTCTTTCCTGGCTCATAGTCTATAAATATGTCAGATATAAATGTTGAGTTCTTGTCTAGTGATGCCTCTAAAGGCCACGATCCCATCGTAAAGACGAATGGTTGTGGTCAATCTAATTTATGAGTCTGTTGCAGTGCCACAACAAGAAGCATGTTCTGACACAACCCGAGCTACTCGACAAAATTGATACTTATGCATCATGGAAATAAGATGACACTTATGCACATGTCTGGTTGACTGCACTCTTTCTACTGATATTGCCAATGGTATTTTGAATCGGTCTACGACTGAAACTATGTGGGACATCTGTGTTGCTACCTATTCTCAATCAAGGAATGAGATAAAGATTTCGTAGCTCCAATATGATGTATTTGGAGTTAAGCAGAATGGACATCCTCTTTAAGCCTCCACACGTCTTTGAGGGGCATGTTTGAGAAGCACTATACCTTCATGCCTCTTACCATATATTTAGAGCAGCAGAAAGCCTACAGGAATGCAAGCATGACTGGAGTATTCTGACAACCCTTGATCCATAATATGGTGGTGCTAGGAATCAATTGCTAGAAAGTGAATCCATACCAGCCATGGAGGATACCTACAACATGCTCAACAGGATCATCGTGTCATCTACTGCTAGTTCTCATACTTCTTCTATGATGGCTTCTTTACGAGGCAAAGGAGGTCATGTTCATTCTCAAGGACAAGGAGGATGTGGTCACGGTAGATGATGACTACGAAGCCATGTACGGTTTATCATCGCTCGGATCACTCAGAGGATACTTGCTTTAAGAAGCATAGTTATCCAGAGGATAGAAGAGCAACTCCTAGAGTTGATGAGTAGGTTAAGTACCCTATTATCACAATTGATTAGAGGATAGATGGCATTTTTTCGTCTCAGAGAGCATGTAGATCCTACTGCCACTCCTACTACCAGTACTTTATGATCTTTTGATGTTGATGCATCTACCACTACAAGTACATCAGATACAACCTATGCACTTACTAGTTGCTCCAGAGCAGATATTTCTGAATGGATAATGGATTCCGGTGCCTCTCGCCATCTCTGTGGATATAGAGCTCAATTTCATTCATACAGTTCAATACGATTTGGGAGATCTGTGGTGTTTACTGATGGGACACATTCCCCCATCGTTGGTCAGGGGAGGTTCACTTGACTCCTTCCATGCACTTACAGAATGTTCTTCATGCACCTAAATTTTCATTGAATCTATTATCTATCAGTCAGATAACTAAAAATTTACATTGGTGTTCCATATTTGACCCTCGTTCCCTTGTGTTTCAGGATATACTCATAGGTTGGGTGATTGGATGCGGCCATGGGTAGGGAGGGCTTTACAGGTTGATCCATTCCCCTTATGACTAGATCCATTTCTCCTTTTGTGTGGTATATGCGCTTTGGTCATATCCACTGCAAAAGATTGGTAGACGTATTCCTCATATCTCTCTCAAGTCTACATTATAGTGTGACACATGTCAACTTGGAAAGCATCATTGCTCTAGCTTTCCAAGTCATCAGGGTCAAAGTAGCTGGAATCTGTTTGTGCTTGTTCATTTAGATATTTGGGGTCCAAATCGTGTTCCTGATCATTAGGGACACATGTACTATCTTATGGCTATGGATGATTATTCTAGATTATTTTGGGTATTTTTGTTAAAGAATAAGTCCGATGTTGGTTCTATGATTCAAACTTTCGTTAATGAAGTAAAGAATACCTTTTCTGCTACTATAAAGTACATGCATTCAAACAATTCCTTGGGGTTCTATATGACTTGATTGTCTCATTTTTTAGATCCCAAGGTACTATCCATCATATCTCATTCCCATATACATCCTAGCACAACAGTGTTGCTAAACGTAAACACTATCATCTCCTTGACACGACAAGGATTCTCCTTATTCAGAGCTCCACATTCCTTCTAGGATGATGCAGTCCCAACAAGATGTTACATTGTCAACCATGTACCATCCTCTATTCTGGTAGAGAAGGCCTTCTTTTCGATAGCATTTCCCAAAAAGGATCTATTCTTCCTTATGTTGTGTGTCTTTGATTGTGTGGCATTTGTTCATCTTTTGAATCATGTAAGTGACAAGATCTCTTCTAGAGCTGTCAAATCTGTATTCTAGGATATTCTCGTACCTAAAAGGGGTATCGTTGTTTTGATCCTATCTAGAGGAAGTACTACAATGTAGTCGATGCCACCTTTTTGAGTCTATTATGTACTTCACTTCTATAGGTGATAGGATGGTCTCATCTGAGTTTGTCTTCCACCTCTTCCTACACCTATCTTGCCTTCATGTGCATCATAGTTTTTTCCACACATATACTCATAGGTCTCAGACAACCCCCTCTTCTCCATCACATTTCCCCTCATCTAGCATGCCCCGGGTAAATAATGAACACTTGATTTCTACTGATAGTACTGGTGGTTTAAATGATCAGACAAACACTACAGCAGGGGACACCTCATGCAGATACTGTTCAGGATAGTGATTTGGATAAGCCCATTGCTCTTTGAAATGAGAAACAATGATGTGCTAAATATTCGCTTGTAGAATGTGTCTCATTGGACGCTTATTGGAAGATTTCATGAGATTCGTAATGGGATTATCAATGTTTGGTATCCCACGCATGTACCAGGATGCAATGAATGAGAACCACTAGCATCTTATTATGGAAGAGGAAATGGATGCTTTACAGTCTCGAGGTATGTGGACCTTAGTTAGTGCTCCAGAAGGTGCATCTATGGTCATCTACAAGTTGGTATTCATAATAAAGCACAAGGCTTATGGTATTGTCATAATGGTACAAGGCACGTCTTATGGAGAGAGGGTTTACTTAGACTTATGGAGTCGACTATCTATACATCTTTTCTCCACTAGCTCAACATTCTATACTCCAGATCTTGCTATCGGTTGTAGTGGCATGTGACCGGTCTCTCTCCCAGCTCGATGTTAAGAATACCTTTTTGTATGGTGATCTACAGGAAGAGGTGTACATGCAATAGTCAGTAGGGTTTGCTATTGGGGGATGATGAATCTCCTTTTCATCACTTTTATTCTTTTATGTTAGCCTTAAATCCATAGTTAAATGCATGTATATAACATTAATTTGTGCAAAATATCATTCAATTATTGATCAATAAATATTGTATTTAATGCCAAAATAAAAGAATAAAGGAAAGACAAGAAAAATAATGAAGTGTCAAAGACACCGAGTGGCCCTAGAGCCCTGATCAGGTCATCATGATGACTTGGTTGACAAGGAATAAAGAAAGGGGAGACAGGGCAGACTAATTATACAGAAAATACACAAAAAACCTAATTCTTTTTGCCAATATATTGCATTTTGATACTTATTTTATTCTTTATTATTTACATCTCAAATCAATAAACCCTCAACATGAAAGTTGTATATAAAAATACAAAAAAATAGAAAATTGTTTTTATTAAAAAATAATACACAGTGTTCCTGAGACACACAGAATAAAAATCTGCAAAGAAAACTTTACAAATCTGTATCTTCTCCATACATATCCAAAATTTATCAAACTCATTTTATTATTCATAAAATTAAATTATCTATTTAATGAAGGTGGTTTCACTTAATTTGGAATTAAGATGCAAAAGTTGGGTAGTGAGCCCTCATTGTGCATTATACATGTATATAGTATTCAAAATATTTATTATTTATATTTTTCACTTTCTTATATTTTTTTATATTTGTAAATATTGTTCACAAAACATGTAAATAATAAAATTAGAGTAAAACTATGAAAATACATTAAATAAATAAGGTATGTTAATATATAGGTAAACTATACCTATATAAACCTACGTAATTTACATACTTAATTATTTAAGTGAATAGATAAAATCAGATAAATAAATTTAAAAAATAAGTAAATATGTAATTAAATAAGTTATAAATATATAAATATACCAATAAAAGATTCAAATATAAAATAAAAATAAAATACATAATATACATGTATATATACCTATGTATATACATGTAAATAGTAACATGTAATAAATTATAAATAAAAACCGGAATAAAATACTGCATAAAATTACAAATAATTTTTTATGTTTTGACCAAGATTAAATAACTCGTTAATATTTTAATAGATTTTATAAGGGATTTTTGAATCTCATTTTTTGGTTGGTCCATGTGGACGAACAAGAGTGCAAGGACTGTTGACCAAGAGGGTCAACTGTCCTCTCCTCAACTGCATGCTGTCTCAGACCTCGTGACACCCCTCACTTTTCCCATTTTTACGGGCATCACACCACTCCTTTACTTCTGATTTCTCCACGTAACCTCTTCTCCCATCCACCTTCTTACACGCCATACCCAAAGATCCATTGTATATACATATGTGCGATCAAAATCTCTATTTTTTGGCACCTCTTCAGATCCTTGCACACCTGGGTTGAGATCAATGACAACGTTTTCCCTCAATGATCTGCAGTGTGCGCGAGGTGGTGGAGGTGGAGATCCCTCTCGATGGAGCTCCTCTAATGAATTACCTCAGCTCCATGTTCCTAAGCAAGTACAAAGAACTAGCTATATCTATTTCACTTGCATTTACTTCCATTAGCCTAGATTTAATGTTAGTTACTTTAATTGGTTCTTAGAACAGCTTAATATGTAGATTTAAGTTTGCTGGAGATTCTTGCTTCAACTCGAATTCACAATACTCAGACCATTATCAATTCGCCATTTCGACATCATCTCCTTCCCTATTCATTTCTCCAAACTTTCCACCATGTTTCCTCTGTGATTCTGCAAGAATCGAGGTCCACAGAAGATCCTCCTTCTGCCTTTGCCAGAGCTCCCTCATTTCACTCATCCCCCACAGCAACAGCTTCAGTAGTGGGACAAGGAGATAGCCCTCGGTCCCCTTAACATTTTTGTACAAGGCTCGAGCCTAAACGAATAACCTGGAGATCCATACATGCTTTAAAAATAACTCTAGGTGCAATAGAGCTCCATGCCCACTCAGATGCTTGCACACCTGGGTTGAGATCAGTGACAATGTTCTCCCCGAGTGATCTGCAGTGCACACGAGGTGGTGGAGGTGGAGATCCCCCTTGATGGAGCTCCTCTGATGAAGGACCTCAGCTCCATGTTCATGAGCAAGTACGAACAACTAGCTATAGCTACTTCTCTTGCATTTACTTCCATTACCTAGATTTAATGTTAGTTACTTTAATTAGTTCTTAGGATAGCTTAATCTGTAGATTTAAGTTTACTGGAGATTCTTTCTCCAACTCGAATTCACAGTACTCAGACCATTATCGATTCTCCATTTCCACATCATCTCCTTCCCTATTCATTTCCCCCCATGATTCTGCAAGAATCGAGGTCCACCGAAGATCCTCCTTCCGTCATTGCCAGAGTTCCCTCATTTCACTCATCCCTCGCAGCAGCAGCTTCAGGTGGGACAAGGAGATAGCCCTCGGTCCCCTTAACGTTTTTGTACAAGATTCGAGCCTAAACGAATCACCTAGAGATCCATCCAAGCTTTAAAAATAACTCCAAGTGCAACAGAGATCCAAGCCCCCTTTGATGGGGCCCGGACACATTTTAAGACTCCTGCAAATGCAGAAGGTCATCGGGAAGGGAAGGAGGCCATCAATGAGGCAGTCGGAGGCAGAACGTAGTCGGAATCATTGATTGATGGTCGGCCCAATGGACCTTCTTCTGAGTTCTTCCTCCAGCCTTCAGAGTCGTCTGATCAAGGCTGGGCTTTAGGTCTTCTCTTTGCCATCAAATCATCAAGCGAAACCAAGCATCCATCCAGCATCGGTTGAGCCACGTGTCACGTGGAGCACCTGATCGGACTACTTAAAGGGGTAATTTACATAGGACCCCCTCTGCCTTTTTATATTTACTTATTAACACTGTAAATTTTAAGTGCAGTTTAGAAGTTTTGGTAAAAATTACATGGGCCCCCTCATGCTTATTGTATATTACACATAGGTCTAGTGTCAGTGCACCTCACATGGCAGCCACATGAGGTGGGACAATTGTAGGGAGCCCAACCGACTTTGGTTATTTCTTTTTAATACTTAAAAATTGTATAATAGTGTTGCTTGACAACCTTGGTAGAATATTTTTATTGCAAAAGACCCATACTAGTAAATTGCATTTATTTTGTTGCATTTCTATTTTTTAGATAGCTCTTATGCTTTCAAAATTCTAGAAAAATCCTAGTAAATGCTTCTTCTGATGCTTATTCACACCATATTTTTAGTTTAGCATTTTACTTGCATTTCCCATTTATTAAAAATCATTTAAGACTAGTTTATTCCCTATCTAAATATAAAAATATAAAAAAATAAACAACCTTATCTAAAAATTCCAAAACATTATATGTTATATATTAATATATAATATAACTAGACCAAAAATCATAAAAAAAATAAAAAGAAAACCTTAATAATTAAAAACCCCTTTTAAACATATAAAAATTAGCAAAAATTCTAAAAAAATCCAAAAAAATATTTTATATTGTATAATTTTTCTTATATTATATGGTATCTACTAGAAATAGTTTTAGGTAATTTTAGACTAATTATCTATTTTTAAAAGTAAAAACATTTCAGCATGTTATTATAAGTCACTATTTTGATGTTTTAAATCAATAAAAAATACATGTAAATTAGCAAAAAATACAAAAAAATATTAAAATAGAGATTTAAAAAAAACACAAAAACATTTTATTTTGAAAATTCTGAGTACTTATAACTATATTTATAAATATAAAATCCTATATAGACTATATATACATATATATACTTATACACTTATTAATATTAATATTATCATTATAAATACTTATTAAATATTTAAAACTCTTAACAAATAAAAAGGATGGTTCTTATTTGTATTTTCTGAATTTTTATACATTTATTATATATATCAAATATAGTATTTATACAATGCATATTGTTATATATAGATATATACATATATTCTTATTATATATTAAAAATTAATTAAAAATTAGGAAAAATATAAAAAGAAAATAAAAAATATAAAATTAAAAAATATAAAATAATTAATTAAATCCATAAAAAATAAATATAATTAAAAATCCAGAAAAAACATAAAAATCCCAAAAAAGTACAAAAAATAATAGTTGTTTATTTTTAGACAATAAATACTCCTATCCATGTGGCTCTCTATGGTTCAACACTCTGCACTTATTCACTATATACATATTTTGTAGAGTTAAAATAAAAATAAATTTTGACTCACACATCTGCATTGATTATTCATACATTGTGGGCTAATTTTAGTCCGTTGTTAATATCTGAGAGCCGAGAGAGGTGTCGAGACAACGATTGTTGGATTCGACTTATCGGACATCGCATGCCCTCTAAGATCGGATGCTTGGATCCCTCGATTACCATCTATAAAATGGTGTTGTTGCTAGGGAGTGACGTCGAATAAGATTTGTGCATACACATTAGCTATTTTATTTCATTTGTAGTTTATTTATTTTTTATAAATAGTTGTTTATCGGTTTCTATCCATCTCTTTTCTTGATTACTTTGCGATGGGACCGCGTGGTGGGGGCAACTTTCTTAGGAGAGTTGTTGCACCCGAGCTATGTGGAGATCGACTCTTTCTTTGGGAGTTGATTGGAGAAAGTAGAGGGGAAGACCAGGGAGACTGAGCAATACAGATTAACAGTAGCCTTAGTGTAGTTTTTCCTTTTTGTGAGAGAGACACCTTTTTATTCTTGTAATTGTTATTGTAATAAATAGGGACAAACACTCAGAGACACTTCAACTCTTCGAGGTTCACTGCTTGGGTGATTGTTTACCTGGGGGCCTCGTCGATTTTTTCACAGTTTCCCACCTTTCTTTTATTTTATTTCCTGATTTTTGAGTTTTCTTTGTTTTGTGTGCTTGCAGATCCTAGTATTAGGATTTTGTTTGGTTGAGCCAGGTAGATTTAGTTGCACACACCTAAAAGAATTCTATACCCATAGATCGTGAAACTTAGTCAAATAACAAATTTGTGCTTCTCGAGTAGAAGTTCTTACTACACCGATTTCTGCTTGCACACATTTAGATTATATTTTCTTTTATGCATGAATCATCTTGCATGAAGACTACTGGAGTCAGGTACACATCCTCATCTCTAGCATCTGCATTCATTGATTTTTCATGTGTCAGCTTTTCCAAGCTCCTCCCCCTTGTTTCTTTGACTTCTTGATGAATCTCCATTTCATCACCTTTATTCTGTCATTTTGGCATTAAAACCCTTATCTAGTGCATGTAAATACCACTAATTTGTACAAATTAACATTCATTCTTTATTCCATTTATTGTGTATAAAATACTATTTTTAATGTCAAAATAAAGAAAAAAATATTTTATGACCCTAAATCCCAAGACCAAGTCAAGAATTGATTTGATCAACAAGGAATAAAGTAAGGGGAGATAAGGGCCAAAAATCACATTAAAATTTCATTCTTTTATACATCAATAATATATTTTTAGGACCTATTTTATTCTTAATTATTAATTCATCAAATAAAGAAACCGGGTACATGAAAGTTGTAGATAATAATATATAGAAAAATACAAAATTGATTTCATATAAAAATAATATACATTGTACTTTTTATAATCTAAATAAGATTCCAAAATCCCAAATTCCCAGACAAATATCTCCTAAATAAAACTCAAAATATATCAAAATCGCGTTTAATTGTATATAACTTTTAATAAACTATTTAACGAATATAGTTTCGTATTTTTTGGAGTTGAGGTGTGAAAGTTAGGTTTTGGACCCTTATTGTATTGTATACCTGAATAAAATATTCATTTTATTTATTCTTTTTTTATAATTTTATATTTTTATAATTTTGTAAATAGTGTTTATAATATATGTACATATTAAAACTACAATAAAACCATAAATAAAACATTAAGATAAAATAATATACAAATACATAGATGAAATACATATACTTATACGTATATAATAAATATACCTATTTATTTGAGTGTAAATATTATATCATAAAAACATAATAAAAATTTATTTATGTATATAAAAATAATTTATAATTTTATAAATTAATAAACTAAAATAATAAAATCAAAAATACAAAATAAAAATAAAAGATACAAAATATAGATGAATATACCTATAAAATAACCCTAAAAATAAACATATAATTAGTATCCTCTAAAAAATAAATAAAAATCATAATAAAATAATATACAAAATAACAAACATTTTTATTTTATAACTTTATTTTAATAAAATAATTTAATATTTAATATCGAATTTCTAAATAATTTTCAGGACGGTTTTTCCTGGTTGGTCCACATGGACCAACCAGGTTTAGTCAGTCGACTCCAGTCATCTCCCTAACTCTTGTCCTATAGTCTGACACACCTAGGTTCTGATCTATTTTCTCGATTTTGCCCCGCTCAATTCTTTTACCGATTTGCATTAAGGTCTTCTCGACTTTTTTACCTCGGTCTTTGGTGATTCACGTGCAAGCATTTTTTTGAGGAGTTCTCCACTGATTCACCCCATCTTCCTCGTTCTTTGGCCCCACTTTGTCACATGTACAAAATCCTTCATCTGAGTTCCACCATATTTTTTGAATCACCTTGGACCTAATTTGCCCCCCCCTCTGGAGCTCCGGATCGAGGAGGGTAACGACCTCCTCTCCAGCTCTTTTGCAGCATAATTGAGCATCATTTAGGTGATCTCCACCCTCCTCCGGCGGAGCACCGCCGTGAGGTCGATCTCACAGCTTAGCTCTGCTTGAGGTAATTTCTTCCTTGTTTTCTCGCTTAGATTTCACCCTAGGTTTTATTATTGCTTTTGTTTTATATTTTAGTGTATTTAGTGTTAAATTCCCAACTCATAGTTTACCGGAGCCCAGCTCCGGCGAACCTTTTTGCTTGTCTCCGAATGTGCTACGCCCCTTCATTCACCTCCATATCCTATCCTATCACCTTCCGATCATTGACTGCACCCTCGCTCACTCAAATCTGATCTAGATCTGTAGCCTCTGTCTCCTCATTCTGTCGTGCGCCGGAGATCACCACCAATCCACCATTGTCGCCCATTCTTCTTTCTGAAGCTCGCCCGAGCTTCGCCCATTTTTTGGCGACTAGTCCCTGCAGGAAACGAAACAAAACTACACCTTTTCAAGGGCTTTTAAGGTTCAAAGAGGAGCTCCAGGTTTCGTGTGTTGCTGGAGTGTGTCCGGTGGTGCCCGACCATTCTAGGGAGTTCCACAGCTATGGGAGGACATCAGGAACCCAAGGAGCACTTTTGTAGCGGAGGAGGAGGTCGGAGGAGCTCACTGCAACCAATTGAAGCTCGGAGGAACGGGAGTTCTTCCCTTTTCTTCCGAGCACCTTCACAGCCATTCGATCGCCTTCATCCACCAGAATGCACGATCACCGTTAAATCTTCGCTCTCCTTGACCGTCGATGCCAGCCGCGTGATCTAATCCTGACCGTTGGAGGCCAAAGTGTCACCGTCGCAACTGATCTAGACACATGTCTAAGTGGTTGGGTCACCACCGTCTGATCACGTGCTAGGCAGGGTATTTTGCATTCCTACCCCTGCAGCTTTTTGTATTTAATATTTAAGCTATAAACATTCCTCTATTATTTTAACCTTTTTTTGTAAAATTTGCAAAAAGTCCCTGAACTTTTATTATTTGCAAATTCGTTCATGTCAGCTCACCTCACGTGCGATCCCACATGAGGTGGGCATTCTGCAGACAGGTCCTTGTGGTCATATACTTCATTTTGGTCCAGAAAGTTTTTATCCTAGTTATTAAATTTTGGAAAAATTTCATAAAGGACCTGTACTTTTATGTTATTCGCATTTATGCCCACCTAGGGAATTGATTTTTTGTTGATTTGTACTATTTATTAAAAATATCATTTTTGCTCCAAAAATCATTAAAAAATAGGTTTAAGCTCTTGATTGTGTGCACTTTCATGGGTACATTTTTATCTTTACAATTTAGGACCTTTAAATATTTTATAAAAATCATTTAAAGCACATTTATTCCTTATTTGTCTTAGAAAACCCATAAAAATATAAAAATGTTTTGAAAAATTCCCCAAAAATATATTTTATTTAAGTATTTTTAGCCTTCAGATAAAAAAACCAAAAAAAGAAAAAGAAAACTCTTAAAAATTAATTAATCCCTAAAATCATGTATAAAAATCTAAAAAAATCCTAAAAATTCCAAAATATATTTTTCTGTCTCTGAATTTTCTCTATATTCCTCTATATATATTAAAATAGATTTGAAGAATTTTTGACTTAATTTGCTATTTTTCATCTTCATTTCATCTCAGTCCATTTATTAATTCCCTGATTTGGGGTATTTTTGACTTTAAAATCCATAAAAATAGCAAATTCTCTAAAAAATCACAAAAACATTAAAAAATATTTAAAATCCAAAAAAAATAAATCTATAAATTTTATTTATTTTTATTTATATTTATATCTATATTATCCTATATTGTGTATATAATCTTATATATTCTTGTATTAGATAATTAAAAGAACAAGAAATTAAAATTTTGAGATATAAAAAGAAAATAAAAAACCAGAAAATTAATTTAATTAAAAAAAATATATAATATATAAAAAGATAATAAGTAAGTATACATATATATGTGTGTGTAACTAAAAACCCATAAAAATAATAAAACAGTCGACAAGAAGAATCACATAATCATTTTTTGCACCTCATTGTCTGATCTATCCATTTTGCTCCCTTTGTTCGACCTCTACACATACTTACACCTATACACATCTTTGTTGTAGAGTTATAATAAATTTTAACTCCATGCTTTTATTTCATTTCTTGATTTATTTGTGGGTTAATTGTTGATTAATTAGGATTTCTTGTGGGTCACCACAACGACTTTATCTCTGCCTTGTGTGAGACATACTTGACCCGCGAAGAACCCTAGTTATCACTTATGCAATAAAAGGAATTGGAAAATTCGTTAGATGTTTTCTTTTCTGAAAAATATCAAAAAAGTGATAACCAATAAAATTAGGATTGTTGATTCTACTCGACACTAAAATCAAACGTAAAGGACAAAATCATTATTTTGGGGAGAGTAACCCCATCATTATTGCATGTACATTCTAAACAGAGTGAGGCACATACACAGAAGGAATAGAACCCATATACTTGGACTTGTGCCCTAAGCACTTGGGTTGGCTCTTCAACCATGTTATTGCTGCAAGCACTTACCTCAGACTTTAGATGAAGTGGTCCTGGTGTTCTAGTAGGTGTTCTACATCGACTAGAACACAACCGCTCTAGGTGACTGCACTTATGAGCTTGTAAATATTTGTCTTCTCACTTAACCCTAAAATTGAAAAGATAAAAGACCGAACCTTCATGGTATTCACTATATTGAGTTAGTGAATTGAGGGGTTGTGTTTGTTTTAATTCTTTGTATGTTTTGTGTGCATACTCAATCTTCTTTGCGCCTTTGCGCCTTTTTCTTGCATATCTTGACTTGACCGTCGTGATCTCCCGATCCCAGCCTTTTGTTTCGGAGATGGCATATTGGAGCTATTTTTATACAGACTTCATGGATCCTGCTTCTTCTTCTCCAGTCGATGCACCTCCATTTTATTAGGACTTTGCTCCTGACTTTAGTTTTGTACATATCCATCACATCCACAATATCATCCATCAGATTTTGATTCTTGCCCACCACCACCATCACATTACCCACCATCCCACCCACCCGATACATAGCTGTTGGACTCATCTCTCATGAGCACCATGCTTGAACACATGACCAAGGTAGTGAAGCAATTGCAAAAGAGGATTAATGACATATCTAACACTATGATTCACACTGTCGCTTCACCTTCTGATGTCATGGATTCATGAGAGGTCACCCATGAGAGCTTGCAATCACCAAAAGTACAAAAAATGAGAAAAGGCTAAAAATTCAAAATACAATAATGGGGCACACCTAACCGAGCCAGATTGTGAGGAGAGGGCACCCATGCCACATCCTTTCCCCCACACATGCATACACCACAATTCCCACCTCTTTAGCCCCCAAGGATGACACTGTACAGACTGCTCTTAGTCATCCTTGTGTATACGATGATTCTGATCTCTTACCTGGTATGGAAGAGAGAAAATTTAAAAAATGTTGACCAACCTTGAAGTAGTGGCAGCTATTCAGGATATTTTTGATGCCCCACTTCGAAAGGCCATGAATATTATGCATGCGCCCACCCAAGAAGCGAAAGAGATGACACAGAGTCGAGAGACAGATTCTTACCATGGCCACTGCCTACACCATCACCCATCGTCTGCCCAATAGGAATGGGGACACGAGTACACCCTTCGTCAGATGTGCCATTTCTGACCACCATTGTGACCACACTCTCCTTAACTGCGACACATCAATTAATATAATTCCCTTCTTACTTGTCTAGACACTCAATCTGGGCCTCTAACAAAATTCAGGATGATTTGTCAATTTGTTGATGGATCAATAAAGAGTTGAAGGGTATTCTTGAAAACATTATCATTCGTATCCGGGGCATGAGCAACATTGTAGATTTTTTTGTATTGATCATGGATACCTCAACTTCTTTGGAGAACACTCCAATCATCCTGGGACAACCTTTTCTCACTACGGTGATGGTCGTCATCGATTATGGATCGGGAGAACTACATTGTCGTTCCCACAACGAGAGCGTTTTGGTTGAGACTGTCATAGACGATCACCGCACCCACTACTTGTCAGAAATCCACACTTGACGAGAATGTAACCATGTCATCCGACTTTGAGGACAATGACATGTCCTTGAGATTAGATGTGTTTTCTTTGCCATAGATGATACTGAGACATGAGAATCCCTCTTCAGGGAGGAAGACTCAGAAAGCATAGACCTTAGAGTCCCCCCTTGTTATGAGTGACGATGTGTTGATGAGATCTGCAACATTTACACCATAGATACCTTACCATGGAGGGAAGTTTTAGAAGAGACTTTCCAGGCTGGACCTGACCATACTCCTTCCACTGATGAGTTCATGCTTGTTCATTCTGACCACTGATGATCTTCACCATGTCGATCTTGATGGGGTTGTGTCAACTGATGACCCTGATATCAACATGCACCTTGTTAGATCCATTCCTCAGTGGTTGCACAATAAGGTATGGTTTCCCCCTTGATGTTTGTACATTCATCACCTTGTATATTCGCTTTCATTTCTTTCATTCCATCTTCCGTTTCCATTGTCCATCTCGATCCGTGTGATTGCCTTACTTAGGATATGCTTTATTCTAAGTATAGGGAAGGCGAACGAGTCGAGTGCTCTTTCTTCATTCTGTTTCATCACTCCTATTGTTGCCTATACTTAGGGATCTCTTACCCTAAGTATAGGGGGAGTAATGCGTTCATTCCTGCATCGTATTTTTTTTTCCTTTTTATCGGTTTGTTGGTCCCCTCGCCTGTCTCCTCAACTTATCGATATTCATGTCTATACTTAGGGATCTCTTACCCTAAGTATATGGGGAGACATACCGAGTTGTTGATCTGTTCATTCCCACCCTCGACCCTCCCCGCATATTATATACAACCCACTATACTCAGGATTAGTTTATCCGAAGTATAAGGGGGCAGTCGACTTCTCATTCTTCCATTATTTCGTCATTGTAGTATAGGCTTTTCTATACTTAGTATGAGTTATTTATTCTTTTCTCTATTTAATCGCTATGAGGACATAGCTCAAGCTAAGTATAGGGGGTCGTATATACATTGTATATACTTTAACCATAACTCGTACTTTCATATTTTTTGAATAATACGGCTAATATACTATATGAGTAAGGGTATACGATTAATTAATTGTAAAGAATAAACTTTAATTATGTATAATAATTTTTAAAAATCATTGTATATACTAATTAATAAATTAATTTTAAATTGGTTTACAAAATGATTTGAAAAATGGTTGAAAATGTCTTAATTTAAAAAAAACTGCTTGGAAAACCTTTGAAAATTGTTTCAACTTTTGTAAAATTCTTTTGTAAATATTTGCAAAAATCTTTCTCATTTGCTTGAATTTTTGCAAATGATTTGGAAAATGGTTGTAAAAATATTTTGAAAAATCTATAAATGCTGTTTGAAAAATCTTTGCAAAATGATTGTCGAATTTTGTAAGTATTTGCAAAAATTATTGGTAAAAAATATTTGAAAAAATAACCTTCAAAATCTTTGTAAAATTATTTTTAAACTAATTTCGGAACCTTGTAGATAATTGAATCAAATAACATTTTAAAACCCATGTAGAGAAATTCTTGTATAAAATTTGTAAATACAACTAACTTATTCATGTATAAATACCCAGTGTAAATCATCTAACTAATTCTAGTAAATACTGACACACTCTCGTGTCAATACTTGCACATACTTCTTTCCCTAACTTTTATTGAAAATCCCTAAAATTTTCAAAATTTTCAAAGTCCGTAAAAATTTGCAAAATATTTTCAAAATTGCATAAAAATTGTAAAACTTTTCAAAAATCCATAAAAAGCTCAAAATCAGAAAATTGCTTCACAAAAATATTTTTCTTTTCATTACATTGCATTTGCATTTTTCGGATTGACAATAAAAATTGAACTAGTCTAAGTAAAATCCGAAGATTGGAACTTGGTTGGACCTTAATCCACTTAATCACAGAAACCTTAGAGGAACTGGAATTGAGGTGCTTCGGGTTTGCTAGACTTAATTCTTTGAGACCACAAGACTAGGTTCAGATGTCTTATTGATTACCTAAGTAGAATATTTCAAAATACACGCATGAATCTTGTCGATAGTGACCTAACTTGCACACTAGTTGAAATGGTAGAGGGGTAGATTTGCCGCCATGAGACACAAGCGAATGGAAACATACAAAGACACAATATGTGGCCATTGTACCCCAACCCGATCCAGTAGCGACGAGGTCCAAGGACAGGAGGATGTGGGTTGCAATAATGCTTCAAAGATAGATAGTTTACTGGCTCATGGGGAAAAAGTCCTTATGTAAATGTTGTTGTAAATAGTATTTAAAAATACAAAATAAAAAACTCCAAAAAATAGATGGGTAAAAAGCAAAGAAGAATCAATTCCCGTCAGAGTATGTATGCATATGTATGAAATAAGCAAGCTTGAGCTTCAAAGCAAAAGTATTCATGTGAACCTGCAACTGGATGACTTGGCTACAGTGGCCAAGCATCCCAGGATAGGTAGCTACATTGGCTACCATCCAATTTCTTCTCCACCTCCTCTTCTTGAGCTGGTTGCACTTGAACTTAGAAGGGAATACCCCGCTCCTAGAGGAAAGAGTTGTTGGATTGGGGAATTAGAGTCACTGTGTTGGAGAAGACTATCTCTTTACCATTTCAGTCGAGAGGAGCTATACATCACATACACTATACATGATAGACTCATAGTCATAAGGGTCTGCGTATGGCATAGACTTGTTCTGACCTAGTTTCTGAGGAGACTTGGGTAGAGTTTTGTGGTTCTTAGAGCTTGTTGTGTTTCAAGTCCCCTTCCCAGCAAGGTTCCGACCACAATAAAAATCCAAATATTCAATTGATCTCCAAACTTTGATTTTACGAAGATTAAAATTAATCCAATTTATTTCCTTTTCTTTTCTTTATAATCTGTTTTTGCACTTATTAGCTCAAGTGTTTGCTAGGGACTAGTAAAGGCAAGTATGGGGGTGAATCTCCATTTCATCATATTTATTCTTTCATTTTGGCCTTAAATCCCTAACTAAATGTATGCATATCAATAATTTGTGCAAAATAACACTCAATTATTGATCAATAAATATTGTATTTAATGCTAAAATAAAAGAACAAATGAAAGAAATATGAAGTGCCAAAGATATTGAGTGATCCTAGACATCAAGAACATTTCATCAAGATGACTAGGTCGATAAGGAATAAAGAAGAGGGAGATGGGGCAGACTAATTGTACAGAAAATACACAAAAAATCTAATTCTTTTTGCTAATATATTGCATTTTGGGATCGATTTTATTCTTTATTTATTTATACCTCAAATCAATAAACCTTTGATGAATATGTGATTCATCACTCTAAAAGTGGTTAATTAAGCATAGTTTCTCAAAATTCATTTATATTTATCAATTATTATGCATAATTAGCATTCTTACATATTTAAATAATAATTGCATTTTATCATGCATAATTACATAAAATAAGAAACCAAAAATCTCAGCCCAATTGACTTGTAAAATACGCTAATATCCCTGATTTTTAATTAATTCATGCTATCTCCAAATCACCTGAACCACCTCCATTGTGTACATATTACTAAGAAGAATAAGTGATAAATAAAAAAATCACTAACATAAATAAGTGGTCCAGAATCCCAAACCCTAATTTCATAATAATCAGATTAAAACATTCGTATCTTCCTCATACAGTGTCTGATTTAATCCTACTCACTTTTGAACTAATGTGCATTCAATTACCTTAAAAAAAGACCAAGTTCAAGTGAATCGGAGCTCATATGTGAAACTTGGGTTTTGGGCCTCTTTTGTACATTGTGTATTTTATCGATTTCGACCTGTTATTTTAAGTACATATTTAACTCTTTTTATTTTATTTATTTTTCATTTATTTTCTTTGATAAAAGTTTTATTAAAATGTGTAAAAATCAAAATCTAAAATAAGACCAAAATGAAATAAATTAATCGAGTCTGAGTGTCACGACCTAAATTCCAGGTCGTCGGATCCTCCCCATATCCGGATCTGGTTACTCATCAATAATTTATTCAGCAATCACAACATTCAGAAGTAGAGTGCAATTAAAAATACTCGGAAAGAAGTATTTAATTCTCTTCCATTCACAAATAAAGTTTACACAATACATTGTCCCACTATAATAATTTACATGTACATCAGCTGGAAAGGAAATAAAAAAAGATTACAAACTACCTTATGGAGCAAAGCTATTGTGGCTGGTTGGATGGCTATTATGTTAGTTGGTTGGATTACTAAAGTCATTGCGATGGCTCATAGATACCTGCTGGGTTTTCCACAAATCATAGGATAACAATTAGCGAATGCTAAGTAACGAAGAAGAGAAATGCAAACAAATGGAGATTGTGTTGATCTAGTGAGCTTATGCCGCCGCACGTTGCCTAAACCAATCCTCCAATACTACCCTAACAATTTCCTTTTCTTTTACTATTCAGGGTTTCAAACCGTCAGCCTAGCAAACAAAGGAGAACACTGTCCTCGAGGACCCAGTTGCTTAAAACCTCAGGCTAACCTTTAATCATGTAAACTAGCGGCTTTAAGTACATGTTATCGTGACCCAACCGCTATCCAACCACCCATGCCTCTACATGGCACGACCACATCTTCAATCAGTCAATCCGCCTAATGGCAGCCGAGTACCACACGATGCAAATAATTTATTTCATGCGCTCAACATATCCAGGCAATTGTGTACCACCTAGGTTTGGCCTGCCAATACGGATGTTCTTCTGACAAACCTACATGTTGCATACCTGACATGTAATATCTACTCCAAGTCATTCTTAACATAACTCACGATCCTTTTCAGGATCCATTTCAATACACATCAATTCCCATGATGTAATTATTTCGTTAAGCCATCGATTTTCATATTCATCAACATTGAGTATCACCTCATGTATATATTAATTCATATGTATATATACTCATATTTATGTATTTTAACTCTCAAACCTTTACTTTCTAAGCCACTGCATCTATTTGATGCTTAGACATTATTTTAGTGGGAATCACAAAGCCACTTTCCTTATTTTCTCAAAAATAGTCAAATTAGGGTTTTTCGTAGCGAAGAACATAAAATCAAGAATTTCAATGATAATGTATGAAAACCCAACAACAAAAGGAATGATTTCATTATCTAATCGAGCTCTCTCGCGTATGTTATGCTTTATTGTGATTTGTTTTCACAAAGGATGATTTACGGCTCCTGAAACGATCCAACTTCATTTTCGTATCAAGAACACTAAGAACGTGCCAAGAACGCAAAGAAATAATGAAGAACATGAAGAACGTGAAGGACATATGAAGAACACGAAGAACATATTTTCTCTCGAAATTTCGATAGAGTTTCCCCTTATATCGGGACATATTTCTATGAAAATTTTGGTAGAGTTTCCCCGTGTAACGGGACTTATTTCTATGAAAATTTCGACAGAGTTTCCCCTTATATCAGGACCTTTTTCAAAAGAAAAACGGAAAGAGTTTCATATATAAAATCATCGAGAGGAAACCAACAGTAAAACAGAAAGAACATAACAAAACTGCAAGCGACGAAGAATCGGTGGACACTACGTGTCTTAGAAGAGTGAAGGCGTGACGAATCACAGTGTTTACTGAAGTACATAGCCGCCCGTACCTAAGTAGAGTGTTATACAGATTTCTCCCTCAAAACAAGTATAAAAGCAATATAGAAAGAATTTGATAGAACTATAAGCGATGGAGAATCGGTAGACACCATGAATCTTCGGTGAGTGGATGTGTGGCAAATCACAGGGTTCACTGACGTGCATAGCCGCTCGCATCTAAGTCGGGTGTTACACAGATTTCTCCTTCAACCACAACAGAAAACGAATCAGAAAGGAAGATGAATCGAAACTAAGCTGGAAAAAGAAGATGAATTGACAACCTAGCTCAAGTTAGAACTTACTTACGAAGCCAACTAGGAGAGGATCATACCTTCCTACTCCTCATCCTCTTGGCAACGCTTCGTTAGGGCTCCTTCATTACCTCCCTCTCATCCTTCCTACCTCTCGATGCTATCCCTTTGGGTAGTGGTGGTAGTGGAAATCGTAGAGAATGAATGGGGGACTATTTATAGGCTTCAGAAAACCGCTAACCATGGTTAGTAAACAATGGTTTACCCGTTAACTACGGTTAGCAGCCCATGGCTTTGGCCCATGGTTTTGGTCAAAGCTTATCTGAAACTTAAGGCTTAAGTCAGAACTATCTAGAAGATTCTAGATTCATTAATGATGCTTAGTTAGCCTAATCGTGATTAACTTTTACTAATCATGATTTAACCTTCACGATTTATGCTTAACTTTTACTAACCATTTGGTAGTGTTTGCTAATGGTCATTAATGATCCCCAATCTATCATTAATTTCTTTAATCGTGTTTAATTAGTCTTATTGATGACCATTAAGGGTCAATAACATGTTAAGTCTCCTTACTTATCTTTCTTCCAAAAATCATAACAATTCCAAACGAAGTCCATACGAAACAAATTCTATTGATTTCCTCTTGACGAGCTGGATCTTATGATATATGATCCGATAGAGACCAAGTTTAATGCTTTACAATTATTACAACATTAAAGGAAGTCTCATCCTCGAGACTTGGAAATCCAGCATAACAACCTTAAAGAGGATTGAAACCATAACAAACATAAAGAGAATGAACGTCATTTCATTTATAATGAAGATATACACAATACATAGTGTTATCATTCAAATAAGTAGGGGTATTTTTCTCTCATATCCACCTCAGGTTCCCATGTGTCTTCTTCAAATTCTTGTTTCCGCCATAATACTTTAACTAGAGATACCTCTTTATTGCTCAATTTCTTAATATCCATGCCTAGTATTTGCACGTGTATTTCTAGGTATGATAAGTCCAATTCAACATGAAGCTCATCATAGCTTATCTTATGCTCAGGATCCTTAACATACTTTTTCAAATTTGATACATGAAAAACATCATGTATTGCCGAAAGATATGGGGGAAGTGCAAGTCTATATGCAACGCTTTTCCAATCCGCTGAATAATTTCAAAGAGATCCACGAATCTGGGTGCCAACTTCCCACGCAAACCAAACCTTTAAACTCCCTTCATAGGTGATACTTTGATAAATACACAGTCGCCTACTTCAAACTCAAGATCTTTTTGCCTGGCATCATTATATCTTTTATGGCGACTCTGAGCAGTCAATAGTCTTTTTTGAGCAGGCTCTACAGCTTCTTGTGTCTCCTGCAGTCTATCTGAATCATAAAGGTTCTTTATCCCGACTCTTGCCAACATAAAGGAGTAGTACACCTACGTCCATATAGTGCTTCAAATGGTGTCATGCCAATACTTGCATGGTAACTATTGTTGCAGATGAATTCTGCAAGAGGCAAATGTTTCACCCATGATCCTTTCCATTCTAAGGCACATGTTTGTAGCATATCCTCTAAAGTCTAAATCGTTCTTTTTTATTGATCACCTGTTTGCAGATGATATGCTATGCTCAAGCATAACTGTGTGCCTAAGGCTTTCATAAAGTTCTCCCAGTAGTGTGAGGTGAATCGTGATTCTCGATGAAACTGCTTCTTTTTGGATACCATGGAGACGGATCACATATATAATATATAACTCAGCAAGCTGGTATGGAGTGGAGGATAAGCTTATTGGAATAAAGTGTGCTACCTTAGTCAGACCATCTATTATAACCCATATACTATGTTGACCATCAGTCGTCCGAGGTAAGCCAGTAACATAATCCATGGAAATGCTTTCCCATTTCCATTCAGGGACAGTGAGGGGTTACAACAATCCTGACGGCTTTTGGTGTGAAGCCTTTACCTGCTGGCAAGTGAAACATGAATTCACAAAGTCGATAACATCCTTCTTAATTCATGGCCACCAAAAGTTTGAACAAAGATCCTTATACATCTTCATAATTCCTAGATGAATAGATAATCTTGAGAAACATGCTTTGTGTAAGATATCCTTCCCCAATTCAGGTGTGTCTGGTACACAAACTCTGTAATGGTTATACAATAATCCAGCTTGTATATGGAATCCTTCGATCTCATTCTTCTCAAGTTGTTTTCTCAAGTCTTTAAGGAATGGATCATCCTCCCGTCCTTTCTTTATTATATCCCAGATCTCTGGTTTGTATCAGCGAGGAATAGTTATAGTATCATCACTACTATCAAATGGTTTCCATTCACTCAATGTTGATAGTAAACCCCAGAATTGGATAGCACTCACCAACCTAAGTGAATAAGTTCTTCTGCTAAGAGCATCTGCTACAACATTCCCCTTTCCAGGGTGGTAGGAGATGACAGTCCTTCAACAGCTCTAGCCACCGTCTCCGTCTCATATTGAGTTGTTTTTAATCAAACAGATATTTCAAGCTTTTATAATCGGTGAATATTTCAAAAGTAATACCATAGAGGTAGTGTCTCCATATATTTAAGGCGAAGACTACGACAGCTAATTCAAGGTCATGTGTCAGGTAGTTCCTCTCATGTATCCTGAGGTGTCAGGATGCATAAGAAACCACCTTACCACGTTGCATAAGAGCTGCCCCAGTCCTTCTCTAGATGCATCAATGTACACTGTAAATCCTCCAGTCCCAAAGAGTAGAGTAAGGATAGGTGCAGATGTTAGGAATTCTTTCAGTGTCTAAAAATTAGCTTCGCATGCATCGGACCATATGAATGGGATTTCCTTCTGAGTCAGCCTAGTCATTGGCAATGCTATTCGTGAAAAGTCCTTCACAGTATTCTATAATACCCAGCTAGACCCAGAAAATATCGTATTTCTGTGACAGACTCCGGGCGTTCCCAACTCATCACCACACTAACCTTTGTAGGATCAACTAATATTCCTTCTCCAGAAATAACATGGCCTAAGAAGGATACTTCAGATAGCCAAAAGTCACATTTGCTATATTTAGCATACAGTTTGTTCTTCCTTAGTATTTCAAGTACCTACCAGAGATGGTGTTTATGTTGGTACTTATCCTTGGAGTAAATAAACACGTCATCAATAAAGACTACTACATGATCTAGGATCTCCTTGAATACTCTATTCATGAGATCCATGAAAGCTACTAGGGCATTTGTTAGTCCAAAGATATAACTAAAAATCCATACTATCCCTATCTAGTCGAAAGGTTGTCTTGGGGATATCCACATATTTAATCTTTAACTGATGGTATCCAGATCTTAAGTCAATCTTAGAATACACCTGCAACTGGTCAAAGGGATCATATATTCTTGACAGAGGATACTTGTTCTTTAATGTCTTCTTGTTTAACTGTCTATAATTAATGCACAACCACATTGACCCATCCTTTTTCCTCATAAACAAGATAGGCTCACCCCATGGCAAAGTACTAGGATGAATGAATCCTTTATCTAACAATTCTTGTAACTGTACCTTTAACTCCCGTAACTCAGTTGGTGCCATCCTATATGGAGTGATAAAGATAGGTTGAGTATCATGTGTGAGAGAGATTTCAAATTCAAACTCTCGCTCAGGTCGTAAGCCAGGAAGTTCTTCTGAAAATACATTAGGAAACTCGCACACTATAGGTACATCTTCTATCATTTTATCTGACCCAGATGTAGTGGTTACATAGGCTAATTAACCTTGACACCCTTACTCTAACAACTGTTGTGCCTTTAGAATAGAGATGTATTCGGTATTATCATTGGATCTCTTTCCAATGAACTAGAACTCTATCGAGTTAGGAAGGTGAAAAATTATTGTCTTCTGAAAATAGTCAAGGCATGCATGACGCCTTTCTAGCCAGTCCATCCCCAGGATGAGATCAAAGCTATCTATTTCAATAAGTAGTAGGGAAATAGGTAACTGATGTCCTGCTATTAGTACTACACTATTATCTAGAATTTCTTGGATTATAAATACTTGTCCTCCTAGTCCCTTGATCAGATAGGACTGTTGTACTTCTACCAGTATCTTACCCAATGTGGGTACTAACCACCGAGCAATAAATGAATGTGAAGTACCAGAATCAAACAAGACATATACTAAAAAGTCATGAATAGTAACGGTACCTCGTACGACCGTGCCTGAATTGTAGGCCTCTTCTTCAGTGATTGCATTGAGCTGGCCATTAGGAATAGGCAAGCTAGAACCCGCAACACTTTGTAGTGGTTGTTGTATAGGAGATGCTCCTTGTGAGCCGCAACCTCTAACTTGTCTTCCTTCACGTGTTGCTCCATTGCTTGGGGTGGATGTTATACTGTTAATTGGGGTTGGTTTAAACCCCGAACCTCTCAACTTTGGACATACTTTTTTGATGTGGCCTTCCTTATGATAGTAATAACACACACGTGTTCCTATCCATACTGAAGATCCAACCACAGCAGTACTAGCTCCTGATATTGAGTCGTGAGGGTATATTGGAGGTCTAGAGAAACCCCCTCTTCTTGAGAATTCTTGGTCCAAAGTCTGTGGTGAGCTTATACTAGACCCAACTGGATGATATCGACTGTCTCTCCAGTTATAATTTACCTTACATTTAGATGGTCTACCAGTAAAGTAGAAGCTTCTTCTTTGGCGATTTTCGTGCCTTTCCATCTCAATACGAGAGACGATGCACATGGCTTCATCTATAGCGGTGGTTCTAAAACCTGCAAGCTTCTCTCTAAGATCTCTCTGAAGTCCGCTAACAAATTTGGTAAGACATTCATGTGGTAAATCTTCTAGAGATGGGGAGTAATATAGCTGCTCCGTAAAGTGAATACGATAATCTTGTACATTCTTGAAACCTTGGGTCAAAGAAGCCAACTCCATCCTCTTCAGTTCTTCCCAATGGGAGGGACAGAAGTGAGCTCGGAACCTCTCTTCAAAGACATCCCATGGAACAGAATCTACTAAATTCTTGGAAATGACTCTCTACCATCGTCTTGCATAGTCTGCTAGGGAGTAATCATCAAAGTGCACCCAAGTATTTGCTGGTGCATGTATTATTCTCATCATCCTGTTAACATCATCAAGCCATAATTCTACATCAACATGTGTCTCTATGCATTTGAATCGAGGAATCTTTCCCTTTCGGTAATTGTCTAGTAATTTTTGGTGTCTAAGAAGGGTCTTCTCCATTGCTCCTTCAGCTGGGGTAAGAGTAGACTCAGTGGAAGGATGATAACTCGATTCTTCCTCATAAAGGTCAACATAACCCTCAACTCTAGCATCCACGGGTTTGGATGTCTCAGGTCTCTCAGCTTGTGCATTGAACCTCTCCTCTAATGCATGCTTTTGCACCATCTCTTGGAGCATTGTCATCATAGCAGTTAATTGCCTAGACACTTCTTGATCTTCCATGATCCTGAGATGAATCGATTCCAAAGGTTAAGTCATATACGTTTTAGAATTATGTACTTAAGGGACAATGACTTGTGAATGTTATTGTAGTCACTTATTAAGATCAAAGGATCTTAAGACAACCATAGTTTCTGAATACCTCTCATAGTTGCCAATTACTGAGTAAATTATTGGAGTAACCGAGCTTTGATACCAAACTATCATGACCCCAATTCCAGGTTGTCGGATCCTCCCCATATCTGGATCTAGTTACTCAATAATAATTTATTCAACAATCACAACTAACATTAAGAAACATACTTGATGAATCCACATTTCATCATCTTTATTCTATCATTTTGGCACCTAAAACCCTAGCAAATGCCTGTAAATAGCCTTAAATCAAGCATCTTAGCATTCATGCATGTGCATCTCAATTGTGTATAAATCACTGTAATTAAGGCCAAAATTATAGAATAAATAAAGAAAAGAAAAAGAATAAAATATTGTAAATATTTTATGACCCAAAACCCCCGAGACCTAGGCATCTTGATGAATAGGTCGACAAGGAATAAAGTAGGGGGAGATAAGGTCAGATACACAGATAAAATACCTATATGTTTTATTCATTCTTTCTTCATTTTGGGACCTATTTTTGGTTCCACTTTTTGTACATCAAATAAAGAAACTTTGTACATGAAAGTTGTAGATAATTTTATAAAGAAAAATACAAAATTGATTTCACAGAAAAATAATGTACAGACAAAAAGATATGGTCTGAATAAGAATCCAAAATCCCAACTTCCCAGACCCGTATCTCACCAATAAAAACTCCAAATGCAGCCTACTCACCTTTAATTGTATATAGAATAAAATAATCTATCCAATAGTGGTGGTTTCGCATTTGGCGGAGCTACGGTCTGAAAGTTGAGTTTTGGACCCGCATTGTACCTTGTACAGATTAAAATATTCAACTTATTCTTTATTCATTATTTATTCATTTTTTATAATTTTATATTATTGTGAATATTACTTATAATAATTATGTACCTTAAAATAAGAATAAAAACCTAAATAAAATACAAAATAAAAATACTGGTATAATAGAGTACATAGATACATTACATATACTTATACCTGTATAAAACACCTTTATATTTTATTAAATACACAAAACAAACCAGAAAAATACAATAAAAATATATTCATGTATATAAAAGTATGTTGTAATTTTATAAAATACTAAATAAAAATAATAAAGAAACGAAATACATAAAATAAAATAAAATACTAAAATCCATAGGTATTATACCTATATAGGGTTAAAAAGGCAACTTGTAAAAATAAAACTCATAAAATTAATTAAAAATCATAGTAAAATACTACATAAAAAAATAAACATTTTTTATTTTTTACCCAAAAATTAATTCGGCCTTTTTCTATTTTTAAATGAATTAACAAAACTTTTTTATTATCTTTTTCTGGTTGGTCCACGTGGACCAACCAGAAGCTAGCGACTGTTGACCAGCAGGTCAACAGCCCGTCCTTCATCTACTGTAGCTCTGGCGCGCCTGGGTTTTTGCCCACCTTGGTGGATTTTCCTAGGTCGCGCCGCTCGTCCTCTCCAGCCGCTTCCTTCTTGGAAGTTGATCACTGTAAATCCATCTCCATCGCCGCTCCATCAGATCTCCTTCTACCACCCGTGATCTCGTCTCGAACTCATGCGATTTTCACCCTTCAAATACAACCCCCCTTCTTCCTTTCTCGCGTGGAACCGCGAATTACCCACGATCCTTCCCCCTTGGTCGAGCTAAAGGTACCCAGAGGTGACAGCTCTGAGCTCCAGGCTTCCAGGCGTCGGGAGAGCACCTGATCGTCGCGCGTTCCAACCTCCGGCGAAGCTCTGCCGTCGAGGTAACCACCCTCTGGCCCTAGGCCATCGAGGCTGTTCTTGCCTTCTCTTTACCCCCTTCCAGTTCCTGTTAGTTCTAGGATTATTTCCCCCGTCGTTCTCAGTCGAATCGATCATCTCCATCCCCTAATCGATCACCTCGCCGGAGCGCAACTCCGGCGAGACCCTATTGCGCTTCCCAGTCCATCTCGAGAGCCATTTGAGGTCGAGGCATTTTGCCCTCGACCTCCCTAACTTTTTTTGTGCAGGTATTGAGACCCATCGCAGCTTCTGGAGCATTTTTGCCCTCTCGCCGGAGCACCTGGAGCCTCGCAGCTCCGCCACCTCCGCGCGAGAGCACCGGCGTTCGCCGGTGGATTTTGAAACCTCCAGACGTCAGCCGACACCTGCAGGAGCATCCTCGGCCACCTTGCAAGCTCCAGCGTCGCCGTGGTTGGCCGGAAGAGCTCGGAGAAGTTCGCCAGACCGGAGCTCCTCCGTGCTCCTCCCTCGACCTCTGCTACCGTTCGATCAGCCTCTGTTCTTCGTGGAGCACAGCCACCGTCCGATTGAAGGCCCCAGGCACCGTCAGATCAGGGGCTGAAATCTAATCTCAGCCCTCCGCTTCCGAAGGGGTATCGGCGCGCCTCGCATCGACACGTGGATAAGTGGGATGATCCCCACCGTTTGATCGCGCCTTTGCTTGGGTATTTTGCAAAAACCACCCCAAGCGTTTTTGTATTTCATATTAGTACTAAAACTTTCATTTGCAGCTATTTTAGTTTTGTAATATTTACCTTAAGGCCCCCGAACTTTTACGTATTCACAAAAAGGTCCTCGGCCACGTCATCTCACGTGCCCGTGCGCGTGAGGTGTGTGGCCATTTTGCAGACAGACCCTCGGCCTTTGGGGTATTTCGGTTTAGTCCCAGAACTATTGTATTAAGTGTTAAACATTTGGGATATTTGCATACAAGCCCTTGATAGTGTTGGTTATTGCCTTTAGGTCCCTGCCAGGCGCGTGTTTCGCACGTGTTCGGCTTGGGCATTTTGCGCTAAGGCCCCTCCGGGTTTTGTTATTTATATTTAGTCCAGTAAATGCAAGTTATAGTGTAATATTTTGTGGAAAATTGCATGTTGGCCCCTGAATGTTTTACTATTTGCATGTATGCCCTTGCCAGCACTGTTTGATGATTGGGGTCTTGTTCTAATTAATTAAAATATCATTTTAACCCCAAAAATTCCACAAAAATAGGGTTAAGCTCCTGTTGTCCTATATTTTGACGCCCTATTTTTAGCTTTCAATTTTACCACTTTTCATTATTTATAAAAAATCAAAAACATGTCTTTTTCCTACTGTCTACCTTAGAAAATACCAAAAAAATATCAAAACACCTCTAAAAATTCCAAAAAAATCACGTAGTGTCTATTTTATAATCTTTTAGTGTCAGCCCAAAAACCACTAAAAATCTCAAAAGAAAAACACTAAAAATTGAAAAATGCTCAAAAACTTCAAAAAAATATAAAAAATAGTAGAAAAACCCAAAAATTGCAAACTCAGCTTCTGTTTCTTCCTTATTTTATTCCCTTTAATAGAAAAATAGTGTGAAATATTTTTGGTACTGATTGCTATTTTCAAATCTCATTTTTGTCACAGCCAGCCCTTATTTCCACTGTTTGCCTTAATTCAGACTTTAAAAATACCAAAAACATCTTGAAAAATCCCCAAAAATCATAAAAACAGTAAAAAAACCTTAAAAATACCAAAAATATTTATTTTCTGAATTTTGGAGCATTTTTGTGCATTTTTATAAATATTTCACTTTGCCTTATCTTATATTGCCTTTACTTTCCAACATTGAAAAAGAAAATAAGAAAAATAAAAAAAATATAAAATATAAAAATCAAAAAATCAAAAATCAAATACAAAATTAAAAATCAAATAAAAAAAAATTTTAAATTAAAAACCCACAACAAAATTGTAGTTGCTTACTTGCTTAGTGTAGACACATCACACACACACACACACTTGTGCATTCAATTGCTTGAATTACACTGTTTGCTCCCTGTGTTCGAACTCTCTGCATACTTGCCCTTTACATCATTTGTGCAGAGTTAAAAATAAATTTTAACTCCACATTGTTTCTAATTTATTGATCTTAGTGTGGGTTAATTGTTGATCAAACTCGGATTTTGATTGGTCGACACTGCGACTGAGTTCACGCTTTGTGTTGAACTTAAGACCGTCGAAATCCGTGTTCATCAAATGGCGCCGTTGCCGGGGAGCAACAGCTCGTAGTTCACTTTTTGTCTGTTTGTGTGATTGTTTACCATAGCAGCATTTTTCATCTCTCATATTTTTGATATATCTTGTTGAGATATCTGACCATCTCTTGTCTTGTCTTCTTGCGAGGGACCGCGGAGCGAGGCGGACCGCCTAGGCGATTCGACGCAACCTTGGGACGTGGAGCCGGCTATTCTTAGCCTAGCCGGCAGGAGAGAGCAAGGAGAGCTGGAGAGAGAGTGCTTAGATTAGCCTTTCCTTTATTTTGTGAGAGAGTGATTCATTTAAATTGTAATAATACATGTACCTTGGACACTTGAACATTCGGGCCTAATTTCCGGGTGTTTGTTCACCCGGGGGCTCACCGCGGTTTTTATCGTGTTTTGACCGCTTGTCATTTTCCGATTTTGTGTTTATTTTTCATTTTCTTTTGTGGATTGAGCTCCTAGATCTAGGTCCTGCTTGACTCAAGTAGAATAGGTCCAAACACCTAATAATCTTTGCATGTTCCTATAGATACGTTTTGGACTTAGACTAATTAAACAGTTGGTTATCCACTTTTGATCCACGCGCCGTGAGCGAGCCCCATCAAGCGCTACTCCTGAACTCGAGTGTGTCGAGAAGAGGAGGGGTGAGCCAAGACCGGACACTCGGATTGGGAGTTGATAATTAACTTGTGGTTCTTCACGCTAGCAGTTGCCTAATCTAGGACGATTTCCGTGTGCATACCGGCATGTAGTTTAGGTTTATAAATTTCTGCTTTGCATCCCGCATGGAGAGAGCTGGGATTCGCTGTAAGTCTTCTTACTTTGCACGCATCATTTAGGCACAAAGGTGAGATCTCCATCTTTGTGTCGACTTGCACGGCTTTTCCGACTCTTTTCTCCCTCTGTTTTTGGAACAAAGTAGGATAAAGAAAATACAAAAACGTTAGGCGCTTGTTTGAATCTACTCAAAAGAAGCGATAACACCAAAAAAATTAAAAAAGGGACTGCTAAGAAAACTTGACCGAAATAAAAAAGGTAATTGGATTCATTGCTTGGGGAGAGTAACACCCTCACTTGTATTCAGGTTGCATGGGAAGGTCTCCTTCCAAGTGAGGTGAGCGCTTCGTAAGGATTAGAGCCAAAAACCCAGCTTGTGGCTGCCTTGTGTATCGCCTGGATTACCGAAATATTGGCGCTTCTATCGTACGTAGTCGAGTAGGGCTTGGTCACCTTTGGTGACTCACTATTGTGTGAGCATCGACCTCGTCCGAAGTATCGAGCATAGGCCACGCCTTCACGGGGGTGTCTGTCTCACCGGCTGCGTCCGAGTAGGTTCTTGCACGCTCACGGGTGATTCCGTTGCGAGCGAGTTCCGAAGTATTGGTTTCGCCTATTGGCTTCCTCTCTTATTCTTTGGCTGAGTAGGGATCCAGGAAGGGTTACAAGGACCTCAACTGCACAAGCTACAGGTTACACAAGAGGAGGACAAGTACGGGATACTTTTCCGGCAGTACTCTCTCTCCTATAGGCGTAGCGTTCTAAGGACTCGTGAAAAGATAAATACCTGAAAAACAAGCTAAAACTGACAAGATAAAAGCCGAACCTTCACGGCTTCACGAGTTGAGTTGGTGAACTTACCCTTGCTTTGTGTTTGATTTCTAGATTTATTAAGGTCAAGATCAAAAACATCGCACAATTGTGCACAATTTTGTTGCAGATCATCTTCTTCTTCTCTTGCATTATCCCCACTCTTCTCAATAATCAAGATGATGGGACGGAGATCTCTTAGGCCGACCCTGTCGGCACCGCTATCCCGCACTCCCCCCTATTCATCTAGGAATACCTCGGAGAGTCCGCTCTCCGAGCCTGAGTTTACATCCACCCTGTTCCCCCTCGACCACCATTCCCATTCTCCTTCCCTCAGTCCAATTGTGTCAGAATTCAGTGCATCACAGAGTTCGGCCCATTCTACAGCACCTGAAATGGCCTCTTTTGCATTTTCAGAACATCCAGCCATGGCAGACAGAGGCGAGCATGAAGAGGATCATGAGCACCCTCCGTTCCTATTTGATCAAGCAGCCATCAACAATTCCTTGTTAGCATCCCTGGAGACTATGCAGAGACAGATTCGTGACCAGGGCACATTCATGGGTGACCTTATGAGGGAAATTGCTCAGATGAGAGAAAACCGACCTGGGGGCGGTGGCGGTGGAGAAAGAGGAGGACCCGATGCAGGAGGGGGCGACCCAGACGGTGAGCGACCGCCACAGACCATCATGAGGGAGCTGCACAACCCAGCTTCATCCCTCACTCACCGGTGGATCAGACTCCCGCCAATCCACGGAGACTTCGAGCTTCGGCACAACACAATTCAGATGCTACCCAAGTTCCATGGGTTGCCGACCGAAGAGCCGCACCTCCATCTCTAAGAATTCGAAATGATATGCAGCACCATCCATGATCGGTTGATAACCGAGGACACAATCAAGATGATTGCCTTTCCATTCTCTTTGGTTGATAGAGCCGCATATTGGCTCAAGCATCTTGGGCAGTTCGTCGACACGTGGACAGATCTCCGGACCGCATTTCTGAAGAAATACTATCCTCTCGGCCGGACCAATGCAGCTAGAGCTATGATTAGCAATTTTGTCATGATCCCAAATGAACAATTTCATGAAGCTTGGGATCGATTCAGAGAGCTCATCGACCGGTGTACCCACCATGATATCTCCAAGCCCAATCTCGTTCAGAGTTTCTTTTGCGGGCTGACACCGGAGCTGCAGGGGCTTGTGAACGCCTCTTGCGGTGGATCCTATTTCTCCAAGGGAGAGGACGACGTCTGGGCCATATACGAAGGCATGGCAGAGAACTCCACAGTGATGACCCAGGCTCGTGTCTATACACAGCAGAAGCCCCCGCAAGGAACGGGATCATTTCATAGGATCGCTCGCATCGATGCCGGTCCCAATACATCGTCGGTAGCCGCAGCCCAAGCTGAATCAGCAGCAGCCGACATGGGGATCATCAGTGAGAAGCTGGACCGCATGGAGATCCTTGAAAAGAAGCAGAACCAAGGCATGGCCCAGATGGACCAGATCGCCAAGACAATGAGTGACCTAAAAACTCAGATTCTCTGTATTCAGGAGGCACAGGCCCATTCACAACAGCCTCCCAGGTCACAGGTTGCTTCCAGCAGCAACAATCCCAACCAGGTCTCCACCTCATACCGCCAGGTGAACCATATCCAGGCGGAGCCGGTTCCATTGTTGCAGTACCATCCAGAGCAACCGCCATCTCAGGAGACTCAGATGGTGGTTTATCAGCCGGAGCAGCCACTGGCAGTTCTTCCTCCACCCCCCTTTGAGCAGGAACCGTTGATGGAAGTCAACGGGATATGGTATGACCGATACCCTCAGCCCGCAATTCGCAGGGATCACCCCGGATTCCGTTGGGGTAATAGTGGATCCACATCCCAACAGCATTCTCCTGCTCAAGGACAGCAGAGCGGCCAGCCACAACAACAACACCAGCACCCCCAGTATCACCAGCAATACCAGCAGCAGCAGCCCCATGTCCAGCAGGGACAGACATCCGGTTCTCAGGGTCCAGCCTATGAGAACCCAGCCCTTGACGATCTTGCCCGCTTGCTATCTGAACAGCGAGCATCTTTCAGGCAAGAAATGGATGAGTTCCGGCAGGAGATGCGGGATATTATCAAAGGCAAGGCCGCCATACCCGCTCAGATCGAACCCAATCCTAATAACCTAAAAAGAAAATCTGAGCAGGTAGAGTTCACAGAGTACACCTCTCCTAGTGATGATCTGAATGACATATCTTATTCCTATTATGATGCTGATTTTGTTACTACTAGGAGCGGTAGGATGCCAGCCGGCGGCGCCTCTTCTGAGCGACAGCCAGACGCAGAACCAGGAGCGCAAGAAGAGCAGAGGAGCGGTACTGAGGCCGCTAATGATGATGTTGAAGACGGTGGTGCGGATGCCACCAATGATGGAGCCCAGGATGACGGTGCTGATGCCGTCGTGATACCAGATGCAGACGGTGGTGCTGATACCACCATTTTGGGTGATGCAGAACCAGGAAGCGGTGCTGATGCCGCTAAGACAGGTGCGAGTGGTGGTACTGAGGCCACCACATCTACTTTTATTGAGCCATCTTCTGTGGTGTTACCACATTTTGTATCTATGGACTGTGGTAACAAAAAGAACAAAAATATGAATAAAGGAAAGGTTCCCGTTCAAATTGCAGATCCATATGTGTTGCATGATGATATTTGTGTGGATTCTCCATCTTCACAGGCACAGGGACCGTTTCCTAGTCCTCCATCTGAGGAGGCACTCACCATCCCCTTTCCTGAGGCACTCCGCCGTGCGAAGGGGAATAAAAAAGAAAATCCCAAAAAGAATCAGCAGGTAGAGTTCGGCAACGAGATGATTGACAGATTTCACATTCAGCTAACTCTACGAGAGGCGTTTGAGCATATCCCCTTCTTCAAGAAGAATTTGAAAGAAACAACTACTGTCCGAAGAAGGAAGAGGCACAGAGATCAAATCCATATGCTCACGCATAACACTTGCTGCGCCATTCAGAACACATTGCCAGCCAAGAGACCAGATGCAGGAGCTCCCTATGTCAGATGCGAGATTCAAGAGCAGCAATTTGATCGTACTCTATTAGACAGCGGCTCTTCAATTAACCTCCTTCCGGCAGCCTTACTCAAGCAATTTGAGTTCGGCACTCTTCATCGAAGCAGAACAGTCCTTCAGTTTGCTGATAGGTCGATAAAGAGGCCGAAGGGGTTGTTGAAAGACGTGGTCGTTACCATTCAGGGCCTGAAATTCCCCGTGGACTTCGTTGTGTTGGACATGGAGATCCCTGAGTCGGTAACCGATGCCCCCATCATACTCGGGCGCCCATTCTTGGCCACAGCCAAGGCAGTGACCGACCATGATTGTGGGAAGGTATGCTTTCGCGTAGAGGGCGAAACCATACAGATAGAGACGATCGAAGAGATCAGAGCCAGAGAAGCAGAATGCTCAGAACAGTCCAGCGAAGCAGAGCAGATGACAGAGGAGGAGCTAGACATCCACCAGGTTTGTGATTTCGAGATGACTGATGATGAATCCAACTGGAAAGATCCTGTAGCACCGACCCTCGCCTTGCCTACAGATTCACTGTATCTCAAGCTCATGGCAGTCGAGAGCCGGGAGAGCGCATTCCTGGATGAGGATATTTCTGAGGCTGACAGTGTTGTGATGAGTGGTGCAGATGAGTTTCATTCTTGCTCATCTTCTTCTGATCCCTCGGATTCAGACATTGACTGGGATGACTTTGATGATTATTTGCCTTGTCTGATTCCTTCTGAGCCAGCAGCCATGACGGATTGCGAGCCCGTGCAGTTTATTGATGATCCATCAGGGCGCCCTTCGTCAGCAATTCATGCAACGCGAGAGTTCTCCCATGCAGACCTGGTAGCCTTTACACAGTCATATCAGAAGCCAGATTTGCCACCTCCCAGTTGTCCGGAAAGGAAACCTCTGCCGCAGTCAATGAAGTACAGATTCCTTGCTGGAGAGCCAGAAATGCACCCAGTCATTATCTCAGCAGATTTGACTGGAGAACAAGAATCCCGTCTGATGGAGGTTCTTGAAAGAAACCGCAAGGCAATCGGTTGGAGTATAGCTGATCTCCAAGGGCTGAGCCCGAAGCTGTGCTCCCACCACATCTATCTCGAGGATGACGCTAAGCCATCGCGTGAGTTCCAGCGACGGCTGAACCCGAACCTTCGAGAGGTCGTCATGAAAGAAATTTCGAAGTGGTGGAGCGCTGATTTCATCTATCCCATCTCCGACTCTAAATGGGTAAGTCCTTTACATGTGGTACCCAAGAAGACGGGTATCACTACAGTTGTCAATGAGTCTGGAGAGGAGATCGCTACCAGAGTACCAACTTCTTGGAGGGTCTGTGTGGACTACAGACGATTGAATGAGGCCACCAAGAAGGATCACTTCCCGCTTCCCTTCATTGATCAGATTATCGAGCGGTTAGCCGGGAAGAGCCATTATTGCTTTCTTGATGGGTACTCTGGATACAATCAAGTGGCCATTGCGCCCGAAGACCAGGAGAAAACGACATTCACCTGTCCGTTTGGGACTTATGCTTTCAGACGGATGCCCTTTGGTCTATGTAACGCTCCGGCGACATTCCAAAGGTGCATGTTGTTCATCTTCTCGGACATGGTGGGTGACTGTTTAGAGGTCTTCATGGATGACTTCTCGGTCTATGGCGACGGGTTCGACGCTTGTCTTGAATGCCTAGACCGTGTGCTGAAGCGCTGCATAGAGGTCAATCTAGTCTTATCCTGGGAGAAGAGTCATTTCATGATGACTCAAGGGACGGTCCTTGGTCATATCGTCTCCAACAGGGGCATGGAGGTCGATCCGGCTAAGGTGGACATCATCAGAAAACTCAATCCGCCGTCCAATCTGCGTCAGTTACGGTCTTTTCTGGGGCATGTCGGTTTCTACCGATGGTTTATTCAGGACTTCAGTCGAATTGCCCGACCGCTCACTGACTTGCTCACCAAAGACACCGAGTTTATTGTTAATGATAAGTGTCTTGAATCTTTTGAGACTCTCAAAAATATGGTTGTTTCAGCTCCTGTCCTTCAGCCACCCGATTGGTCTCTTCCATTCGAGATCATGACGGATGCTTCAGATTTTGCCATTGGGGCTGTGCTTGGACAGAGGAGGGATGGGTTACCATTTGCCATTCACTACGCCAGCCGGACCTTAGATGCCGCTCAAAGGAATTACACTGTGACTGAGAAAGAGATGCTGGCCGTAGTCTTCGCTCTTGATAAGTATCGATCTTACATTCTCGGATCTAGAGTGACCATTTACACCGACCATACCGCCATCAGGTACTTAATGGCTAAGAAGGATGCCAAAGCACGTCTGACCAGATGGATCCTTCTACTCCAGGAATTTGATATTGAAATTAAGGACAAGCCTGGAGTCAAGAATGTGGTGGCGGATCATCTCTCCAGGTTGGAGAATCTTGAGGAATCTGAGCCCAGCGCACCTATCTCAGAGACATTTCCAGATGAGGCGATCTTAGCTGTCACCTCACTCCCGTGGTATGCTGACTTTGTAAACTATCTTGTTGCCAAGACAGTCCCTCAAGGTTGGCCCAGGCAGAAACTTGAGACCTTCCTAGCTAAGGCCAAGTTTTATCATTGGGAGGATCCCATCCTTTATCATGAAGGAGGGGATAGTATCTGGAGGAGGTGCATTCCTCAGGAAGAGCAGCATAGCGTCCTCACATACTGCCACAAGCTTGAGGCAGGAGGACATCATTCTGGAAAAAGGACAGCACAAAAGGTGCTTCAATCCGGCCTATGGTGGCCTACTCTCTTCAAGGATTCTGATGAGTTCGTGAAGGGATGTACTGACTGTCAGAAAATGGGAACCTGCGGACAGAGAGACATGATGCCCATGCAACCCATTCACTTCTGTGAGGTTTTTGATGCATGGGGAATTGATTTCATGGGCCCATTTCCTAAGAGTCAGGTATTCGAGCATATTTTGCTCGCTGTGGATTATGTCAGCCGATGGGTTGAGGCCATCCCCGCCCGAGCCGCAGATGCAAAAACCGTGTGTAAATTCTTGAGGAAAAATATCATTTCACGGTTCGGGGTACCTAGAGTTTTGATTTCTGACGGGGGGTCTCATTTCATCAATGACAAAGTTAGGGCCCTTGCTGACGAGTTCGGTATTGACCATCGGGTTGCCACTCCTTATCACCCTCAGACTAATGGTCTTGCTGAAGTATCGAATTGGGAGATAAAGACTGTCTTGCAGAAAGTTGTCCGCCCAGACCGAAAGGATTGGTCACAGCTTTTGGACTCGGTCTTGTGGGCCTATCGGACATCTTTCAAAAATCCATTGGGAACATCTCCTTATCGTCTCGTCTATGGCAAGCCGTGCCATTTGCCAGTGGAGATCAAGCACAAATCTTTTTGGGCAGTTACTGAGTTACTCTTAGATCCCGAGAGTGTAGGAGACCAGAGAAGAGCAGAATTGGCAGCCCTGGAGGAATTGAGAGATACAGCCTTCTCCAACAGCCTACAGTACAAAGAGAAAGTGAAGACATGGCATGATTCGCATATTAGCCATAAACAGTTTGAGCCAGAACAGAGAGTATGGTTGTTTGATTCCAGGCTAAAATTGTTCCCAGGGAAATTACAGAGCAAGTGGAAAGGACCGTACGTGGTCAGGAAGGTACATGACAATGGCAGCATCGACATATCCGAACCGTCATCTTCGTCCACCTTCCGCGTCAATGGTCAACGCCTAAAGCTGTATCGAGATCATGATCCGCCGACCATGGACGTTGCCCCCATTCTTCTGGTATGAGATGTGCCCTTTGATTCTCATCATCTACATCTCATACATGGTGATCAATTCTATCTTCCGCTGTACAGATCCATCTGTTCATATCACTCTGTTTCCGTTGATTTATTGTCTTCTTTTCTTCTTTTCTTCTTTTCCTTTTCTATTTTCTTTATCTATCAAAAAGGTGCCGCCCTTGTAGACAGTTTTCCATACTTAGGACGTACTTTGTCCTAAGTATAGGGGGGTTGGCACCCCGAGTTTCTATTCTTTTCGATCCTCTCCCTTGTCTCCTCTTTTGTCTATACTTAGGGATATCTTACCCTAAGTATAGGGGGAGACAATCTGAGTACGATCTGTGCATTCCCGCCCTTGACCCTCCCTGCGTTGTGTACAGTCTGCTATACTTAGGATTATTTAATCCTAAGTATAGGGGGGACGGTCAACTTCTCATTCGTTGATTCCTTCATTCATTTATTTCTTTATTCTTTCGACTTGTCTATACTTAGTACGAGTTATGTCTTCTCTTTTCTCTCCGATCTATGAGGACATAGCTCAAGCTAAGTATAGGGGGGTCGTATATACTACGTATATACTTTAGCCATAACTCGTACTTTCGTATTTTCCTAATAACATGGCTAATAATTCTTTAAAATTCATTAAAAATCCTTAATAAAAAGATGTGGTTATTCCTCACTTTATTTTTCTATTTACTGATTAATAAATCAGGTGAAAATGTTTTTTGCAAAATGTTTGAAAAATAGTTTGAAAATCTTTGTGAACATCTATTGAAAACTATTTTGAAAATATTTTGTTACATGTTTTCAACCTTTGTAAAAAAGTGTGGTTTGTAAAACTTCTTTCCTTTGTGTAAAATAAAATGTTTGAAAAATGATTTGCAAATGGTTTGAAAAATGGTTGCGAAAATATTTGAAAAACCTATATATACTGTTTTGAAAAACCGATTGCAAAATGATTTTCAAATGAGTGTACATGTTTGTAAGAATGTTTGTAAAAACTATTTTGGACTATCGTTTTCAAAATTTATGTGAAAAGCTTGTGTCAAATAAGTTTGAGGAATACTAACATCACACCAAAATCCATCTTATATATATATGTATAAAATTGATCACTTACCCTGTAAATTCTTACATCCACTTCTTGTATATAAGAAGCACTCCCGTGTACATATTTTCACCTAGTTTTTAGCCAAAATCTTTTTGTTTCAAAAATTCCCAAAAACATTTGCAAAATTAAAATCCAAAAACATCTGAAAAATCTTTTTGAAAAATACAAAAAAATTGCATCTGCATGCATCATATTTCCAAAAACACATAAAAAGTTCAAAATCTTTGAAAATTGCATCACAAAAATATTTTCTGCATTGCATTGCATAGCATTCGCATTTTTTCAGATTGAGTTTGATAGTTGAACAAGTCTAAGTAAAATCCGGAGATTGGAGCTTGATTGGACCTTAAAATTTACCTAATAACAGGAACTTTATAGGAACTGGGTTTGAGGTACTTCAGGTCTAGTTGACTTAATTCTTTGAGGATCACGAGACTTGGTTCAATGGTTCTTGACTGCCTAAGTAGAGTATTTCGGAGCACACGCACGACTCTTGTTGATAATGACCTAACTTGGACACCTGCACCTTTCACATAGCTCTCCATGGATGAGGCGGTGAGGAGGCAGCTTCCTTTAGCTTGGGGTAGCATATGAGGGTAGTACTTCTAGGCGGAACCTCTCTTCTTCTTATAGTGAAGGAAGTGCACCTCAACTTGGTCTAGTGGTGATGAAGGCTAAAGACAGAAGCCGTGGGTTGCAATAAAGCTTCAAAAGAGGGATAGTCTACTGGCTCAAGAGGAAAATTTCTTGTACATGCTGCCCATGTAGACATGTTGTACAGATGCAATTGAAAAAAAAAATGCAAAAAGAACTCCAAAAAAGTGGTGGGTCGGATTGAAAATTTAATAACCCCACCGGAGTGTATATAGTTCAATAAAGCAAAAGCTTATGGTATCCATGTTACATCTCATGAAGCTAGCAGCGGGAGACTCAGCTACACTGGCTGAGCTTCCAAAAGTCTATACTTCTTCCCCCTCTTCTTGAGCCGGTTGCACTTGAACTTAGAAGGGAATACCCCGCTTCTCGAGGAAAGAGTTGCTAGACCGAGGCATTAGAGTTACCAGGTTGGGGGAGGTTGTTTCTTCGTCACTTCTGAGGTGGGGAGCTACATATCACTTACACTGTACGAGTCAGACTCATAGTCGTAAGAGTTTGCGTATGAGTTGAAGTATTTCTGACCTGGCTATTGAGGAGACTTGGACAGAGTTTTGGGATACTCAAGGACTGTTGGATTTCAAATTTAGTTCTCATTAAGGTTCCGACCGCACTAAAATTCCCAAGGGTCCGACTTAAGCTCCAAACTTTGATTTTGCGAAGACAAGTTTGATAATCAAGTAAAATCCAAGTTCTTCTTTTTCTTTTCTTTCTTTTCTCTTTTTGCACTTATTGCATAAGTGTTTGCTAGGGACTAGCAAAGGTAAAGTATAGGGGGATGATGAATCCACATTTCATCATCTTTATTCTATCATTTTGGCACCTAAAACCCTAGCAAATGCCTGTAAATAGCCTTAAATCAAGCATCTTAGCATTCATGCATGTGCATCTCAATTGTGTATAAATCACTGTAATTAAGGCCAAAATTATAGAATAAATAAAGAAAAGAAAAAGAATAAAATATTGTAAATATTTTATGACCCAAAACCCCCGAGACCTAGGCATCTTGATGAATAGGTCGACAAGGAATAAAGTAGGGGGAGATAAGGTCAGATACACAGATAAAATACCTATATGTTTTATTCATTCTTTCTTCATTTTGGGACCTATTTTTGGTTCCACTTTTTGTACATCAAATAAAGAAACTTTGTACATGAAAGTTGTAGATAATTTTATAAAGAAAAATACAAAATTGATTTCACAGAAAAATAATGTACAGACAAAAAGATATGGTCTGAATAAGAATCCAAAATCCCAACTTCCCAGACCCGTATCTCACCAATAAAAACTCCAAATGCAGCCTACTCACCTTTAATTGTATATAGAATAAAATAATCTATCCAATAGTGGTGGTTTCGCATTTGGCGGAGCTACGGTCTGAAAGTTGAGTTTTGGACCCGCATTGTACCTTGTACAGATTAAAATATTCAACTTATTCTTTATTCATTATTTATTCATTTTTTATAATTTTATATTATTGTGAATATTACTTATAATAATTATGTACCTTAAAATAAGAATAAAAACCTAAATAAAATACAAAATAAAAATACTGGTATAATAGAGTACATAGATACATTACATATACTTATACCTGTATAAAACACCTTTATATTTTATTAAATACACAAAACAAACCAGAAAAATACAATAAAAATATATTCATGTATATAAAAGTATGTTGTAATTTTATAAAATACTAAATAAAAATAATAAAGAAACGAAATACATAAAATAAAATAAAATACTAAAATCCATAGGTATTATACCTATATAGGGTTAAAAAGGCAACTTGTAAAAATAAAACTCATAAAATTAATTAAAAATCATAGTAAAATACTACATAAAAAAATAAACATTTTTTATTTTTTACCCAAAAATTAATTCGGCCTTTTTCTATTTTTAAATGAATTAACAAAACTTTTTTATTATCTTTTTCTGGTTGGTCCACGTGGACCAACCAGAAGCTAGCGACTGTTGACCAGCAGGTCAACAGCCCGTCCTTCATCTACTGTAGCTCTGGCGCGCCTGGGTTTTTGCCCACCTTGGTGGATTTTCCTAGGTCGCGCCGCTCGTCCTCTCCAGCCGCTTCCTTCTTGGAAGTTGATCACTGTAAATCCATCTCCATCGCCGCTCCATCAGATCTCCTTCTACCACCCGTGATCTCGTCTCGAACTCATGCGATTTTCACCCTTCAAATACAACCCCCCTTCTTCCTTTCTCGGGTTGAACCGCGAATTACCCACGATCCTTCCCCCTTGGTCGAGCTAAAGGTACCCAGAGGTGACAGCTCTGAGCTCCAGGCTTCCAGGCGTCGGGAGAGCACCTGATCGTCGCGCGTTCCAACCTCCGGCGAAGCTCTGCCGTCGAGGTAACCACCCTCTGGCCCTAGGCCATCGAGGCTGTTCTTGCCTTCTCTTTACCCCCTTCCAGTTCCTGTTAGTTCTAGGATTATTTCCCCCGTCGTTCTCAGTCGAATCGATCATCTCCATCCCCTAATCGATCACCTCGCCGGAGCGCAACTCCGGCGAGACCCTATTGCGCTTCCCAGTCCATCTCGAGAGCCATTTGAGGTCGAGGCATTTTGCCCTCGACCTCCCTAACTTTTTTTGTGCAGGTATTGAGACCCATCGCAACTTCTGGAGCATTTTTGCCCTCTCGCCGGAGCACCTGGAGCCTCGCAGCTCCGCCACCTCCGCGCGAGAGCACCGGCGTTCGCCGGTGGATTTTGAAACCTCCAGACGTCAGCCGACACCTGCAGGAGCATCCTCGGCCACCTTGCAAGCTCCAGCGTCGCCGTGGTTGGCCGGAAGAGCTCGGAGAAGTTCGCCAGACCGGAGCTCCTCCGTGCTCCTCCCTCGACCTCTGCTACCGTTCGATCAGCCTCTGTTCTTCGTGGAGCACAGCCACCGTCCGATTGAAGGCCCCAGGCACCGTCAGATCAGGGGCTGAAATCTAATCTCAGCCCTCCGCTTCCGAAGGGGTATCGGCGCGCCTCGCATCGACACGTGGATAAGTGGGATGATCCCCACCGTTTGATCGCGCCTTTGCTTGGGTATTTTGCAAAAACCACCCCAAGCGTTTTTGTATTTCATATTAGTACTAAAACTTTCATTTGCAGCTATTTTAGTTTTGTAATATTTACCTTAAGGCCCCCGAACTTTTACGTATTCACAAAAAGGTCCTCGGCCACGTCATCTCACGTGCCCGTGCGCGTGAGGTGTGTGGCCATTTTGCAGACAGACCCTCGGCCTTTGGGGTATTTCGGTTTAGTCCCAGAACTATTGTATTAAGTGTTAAACATTTGGGATATTTGCATACAAGCCCTTGATAGTGTTGGTTATTGCCTTTAGGTCCCTGCCAGGCGCGTGTTTCGCACGTGTTCGGCTTGGGCATTTTGCGCTAAGGCCCCTCCGGGTTTTGTTATTTATATTTAGTCCAGTAAATGCAAGTTATAGTGTAATATTTTGTGGAAAATTGCATGTTGGCCCCTGAATGTTTTACTATTTGCATGTATGCCCTTGCCAGCACTGTTTGATGATTGGGGTCTTGTTCTAATTAATTAAAATATCATTTTAACCCCAAAAATTCCACAAAAATAGGGTTAAGCTCCTGTTGTCCTATATTTTGACGCCCTATTTTTAGCTTTCAATTTTACCACTTTTCATTATTTATAAAAAATCAAAAACATGTCTTTTTCCTACTGTCTACCTTAGAAAATACCAAAAAAATATCAAAACACCTCTAAAAATTCCAAAAAAATCACGTAGTGTCTATTTTATAATCTTTTAGTGTCAGCCCAAAAACCACTAAAAATCTCAAAAGAAAAACACTAAAAATTGAAAAATGCTCAAAAACTTCAAAAAAATATAAAAAATAGTAGAAAAACCCAAAAATTGCAAACTCAGCTTCTGTTTCTTCCTTATTTTATTCCCTTTAATAGAAAAATAGTGTGAAATATTTTTGGTACTGATTGCTATTTTCAAATCTCATTTTTGTCACAGCCAGCCCTTATTTCCACTGTTTGCCTTAATTCAGACTTTAAAAATACCAAAAACATCTTGAAAAATCCCCAAAAATCATAAAAACAGTAAAAAAACCTTAAAAATACCAAAAATATTTATTTTCTGAATTTTGGAGCATTTTTGTGCATTTTTATAAATATTTCACTTTGCCTTATCTTATATTGCCTTTACTTTCCAACATTGAAAAAGAAAATAAGAAAAATAAAAAAAATATAAAATATAAAAATCAAAAAATCAAAAATCAAATACAAAATTAAAAATCAAATAAAAAAAATTTTAAATTAAAAACCCACAACAAAATTGTAGTTGCTTACTTGCTTAGTGTAGACACATCACACACACACACACTTGTGCATTCAATTGCTTGAATTACACTGTTTGCTCCCTGTGTTCGAACTCTCTGCATACTTGCCCTTTACATCATTTGTGCAGAGTTAAAAATAAATTTTAACTCCACATTGTTTCTAATTTATTGATCTTAGTGTGGGTTAATTGTTGATCAAACTCGGATTTTGATTGGTCGACACTGCGACTGAGTTCACGCTTTGTGTTGAACTTAAGACCGTCGAAATCTGTGTTTATCAATACTGCAATTAAAAATACTCAGAAAGAAGTATTTAATTCTCTTCCATTCATAAAATAAAGTTTACATGATAAATTGTCCCATTATAACCATTTACATCAGCTAGAAAGGAAATACACACAAATATTACCAACTACCTTATAGAGTAAAGCTACTATAGTTGGATGGATGGCTATTATGTTAGCTGGCTGGATTACTAAAGTCATTGCGATGTGATGAATACCCATTCATCACTCTTTATTCTTATATTTTAGCTACAAAAACTTATGCAAATGCATGTAGATATGTGCAAATAGGATTAATTAGCAAAAGCATGCATCTTTGTAAAAATAGATAATTAGCATGTTTTTGTGCAAAAATAAAAGAATAAAGATGAAAAAGAAAAAGAGGGAAATATTTAGAATAAATATTGAGCAACCTAACCCAAGGGAGGGCTCAGCATGGGCCTGACCGCATAAAAGCCAAGTAGAGGGAGATAGGGGCTCATGTGTAAATAACTATGTAAACAAATAAAATAATATTTTCCTCACCCAAAAATATGTTGTAAATATTTTGTATATATTTAGAAACTATTGAAAACAAAATAAAAATTTAAAAATCAAAAATTCAAAAATGCCCTTTCACCATGTGTATAGATCATCACCCTTTACTTATTTCACCTTGTAAATAAAGTCATTTATTTTCAAAACTTTTTGTAAATATTCTAGATTATATTTTGTAAATAAAATAAATAAAAAGAAACAAAACAAAAATCAAATAAAAATTACAAAATTAAAAATACAAAAATACATTGTATAGATACCATGTATATAAATGTATACAACTTTTTATTTCACCCTTGTGTATAAATAATTAAAATAAAATAAAAATACCATTTTGTTCTTTATTTTATGATGTAAATAAATAAAATATAAAATGGGCATAAAAATACATAAAAATAACAAATAAAAAATCAAAAATTAAAATCTATATAGTGTACATATACCTATATATATAGCTACCCTATTTTTATTTCCAAAAATTAATTAAAAATCACCAAAAAATAGAAAAAAATAAAAGAAAAATATTTCATGTTTTGAGTTTTTCTTAATTCGGCCTTTTTCTACCTTAAATTAAATAAACAAAAAAATAAAAACGTGGCAGCTCCTGATTGGTCCACGGGGGATTGTTGACCCCGGTCAACTCCCCCGCGGACTCTTTCCTTTTGGGGAGACCCGCGCCCGACCCGACTTCGTCGATTTCTCCACGCGTCTCCAGCCTGTCGCCCCCGCGAACCCCGCGCCCGGATTCTTCTCCGTTCATCCGACATCCTCGCCAGATCCTTCGCCGTGGGATCCACGCCTTCCATAGCCGTCTCCACCCAACCCTAATCGGCCCTGTCTCCATATATATCTCGACCTCCGCCGCCTCCGCGCCTTATCTTTGGCTCTTCTCCTTCTTCCCAGTGAACTCCAGAGGCACCGCGAGAGTGACAGCAAGCGATCGCCCTTGTTGCAGCGAGGCGAGGAGGTGAATCCACTGATCCGGCGTGTGTCGCCGCCGTTGCTCCGCCACTAGCGTGAGCACCGAGCCTCGGGCCGAGACGACCCTTGAGGCTAAGACCAGGAGCACCCCATGCTCTTCCCCAGTCTCTCCGACCACCCAGGTAGATCTCTTAGGCCATAGTCTAGCGTAAATTTCGATTTTTAGCTTACTGGTAGCGTAGCTCCGCCGCCGTCGCCAGCCACCTCCGATACCCCATTTGTCATTCCGACCCGACCATCGTCTCCGCCAGACCTCTCCGCATCTTCTTCACCCATTCACCCAACCCAGATCGCACAGGATCTGGGAATCGAGCTCCTCCGCCGACCACCTTCGCCGGAGCTCTCCATTCCGACGCACCATGCACCTTCACGCCGCCTAACCGGGTCGAGGCAATTTGCCCTCGACCCGTGAGTCTTCTGGTTCGCTTTTCAGGTCAAGACAAGGGTCATCTGAGACCCTTCGCCATCCAGCCAGGAGACCCAGCTCCGCCGCCTTCGCTCGAGCTCCTCGAAGCTCGGGGTGCTCGTCGGAGACCACCAGCAGACGCGGGAGCCTTCCGCGATTCTTCTCCGACCTCCAGAAGGCTCTCCAGAGGACCCTAGCGCACGCTCGAGCCCGGCGAATCTCGCCGGCAACCAGTTCTTCCAGGATCCTCCAGAACCGTCAGATCATCCTCCCCGCTCCAGATCTGATCTGAACCATTCATCTGCGGAGCACTGCCACCATCCGATCATCACGAGGGTCGATCTTGACCGCTCGCGCAGAGAGAGGCACCAGCTAGCCTCAACCGTCAGATTCGCCACGCGTCCTCCTCTCAGCCGTCGATTCACCAAGAGTATCTCCACCACGCTTCGTCACCGTCAGATCTGCCACGTGGAATATTCTCCACCGTTCGATCAGGCCAGCCCTTCCAGAGTTAAAGTCGCCCCCGTTCTCCACCGTCCGATCAGCCACGTGGCGCACATCAGGCCGTCGGTGATAATAAAAGGGGTAAATTCATCTTAGGCCCCTCTGTTTGTTTTATTTCATTTTAGTCCTGTAATTTTTAAATTAAGTTGTTTATTTTCTGGGATATTTGCACTAAGGACCTCGTACTTACTTTATTTGCACTTATACCCCTGTCTACGTGGACCACGTGCTTCGTCACGTGAACTTTATTGGGTCATTTGCAATATAAGCCCTGTAGTCCTGGATGTTACGGATTGAATAAAAAGTTTTCCTTATTTGCATTTATGCCCCTGTGCGTGATTTAATTTCCACATGTGCGTTTTATTTTTTTGGGATATTTGCAGATAAGCCCCTGGACTTTTGGTACTTGTTACCAATAAGCCCTCGGAACTTATTTTTCTTACATTTGGGTCCCTGAGTGCCCCAGGCACGTGCTTGGCACGCGTTTTGCTGGGTATTTTGCACCATACCCCCCCAGAACTTTGGGTATTTGCACTTTGGTCCCTGTGCACAGTGCCCCTCCTTTATTTTTGAATAAAATATCAAATCACCTCCAAATTCGATGAAAATTTGACACCATGGCTCCTGCCATGGTGTAGAATTTTTATGAATTTTTGAGGACATTTTTGATTTCATTTGCTATTTTTAAAAATTCAAAAACCCTTATTTTTTGCTACTGTTTAGAGTCAAAAACCCCAAAAAAATATAAACTCACCTCCAAAAATTCTAAAAAAATTAGCTACTGCTCTTTGTTTGTTGTTTGATTTTCTAGCCAATTTTGGCTATTTTTCATCACTTAAAAACTCTAAAAATCTAAAAAACCTTAAAAACTCATAAAAATTATAATAAATAATCTAAAAATCCAAAAACAATAATTTTGGTGCCCAAATTTTCCTTATTTTCTCTAGAATACAGGAAAATTACCTCCAGGGCCTGTTGAGATCCTTAAATATTTTATCTTTGGGTTTCAGGCCTTGCTGGACAGTACCTAGGCTTTTTAGCACTGTTTGATTTTTAGAAAATAAAATATACCTTAGAAAATTACCAAAAATTACCAAAAACACTTAAAAACTAAAAAAACATAAAAACCATTTTTCTTGAATTTTTGCTTGATTTTTGGTGTGTTAAATAAATTGTGTAAGTGTGTTTGATTTTGTGTTCTTTAATTTTCTTCGTATATTAAAAATTCAAAAAATTGTAAAAACAAATAAAAAAAACACTAAAAAGTATTCTCTTGGATTTCTGACTACATCGTAGGCCGCAAGGCCAATCCGTGCTCCTTGAGTTCGACCCTGGTCGCTATACCAGGTTAATCCTCTAGCAAGACCACTTCTCTGTGTTTCATTGATTTATCTTCATTTGTGGTTCATTTTTCTTGATTGACACGTTCTGAGCGACTGAGGTCGCAACGACCTATTTTCTGTACCTTCTACCTTAGTTGCTCGGGTTTTTGTGTCATCAGAATGGTTTACCGACACATGTTGGGTTTTCCATAAATCATAAGATAACAATTAGCGAAAACTAAGTAACGAAGAAGAGAAAAGCAAACAAATGATGGAATTTTTCAAAACTTGTTATCACAAAAAGTTTTATTTCTTCTCATTAGTTTAAGACCTATTCCTTATATTCCACGTCAGGGATTAGACCAGGGAATTACCTCACTACTATATGGACTTCAAAGATGTGGACACTTTGGGATTGGAGATTGAGTTGATCTACTGAGCTTATGTCACCGCACGTCGCCTCAACCAATCCTCCAATACTACCCTAACAATTTCCTTTTCTTTTATTATTCATGATCTCAAACCCTCAGCCTGGCAAACAAAGGATCAAACCGTCCTCGAGAACCCAGTTTCTTAAAACATCAGGCTAACCTTTAATCATGTAAATTAGCGGCTTTAGATACATGTTATCATGACCCAGTCGCTATACAACCACCCGTGCCTCCACATGGCATGACCACATCTTCAATCAGTCAATCCGCCTAATGGAAGCCGATTACCACACATTACAAATAATTTATTTCATGCACTCAACATATTTAAGCAACCATGTACCACATAGGTTTGGTCTGCCAATACGGATGTTCTTCTGACAAACCTACAGGTTGCATATCTGACATGCAGTATCTACTCCAAGTCATTCTTAACGTAACACCCGATCCTTTTCATGATCCATTTCAATACAAATCCATTCCCGTGATGTAATTATTCCGTTAAGCCATCAATTTTCATATTCATCAACATGAGTATCACCTCACGTATATATTAATTCATATGTATGTATACTCATATTTATGTATATTTTAACTACCAAACCTTAACTTTCTAAGCCATTGCATCTATTCGATGCTTAGACATTATTTTAGTGGGAATTATAAAGCAAATTTCCATATTTTCTCAGAAATGGCCAAATTAGGGTTCTTCGTAACGAAGAACATAAAATCAAGAATTTCAATGATATCGTATAAAAATCCAATAGCAAAAGGAATGATTTCATTACCTAATTGAGCTCTCTCATGTATGTTATGCTTTATCGTGATTTGTTTTCTAAAGGATGAGTTACAGCTCCTGAAAAGATCAAATTTTATTTTCGTGTTAAGAACACTAAGAACGTGCCAAGAACGCGAAGAACGAACGAAGAACACGAAGAACATATTTTCTCTCAAAATTTCGTCAAAGTTTTCCCATATATCGAGACATATTTCTATAAAAATTTCGACAGAGTTTTCCCTTATAATGGGACACATTTCTATAAAAATTTCGATAGAGTTTCCCCTTATATCGGGACCTTTTTCAAAAGAAAAACAGAAAGAGTTTCCTCTATAAAATCATCGAGAGAAAAGCAACAGCGAAAAAGAAGGAACAAAATAGAACTGCAAGCGATGGAGAATCGATATACACCACATGTCTTAGATGAGTGAAGGTGTGACGAATCACAAGGTTTACTAACGTGCATAGCCGTCCGCACCTAAGTAGGGTGTTACACATATTTCTCCCTCAAAACAAGTATAAAAGCAAAATAGAAAGAATTTGATAGAACTATAAGTGATGGATAATCGGTAGACACCACGTGTCTTAGGTGATTGAAGGTGCGACAAATCACGGGGTTCACTAACGTACATAGTTGCCCGCACCTAAGTCAGGTGTTACACAGATTTCTCCTTCAACCACAACAGAAAACGAATCAGAAAGGAAGATGAATCGAAACTAAGCTGGAAAAAGAAGATAAATTGAAAACCTAGCTCAAGTTAGAGCTTACTTACGAAGCCAACTAGGGGAGGATCGTACCTTCCTCCTCCTCGTCCTCCCGGCAGTGCTTCACTAGCGCTCCTTCGCTACATCCCTCTCCTCCTTCCGACCTCTCAATCCTATCCCTTTGGGTAGTGGTGGTAGTGGAAATCGTAGAGAATGAATGGGTGGGGGTTATTTATAGGCTTCAAAAAATCGCTAACCATGGATAGTAAGCTATGGTTTAACCCTTAATCGCGGTTAACGGTCCATTGTTTTGGTCAAAACTTATTCGAAACTTAAGACTTAAGTTAGAACTATCCAGAAAATTCTAGATTCACTAATGACGCTTAATTAGAGCTAATCGTGATTAACTTTTACTAATCATGATTTAACCTCCACGGCTTACGCTTAACTTTTGCTAACCATTGATTACTATTCGTTAATGGTCATTAACGATCATCAATTCCTCATTAATTTTTTAATCATATTTAATTAATCTTAATGACAATCATTGATGGTTAATGACATCTTAAGTCTCCTTACTTATCTTTCTTCCAAAAATCATAACAATTCCAAACGAAGTCCGATTCATACGAAACAAATTCTGTTGGTTTTCTCTTGAAGAGCCAGATCTTATGATATATGATCTGAGAGACATCAAGTTCAAGGTTTTACACTGAGTGCTCACAAACAATATGTACAAAAGTTGTCTTTTTCGTACTTTATTTTATTTCTTTGTTTTCATAATTATTAAAAATCCATAAAATTAGATTAATGTGTAAATAATTATATAATATTTTATCATATTTTCCTGATTTTTATCTTATTTAAAAATAAAAAGACCTTTCTAAAACACCAAAAATCAAGGTATTCTATGTACATGGAGTACCTTCAAAAATATCACTTTGTGCAAATGATCTCTTTTGATTATGTTCCCTTCATAAAAGTTGTAGATCTCGTTGAGAAGAGCAACTTTTGTGAAGAAATTTTTTGATCTGATGTCATTTTCTATTTATTTTATATTATCTTTGTATTTTAATTATTGAATTATTGTGGGAGTGACACGTGACAGCTCCTGGAGCTGCCACGTGTCACCCATTTTTGAGCTTTTAAATATCCATTTATTATTAAAATAATAATCATAATAAATAAATAAAAATAAAACTTTGCACATGCTGGTCACATGCGTCCAACGCATGTTCCCAACCGTGTCATCTTCCTCCCCTTCCCTCTTCTGGCCGACGATACATCCATCACAACCTCCCTCGCGAACCCGGACGCCGCATCCTCCCTTGCCATGGCATGTGTGTGATATTTTTATGCTCTGTGGTTAATTAATCATTAATATTCTTGTGAAAATTTGCATATTTTGCCCAGTTGACACTCAAAAAAGTCATAGATAATTAACCATTGCTCAGAACATTACCCGAAAATTCATAGATAGTAGAAATTTTTGTTATTTACATTATGCCCAAAAATAATTGCATTTACATGCATATTTTATACTTTAAAAATTATTGTGTGTATTTTAATAATTAATTTTTAGTAGGTATTAAACTCCATATTTTAGGGTTTAAGATTTTTCTATGATATTTCATTTATTGATATATCTTAGATAATTTTATTTCTTGAAAATAAATAGGCTTAATATTTATTATAATTAATTATTGAGATTCATACTTTTTGCATTCATAAATTCATTATTTATTCATCTTGCATCCAAAAATTCCAAAAAAATGCAGATCATTCACTTCAGCATAATTAACATCTGAACCAAGTTTCATAATTTTTTTACATCATTTAATTGACATTAATTTTTTTGTCCCTAAAATTTGCCCTCATTTCATTTGCATTGCACTAAAAATACCAAAAATATATGTCTCAAAAACTACGCACAAAATTTGAAAGACACTAATCTAGATTGTTCCTTTGCTTCCTCGAATTCGACCCTGGGATTTGCCTAGGCTAAATAAACAAAAAAATGCTTCGATTAAAATTGATTAAATAATTAAGTAGTTATTTTCTTGATTGATTTCGATTATCCGCCTACAACGAAATGACTCATTTGCTTAATTCACACAAATTACAAGAGGGTTTCTCGGACTCGTTAGATGGCGTTATTGTTGGGGAAGAAAACGACTTAGGTTTTTGTTTAGAAAATTATTGTTAAGATTTCCACATATTTGGGTTGTCTGACCCCGAACCTCATCATTGTACATTTTCATTTTTTCTCCTTTCTTTCTGAATTATTTTATTTCAACAAATATTTTCTATTTTTGATTAGTTTTGCTTCACTCTCTTACACTCTTTCTCTTATTTTTCATGCGAGGTACCCGACGTATGTGAAGCGGTTTTCACGAAACCAACACATCTTCGTTGATCGCCAAGCCGCATTAAAATTAAGATCGAGTCGAGTCGTGTGAGAGCGTAGAGTCTAAGATTTATTTTTAGCAATTTTCATTATTTATAATTAATTGCTAATTTATAGCAGTGTCTGTTTGGACTCTCGCATGTGTAACAAGACTTGAACTTTGCTGTAGTCTGTCATGGCCTGTTTCACTCTCCGATGAGGTTGGGGGTCGACTTGAGTGATTCGTAGGTTAGACTTGCACTACAACTATTAGAGCTTCTAGGATTTTATTGTTTATGCTCTTAGAACTTAGGATCGCATTTCACTTTAATTAAGATGCACATTAGATCGTTCAACTTAGTCAAAATTCAAATCAATTCTTCCCAACAAATAGAACTTCCTGCTAGGTGCGGTTTTATCGGATTGCATTCATATAGAATAATTTTCAATTCTTGTATTGCATCACAAATGGAGATTGCGAGGAATCACTGTAAGTCTTCTAACTGAGCATACATCATTGTTTTCCACATGCATTGGTTTCTCCCAAATTTTCTCCCTCATATTTTGTCACTTAATATTTAAAGGAAAGTGGGACTGGTCGGGAGACGTGAATTTTTGCTCATCTAACTTTTCAGTGATCACCTAAATAAAATTGGGACTGCTAAACAAGTCCAACTTTAATTAAACCATAAAATTTGAGAATTGTTGTGGAAGAAGAACCCCATCCTTGTATTCATTTATCTTGTTGAGAGGTGACGGACACACACTTAAGGATAGAGCTAAGCTTCAGGATTTTCATTCAGACTACTGATTTTATAAAAATGATTAGCTACTTCTCAGTGAGGAAACACGAGTAGTCGTTTACGGTTCGTCTTTCCTTAGTAGAGTGTGTGGTTTAAAGGGCACTGCATAAGGCTCCACCGTTAAGTAACGGGTAGTCATTTTACGATCCATACTGACACCCATACTGGTTAAAAGTATGTGCAAATAGTCGTAAGAATCTGGACCAGTCTTTATGGAAATATCGGCACCTAACAACCTGCTTAAACGCATGCAAGACTTAAATTATCACCAATTAAAATTGACGAGATAATTAGCTGAACTCTTACGGCCATCATTGTGTGAGTTAGTGAAATTAGGGTTTGGATTGTGTTTGTTTTGTGTATAGATTCGGTTTAATCATCAAATACCGCACACATGTGCTTACATCATGAATCGTAATCCTCTTCCAAATAGTTTGAAATCGAGAATGGGGGATTGCGGTGAATTTTGTTTGGACTCTGCGAACCTTTCACTGACCACCACAAACTTACCCTTCTCAAGGGTTCGGAGACACTCTTACTCCAGACCACCTTGGGTCCGTGGACACTCTTTCCATGAATACTTATCATATGGTTCTTTCATCTTCCTCGGGGGAGGTCAAACCCAGGCTCTCTCTCTCTCCTCATCACATCGAGGACGACTCTCACCTCGATGATTCTTGTTCTGATTCTTTTCACTCTATTCCCGATTTTTCACATTCTAAAGGTAAAGAAGAAGAAGAAGAAGAAGAAGAGAACCTGAAGAAGATGCCTCCCCGGAAAAGAGATCAGGAAGAAGAACATAATGAAGATCCAATGCAAATGATCTTATCAAAATTGGTTGCATCTGAGCAACAACACCTTTTGATGAGGGAACAACTCAATCAGCTAAATATGGGAGGTGAACCACCAATGGAAGCAGCATATAACCCTATCCAGTACATAGTAAGGAATTATTTGCAGCCACCAGAGTCAAAGGCAGATTATGAACTGAAGCCACCCTTCTTGAACCAGCTTCCACAATTTCATAGAAATATTGTTGAAGAACCATATGAATTCTTACAGGATTTAGAACTAGTATGCTCAAACCTGAGACACCCCAAGGTCAGCTAGGACTACATTCATTTCATTGCACTTTCATTTGCCCTGAAGTGCAAAGCAGACTACCGGATAAATAATCTAGGAGTGATAGTCACCACATATGATCAATTCAAGGACCGGTTCTTAAAGAAGTTCTAGCTGTTGAGTAGGACTAATCAGATGAGGACACATATCACCAGCTTCTCTCAGATACCTCATGAACCATTCTGTGAGGCATGGGATAGATTCAAAGATTTGTTATAAAAGTGTTCGTGTCATGCTTTGGATGACAATATCTTAGTCCAGTTACTCTATTCTGGTCTTAGCTACGAGACACAAGTATTCGTGAGTGTTGCCTGTGGAGGCAACTACACAGCACGAGGTGTGGATACTGTTTGGAATATATTCGAGCAGATGGCTGAGACAAGCCGCTCACAAATCGACGGCATGGCCTATACTGACTCCCTCAATTCACTCCAATCTAAAGGAAGGAAACAGACTGTTACTGAAATAACCGAGGATCTGATTCCGAACATGGGCATCATCATTGACAAGCTAGTTGTAATGGACCAAATTAACAAGAGGATGAACAAAATCGACAATAGGATCTCCCAGTTTTTGAAGCAGATGGAAGAGCTGACTGAGAAGGTATCCAAGATCGAGATACCTACCACGACTGCATCCGTTATTTCCATTTATCAAGTACATCAGGTCCAAGAACAATCGATGCCAGGGCCACCTCAACTATGGGCTCAGGACCAGTCATATGCCCAATCTCTCCAGCAGTCACAATCGCTAGCCGAGATCATCGAAGAAGTACCACCTCCAGTGGTTGACGTGAACGACATTTGGTATACTCAAGACCATGCCTGGCAGGGTAATATGGGGGATCACCTGCCCTACCAATGTCCCTAGACCTTCTATAATACTGCATTCCCACCCGTCCCATCCCAACAGTAGAAGTCGCAGCAGTCATACAGCCGGCAGGGCCAATACCAAGCGAACCATCATGGTTTATAGTACCAGTAGTCACCTCAACAATATAAATAGCAGTATCACGCTCCACATGGCCAATCTTCGAAGCAATCCTCACAGCCATCTAACTCTCAAATTGAACCCGTTGATATCCAACAGTTGATGCTCGAGGAGATCCGCTCTTTTCGGAATGAACTTCAGGATCTCAGAGTAGACGTAAATCGATTATCCCATTGGAGAGATGAGCAGACGGCTCCTGCTACAACCATCCCTATACAAGTTCAAGCTAACCCCTAACAGCTTAAATAAATCTCAGACTCATCATAATAGTGGTCAGGTATACTATTCAGACTCATCTAGTTCTTAACATGAGATCCTTCTGTTTGATAATATCAATGCTATGTCACTTAAGAGAAGAAGGACCGTGGTCGTGCCTGATCGGGCGAGGGAAATGGAGCAAAATGACTCGGGAGTACAACCAGAGGATACTTCCGAAGATGAAGATGAAGGAAATCTGAATTCAATGCCATTGAGGATTCCTGCTCATGGGAAGGGAAAAGCACCCATGGAGTCTACATAGGACCTTTCACCTCTAGTTGTGGCTAATTTACATTTATCATCTTTTCCGCAACATGATGTACACAATTTTGATTTTTATAATCAAGTGAAGGATAAAGATCATTGTAATAAGAACTCCGCTTCTAATAAAGATGCTCCTATTTATGATTCAAGTTTTTTATCTCCTATCTCGACTGCTTCCATTCCTTTCCCCCATGCTCTTACAGTTGAAAAGCGTAAAACTCAGAGAACTCTTCGAGATGACCCGAAAATGACACGATTTTGTCAATAAAATATTACAGTCAAGGTGCCATTTGATCAATATGTGGCTAGCAACCCTGATTTCCAAAAATACTTGAAGATGAAATGCACTCCTACTAGGACTTGCAGGAAGAACACAAATCAATTCATAGAGACTCATATCTTAACAGTGGAAACTACCAAATATGTCAAAAATCAACATCTACCAAGGAAAAAGAGGGACTTGGGTGCTCACCATGTGGTGAATCGCATCGACGATATTGCGTTTGCATGCACACTCTTAGATAAAGGTTCTTCAATCAATCTTCTTTCCTTAACCTTATATTACAAATTGGAGCTAGGACATCTCAGAAAATCATCATCTCTACTCCAATTTGTTGATCGATCAATGAAGAGACCTAAGGGAGAAGTGAAGAACGTAGTTGTCTTAGTTGAGGGGACAGAGTACAAATTGGACGTCAGTGTCCTTGATATGGAAACCCCCAATCATTGGAGAAAATCTCATATTATTCTTGGACGACCATTCTTGAGGATCGTGAGAGCAGTATTCGATTATGGCATAGGAATGATGAAGTTCAGATCCCCGGTTGGAGAAGTGGACTTAGAGATGAAGCGGATAAAATGGCAAAGACCCGACTCCGAATCTAGCACCGAGTACGCATAATCTTCAGAGGCAGATTGTAAGATGATTTGCACCACGGGACCTTGGCAACAGATTCCAGAAGGACGGAGCGAGACCCTCTCATCTGGAGAGGAAGCAGTGCACATTGCAGTTTGCCAAGTGTTGCTGAATTTACACAGAGACACGGATGACTAAACCCTTGATGACACAGAGATCCCTTTGGATCTGTTAGTCCCATCTTCTTCGGGACAATCGAGGGATATAAGTGACGAGTCGGACATGGCTTTGACCGAATTACCGTACTACCATTGTGATCCGACTCATCCTTCATCAAAGTTAGTAGACAACACATCACAGATTGATCCACCATCATCCAGCACAGAGGCGAACTCAGATGCCATTCAGTCGGGCCTAATTGATGATTCAAACTTGCTTGAGCTGAAACCACTTCCTCCTACACTCAAATATGTGTTTCTTGCGAGACCCAAGAGAAATTTCGTGTGTCATTAGCTTGACATTAACTATAGACCAGGAGTCTAGGTTGCTTGAAGTTCTTAAGCGGAACCGCAAGGCCATTGGCTGGACAGTGTCGGATCTCGTGAGGACTAAACCCACTCTCTGCTTGCACCAAATATATGTATAGGATAACGCGAGACCTTTCCGTGAATTTCAGAGAAGATTAAATCCAAATCTCTAGGAGGTAGTTAAGAAAGAGATTGATAAATGGTGCAAAACAGGGTTTATATACCCTATCTCTGACTCCAAGTGGATGGCCCCGCTTCTTGTTATTCCAAAGAAGTCAGGAATCCAGATGGTCACCAATGAGGAGGGGGTAGAGATCGCGACAGAAGTACCCACGGTGTGGCACATTTGTGTTGACTACATGCGCCTAAGCGTCGCGACCAAGAGAGATCACTTTCCTCTACCATTCATTGATAAAATCTTAAAGAGACTTGCAAGGAAAGTGTTCTTCTATTTTCTAGATGGGTACTTAAGCTACAATCAATAGCCATTGCTTCCTAGGATCAGGAAAAGACCACATTTACATGTCCACTCGGCACTTACGTATTCAGGCGCATGCCATTCAGGCTCTGCAATGCCTCGAGCACATTTCAGCGGTGCATGATCGCTATATTTACCGAGGTGGTGGGCAATTTCCTGGAAGTCTTCATGGATGACTTCTCGGTCCATGATGATTCTTTTGATACATGTTTAGCACATTTGGACCAAGTCCTCAAGAGGTGTAAGGAGGTCAATTTGATACTCTCCTGGGAGAAAAGTCACTTCATGATGATGAGGGTATCGTGTTGGGGCACGTCATCTCCAAAAAGGAAATGGAGGTTGATCCTACCAAGGTGGATGTGATCAAGAAACTTGAGCTACCAACCAACGTCAAGTCAATGCAATCATTTTTAGGGCATGTCAGATTTTATAGAAGATTTATTCATAATTTTTCAAAGATTGCCCGCCCGGTGACTGAGCTCTTAGGGAAAGATGTTGAGTTCATTGTAAATCACAAGTGTCTAGAGGCCTTTGAGCTCCTGAAAAAGAAAATTTGTGGATCATCAATTTTACAAGCTCCTAACTAGTCTCTTCCCTTTGAGATCATATAACTGATGCATTGGATTTTGTTGTCGGGGTCATGCTTGGACAAAGACGTGATGGGATACCGTATGTGATTCACTATGCGAGCAAAGTTTTGGATCCTGCACAGAGAAATTATATGGTGACTGAAAAAGAAATGCTCGCGGTAGTTTTGACTCCTGAAAAAACTTAGATCATATATATTGGGCTCCAAGGTGATGATTTTACTGATCATACAGCAATCAGGTACTTGATGGAAAAGAAGGACGCAAGGCACGTCTTATTAATCTAAGAATTTGATTTGGAAATTAAGGATAAACCTGGAATAAAGAAGGTTGTGGATGATCACCTTTTCCGAATTGAGCAAAATGATAATCCTTATATTGGACTCGAGAGACCTTCCCAAACGAGTCAGTTTGTGCTACTGACTCACTCTCGTGGTACGCTGACATAGTGAACTATCTTATCTCCAAGCAAGTTCCCCTTGGTTGGCCCAAGAACAAAATTGACCGACTGAAGTTGAATTCGAGGAATTACCACTGGGACGATCTGTTCCTTTTCTTTGAGGGACCAGATTGCATTTGGCGAAGATGTATTCCTCAGAAGGAATATCAGAGTGTCCTCACACATTGTCATTCACTTGAGGCTGGAGCACATCATTCAAGAAAGAGAACCGTACACAAGGTACTCCAATGTAGATTTCACTGGCCGACCTTATTTAGAGATGCCAATGATTTTGTACGATCGTGCCCGATATGTCAGAGAATGGGAGGGACCGTGGGATATAGAGATGAAATGTCTATGCAACTGGTGATTTTCTGTAATGTTTTTGACACATGGGGAATTGGTTTTATGAGTCACTTTCCCAACAGTAATGGACATGAATACATCTTGTTAACAGTTGATTATTTATCAAGATGGGTGGAGGCTATCCCAACTCGAACCGCAGATAGCAAAACTATCTGTAAGTTTATCAAGGATAATATCATTGCAAGGTTCGAGGTCCCAAAGGTTTTGATTTCTGATGGGGGTAGCCATTTTGTGAATAGAGAAATGAGATCATTAGCTAAGGACTGTAAATTCGAGCATAGAAAAGCCAATCCATATCACCCACAGTCTAATGGCATGGCAGAGGTTTCTAACGGAGAGGTGAAGAGCATTATTCAGAAGTTGGTTCGTCCTGATAGGAAGAACTTGTCGCAGCTTTTGGATCAGGTGTGGGTCTATAGGATAGTCTATAAGACTCCATTCAGCACTTCATCTTTTAGGATGATCTATGGCAAGTCATGCCATTTATCTCGGAATTAATTCACAAATCTGAGTGGACAATCAAAAAGATTAATTGAAATTGTCATCTTGGAAAGTTATGTCGTGACTTGAATCTGAATGAGCTAATAAAATTCCGAAACCGGGCATATGACAATAGTATGATCTATAAGGACAAGGTCAAGAAATGGTATGATAGACATATTAGGCATAAGACCTTCGTCCCTGGGCAGAAAGTATGGTTGTTCAATGTTCGGTTGAAGATTTTTCACTGGAAACTTAAATCAAAATGGACCGGTCCCTACATTGTCATAAATGTGCACAACAATGGAAGTGTTGATATTGTTGAGCTCAAAGATGGTGCACAACCTTTTCTAATGAATGGGCAATTGTTAAAGCCATATTTAGATTCTAAAGAACAATTTGTCCAAGTCGAGGCCATCAACTTCATGTAGAGAGAGCACAATGAAGATTCATCAGAATACCCTACATGAAGAGAAGCAGTCAGATACATGTTGTATAGATCATCTTTATTCTTCACACATTTCAAATATACATTCTCCTGATTCTCCAGATTTCATCGGACCCCCACCCTTCGTCCGTACTTAGGCTAATCACAACCTAAGTATAGGGGGACCCGATGCCCATTGTATATACTCTCTCCATCCCCTTCTCCCACTATCTACATCATTTTCGCTCTTCTTCTATACTTACACCGTTTACAGCCTAAGTATAGGGGGCGGGCCGATTTCTATTTATTTTTTCTTTTCACTCTCTTACGCTTAGCTCGAGCTATGTCTTCTCTGTGCTTCTTGTGCTCTGAGGACATAGCACTCGCTAAATATAGAGGATGTATATACACTCTGTATATATTTTACCCATATCTTGTACTTGCACGTAAGTCTATATTCTTATTTATGGGGTAGATAACTAACTTAAAAACTAACTAACTTTGTGTTTTGTGCAACTAACATTGAATATGCAACCAAAAATTTTGAAAAAAAAACTTCTTATTCATTTTTGCATAAAAATGGTGTTTTTGCACACTTGCATTTCACGCATCTGCACTTCATCCAGCATTTCATATATTGATGAAACGCCCTTGGGTCTGAATCGAGTTATGAGTAGAATCCGAGAGTGGTCTGGACTTGGCCTTAATCCAACTAATTTTCAGAGGAACTTCATCGAGAAATAGGATTTTAGAAGCTTTAGGTCTTTGACTTAGTTCTTCGAGTTTTGCATGATAATATGCAAAGTTTGACTCTTAGTGTCTAACCTGATTTCCTCATTCTGGATATAACTCTTGAATAGGGAATTAATTTGTACTCTTGCACTATGCACTTAGCTCAACTTAGACAGGGTGTTGGAAGACTGTGTGAGTCTCTTTTCTGTTAGCATGGACAACTAAAGACCGGAGCACAGGTTGAAATAAAGCTTCGGAAAAGAGATGGACAGCTGGGCACAATTTTTCCTAAGACCTAAAACATGTACAGAAAAAAGATTCTATATTCGTAGGGGCACAACAAGATCCATGCAAAGCTACCAAAAATCCAAACACAAAGAAGCCAACTACCAAATAAATGTTTGACCAAAAAAGATCCAAGCTTCAAGACAAACTGCAGATCTTGGTGGAGACTTGGCAAAATTGGTCGGCTTCATAATGAGAGGTAACTACACTGGCCACCCTCCAGTTCTTTTCCCCTTCTTCTAATTTCTCTCCCTTTTGGATTGTGAACATAATGCGACAGACCTTAAAAGGAAATACCTGACTCCCCGAGGACAAGTTATTGGAGGAAAGGTTTACATGGTAGTCCGGCATTCTTGATGGGAAGAGCTAAAATCTTTCACACACATGAGACAATTATTCAATGTTCATGAGGTATGCTTTAGGAAGAGGATTCATCTAAGATGACTTCCGAGCCAAAACTATGACAATGATATGTAGAACTTGGATGCTGTTGATTTTTTAAAATCCTATTTCTCACAGGAGTCTTGCCAAATTAATAATCCAAAGGTTGGGTCTAACTCTATTTTCACCTTTTGCTCATGGTCTTGGTACGGAACCCGATCTCATTTCACCTCACTTCATTCTTTAGATGCTTGGGGACGAGCATGGTTTAAGTATAGGGGGGTTGATGAATATGTGATTCATAACTCTAAAAGTGATTAATTAATCTCAGTTCCCTGAAATTCGTCTGCATTTTATCAATTATTCTGCATAATTAGCATCCGTGCATATTTAAGTAATAATTACATTTTATCATGCATAATTGCATAAAATAAGAAGCCAAAAATCTCAGCCCAATTGACCTGTAAAATAAGATAACTTCCTTGATTTTTATTAATTCATGTTAACTTCAAATCACCTGAAACTACCTCCATTATGTACATATCACTAGCATGAATAAATAAAAAATATAAAAAAATACTAGCATAAACAAGTGGCCCAGAATCCCAAATCCTAATTTCAGGATAATCGAATTAAAACCCTAATATCTTCCTCATACATGGTTTGATCCTACTCACTTTTGAATTAATGTACATTCATTTACTTTCAAAACAAGATCAAGTTCAGGTGAATCGGAGCTCATATGTGAAAGTTAGGTTTTAGGCCTCTTTTGTACATTGTGTATTTTACCCGACTTCGACATGTTATTTTATGCACATATTTAACTCTTTTTATTTTATTTCTTTTTCATTTATTTTCTTTGATATAAATTTTATTAAATATGAAAAAAATCAAAATATAAAATAAGATCAAAATCAAAGAAATTAACCGAGTCTGAGTATCCACTAACAGTATGTACAAAGTTGTCTTTTTCATTTCAATTATTACATAAAAACTGATAGAAAAATAGAAACAATGCCTTAAAGGGGGGAGTGGGCAATGGACTTGTTGGAGGGAGGGGGAGTGTTTAGGCGAAGAGAAGAGGTGTTGGAGGGGGTTTAAGTGGGGAATGTAAGGGGGATACATGGGTGTTTATAGGGGAGGGGAAGAACAGGCTAAGCGAGAAGAAGCTCACAGATTCGGCAAATGGTTGTCGTGTTTATCAGTCGTCGACCACAACTGACAAGAACAATAAACCAGTTGTTGCTTCTGTCAAGGTCAACATACCCCCTCGACTCGTCGTGTCTCATTTTCCAGAATGCATCGAAGACCACCCAGTCTGATTTGAACATCAAACCATTAGCTGCAATTCTTGCCACATTGATGTGCGCAAACGATTATCCGATGCATACCCCTTCTAGAAAAAAATCCAATCGATGCCCATTCAGGGAAATATTAATCAAGGGATATTGATAAATCCATGATTTATCATCATAACTCTTATTTATTATCCTCCTTGCTTAAACTATTCAATGAAATTTAACCTTAATTAACAGTAACTAACAATTAATCATATCTTTATAAATAACCCTAATTATTGTATATAATTAACTCTATTATTGTTCTTTATTTTTGTATTTTATTATTTACTAAAATCCCATAGAAATTAGAATACTTAAACTAAATACAAAACAATCACAAAAGAAATCAAAACAAGTGTTTTTAAATCCTTAAAAATACTTGCAAAAATATAAGTACGTAAATATGACCTATTTTGATTTTGTATTCAACATGAGTTTGTAGATCTCAAAACGATCTACAACTTTCATATTTTACACTTTTTCATTTGAGTAGTTAAACTATTTATTTTTATTTTTTTCTTTGTTTATCCTCTTTTCCTTTTTTCCCATTAGACCACGTGGCTCCTTCTGATTAAGCCACGTGGCCCGGCCTCTCTCTCTCACCTGCATACTATCTCCACCGTCAGATCCATCTCGATGGATCTGATCTGGGTCACACACCTCCGCCCTTCTCTCGTTCGTCTGATCAACTTGATCAGATCCCATCTCCTCCCTCCATTCGCACCCTCTTCTCCAATGTTGGATCTACAAATCCAATGTCCATCGTGTGTCATCTACCTCCCCTAATCGCCCACACCCACGACTCACATCACTGATGGTCATTGTTCTCCCATTTTCCTCCAATGGCCTCCACATCCTCCTCCCTCACTAACCATTCCATGTTGTACCCCTAACTCCCACATATCTCGTGCAGACCGTAAACCATTATGATCTACGTTCAAGGGTTGATGCACAGCGGTTACAACTTCATTCCCCATCTTCTGTAACTCTCGGTCACATCCCCAAAAGCACCTCCTCCGGCCACATTCTCGCCCGTCCACCTTGATAGGGCTCTCATCCAGTCCTCTCCTCCTTTCCATGACGGGGAGACAGAGGATCGATGGAGGCCATGACGACGACGATCCCAGGTGCGGCCCATGGCCGGAGGCCATGCTACAATGCTCCTTGAGCAGTTGTTCGAGCTTAGTACTAAGGCTAAGCACTTCAAGCAACGACTGAAGGATCAACTCAAGCCTCAACCCAAGCCATCACACCTGTCGGTGACCTTCTTCAAGCTCTAGGTAATTTAAATTTGTTCTTTTTCTTTGCTTTCTATTGATTTTCCCTAGTTGTACAGGTCGCCTCACTCACTCTCAACCCGCTCTGACCTCCTCCGAGGAACATTGATCCTCGTTGGATGATTCGCATTCCACCTCTCCTTCTCCATCACATAATACACGCCGCCCCCTTCTTCTCTGACTCGTCTAAGAAGAACACGTCAGTTCCTCCACTCACTTGCAAGTACAGGACCCCATTCCACTCACATCACCCACTAGAGCACACCTCGACTATACTCTAACGTATGCATGTCCAATTTCTCAATGGTCGGAGTCTTCGACATTGCTCTGTTCTAGAGGAATTACTCTGACGACCAAGCGTTGATCAGCCAAACCACACATGGTGTGGCCCTCTCCTACACTCCAGGAGCTTCGCTAGCCACTTGTGAAGCTTCCCTGAGCTTCAAACAACTAGGAGGAGCAAGGAGGGAGATCGGGGGGTTTGTTGGAGTTCTATATCCACCGTTGCATATGGGTCGAAGATAGAGGAGAGGAGATTAGCAGATACCGCTAGATATGTTGAGGTGACGGTCCAGAACCCTCCTACGAGCCAAGCCATTAAACCTTCAGCCTCGGTGGAACCAGAGCAACTCCGAAGCACTGAAGCGCCCCACGTGGGGCGCCTCAGTGCTTCGGAGTTGTTGTAGTGAACACCCCTACTTGTGACAGCACGTTCAAAATAAATCCAAACTCCTTGTAGCGTTCTCCATGCAACCCAATGCTCGAGATGTTGATCCAAATTCCAAGATCAATGTCATCCAACAAAGATCTGGTGGAACACATGACTCACCCGAACATGCAACCAATAAAAAAGGAACCACTCATATTTAACATTCAAGTACAATATTTGGATAAAATGTAATAAATAAATCTAATTTGACTAAAAGATCCTTGGAATTGTAATTAACGTTTAATCATACGTCATCTTTAATAAACATAAATACATGAGATGACATGAAAAACTGCACAAAACAAAATAAAACATTATAGAAAGGGAGAGGGTCTAACTTCTTACTCCTGCTCAATGAGAAGAGTACGAGGCTAATGAAGCCTCTCCAACCACCTGATTACATAAGTTATGTCATAATAAAGATAGAGCTATCGAGCCCAATAGAGTGGGAAAATAATATACATAATTAAGGTGAACTAGTGTTAACAAAATCTTAACATGTAATATAAGCAAATAAAGCAAAAGTAATATATTAATATCGCATCCCATGCTTGCACAACTACCCTAAGGCTAGGGAGAGAGAGGCATCTTTAGTGTATACAACTCATCATAGACATCAACAAGCGATTAAATATGTTCTTACATTCACTCTCAACTAGAACTGTTAGAAAATTCTCAAGTTCGATATTCGCTCAGATTCAACTCGTTAAAAGTTCAATTCAGACGAACCGAACTCTGAATACAAATTTAAGCTCGATTAAATAAACAAACTAAACATAAAATTTTAGGTTCGCTTAGGTTCGATTCGTTAAAAGTTCGATGTACACCTATTTACAAATCCTTATCTGGACAAACGAAGCTTATTTCGAGATAAGTGGGTTTTATCCTGGGATAAGTGGACTTTGTCAAGAGATAAGTGAATATTTGCAGGATAAGTAGACTTTATTTTGGTATAAACTATCCCAAGATAAATGGTCACACCGTGGTTACAACATCCATTAACTGTATGTCCAATACTTTACCCGTTATTACCCTCAAATCAACCGAACAAGTATAAAACTTATTTATCATTCATCTCCACTTTATTCCTTATCCCCCATTCGAACGAATACAAAAATATACTACAATTGTATTTTTCTAAGAGATGAATGCTTATTGATGTTTTTTTAAGATGAAGAAGGGTTAGATAAAGAAAAAATTGAAAGAATAGTTATTCTAATTATATATATTTCTTTTTCTTTTCTTTACTCCCCTCTCATCAGAAAATTCTCAAGTTCGGTGTTCACTTAAATTCGATTCGATTAAATAGATGTTCGATCCAAAAAATAAACGAACTGAGCCTAAACACAAGTTTAAGCTCGATTAAATAAACAAACCGAATCTAAAAATCATAGATTCGCTCAGGTTTGATCAATTACACCTCTACTCTCAACTAATAATCATAATACTTTATGATATTTTTTGCCTCACAATCATGCAACTCTACGTTATAGTTTGCAGTAAAGAAACTGAACACAAACTGGAGCATTTATGAGGGGAGGTTATCACTACAACAAGTTAGACATACAATTCTAGGTATAATATTCATGCAATTCTAGGTATACTATACCAAACATGCAAATTATATCTTAATCATTTAAATTATATCATTTTTATTTTTTAAGACATGCAAACGTGATTACTCCTCCATTCATTGCTTGGAATTCCATCACAAATCAATGTGACATCACATCACATTCCTTACTACAACTCCCTCCAACCCTCATAACCATTCAAACAGCTACTATTCACAGGAGGTTATACCAACCCTACCCCATCCCAGTAACCAAAAAGTGTGTCCAAGCGGGGGAAAACATGCATCTCATGTAGAATTTCAGTGGAGCAATTTGAGAAGTCACCTGAAAGCCCACAGGAGACTAGTCCCACACCAGGTAAGAAGACCCTAATAAAGTTTGTGCAAATAGCTTCAACTTCTTTGTGAGTGTGATTAACAAGAAAAATACTGCAGAGGCTACCTGACAAAATAGAAAGTTCATAACATCTCGAATAGAGCAAATAGCTTTGATATCAATAGCACCCAACAACCTAAACTGTAACAAAATACTACAACATAGTTTTACCATAAGCAGGCACTCGTACACTAAGAATTCAGAAATAGCGCTATACTTGTTACCAATAATATAAATCACACGGAAAACCGCAAGCAGATCGTAAGATTCACGTGAAAGATGAGCAACAAAACCTGCCCTGTGATGCAGCAACAACCTCCAGACAGCGATTTGCATGGCGTAAGTAGGTTTCTTCAGCTAATCTGGGCCACTCTTCCATCTCTAGGCAAAGAAATCGCTACTCAGATGCACCTTCTTTCCCAAGAGATACTACCACCATCCTAAGGATTGCTTCTATAGGTTGGTGCGAATTCTCAACGGCTTTGGATATCACAGTCCATTTCTCTCCATGTTTCGGCTCTGCAGCAACGCATCTAGCCAACACATCCTTTTGCAGCTCCTCGGTTCCATGCTGAAGCTCAAACTTATAGTATAGGGCCCAGAAATCACCAACATCCGGGGAAAGGGTGACAGCTCTGTTGAACCAACTTCTGGCTTTATCCACCTTCCTATCCTGCCAGAACAACTTTGCAACTGCCGCCTGCACGTGGGATTCATCATTGCCACAGCGCTTGAGAGCATCTGCGCACTTTGTCTTGCGCTGTGGCCTAGGGGCCATCTCGATCGAAGCAGCCCATAATATACCGCTTGCTGGACACTCCTGCAAGGCTTTTGCCATGTAGGTCTCTGCCAATTTCTTGTTACCGTGCCTGGATTCCGCTCGAATAGCGGCCAACCATAGTTCTGGATTCTGGGGATTTTTCTTTCTGGCCATATCGAGTATAGCACGAGCCCTAGACAAGCCATTTATTCTTTCTTCCAGGTTAGCAAGAGATATCCAAAGGGGGATAAAATTAGGGCATTGCTTGAGTCCAGAATCATAAGCCTCCCGTGCTGCTTGATGATTACCCAGCCGGTCCTCCATCTGCCCGAGCATCAACCATAGCTTGTAGAACGACGGGAATAGCTTCAAACCTTCTTCCAAAAGCCTCCTTTCCTCATCAGTATTACCCAATTCTCTCTCCACAATAGCGGATTTCATCCAAACTCTTTCAGTCCCACCTCTCTCACGCGCTTTGGATAGGAGTATCCTTGCCCGCTCTGGTTCATGATTCTCAAATTCGAGTTTAAATGCAGCCAGCCAGATCTCCTCCGAGTTTGGTATTGCAGCATAAGCTTCCTGCAGGATTGCTCTTGCAGCAGGGACATCACCAGCAAGCCACTTTTCTTTCGCACCCATCAACCACAGCACCTCAGCTTGTGGCCGATAGGTCACAGCTTTACGAAGCAAGGCGTCGAGGGATTCCCTCGTTCCGTGACTCTTCTCAAGTTGCGCAGCCTTCAGCCAAATGCTCTTCTTGCTCACAAACACAGTAAGTGCGTGAGCATAGATAGCACGTGCGGTCTCGATGGATCCTCTCTTCTTGCACTCCTCCGCATCAGCAACCCATGTCCGCTTCTTGTCCTGATCGTCAACACCTATTCCAACTGTATTTCGGATAATTGCCTGGCAGGTAGCCACCGACCCTGCTCGTTCGGCAGCCTCCGCTTCCCGCATCCACGCTTCTCGATCAATCTCCACTCCCTCTTTCTGCAAGGACTTGATACCCCTCTCGATCACTTTACCCACCGACAACAGGTTGCCATTTGCCTCTTCCAACTTCGCGGCTGTGATCCAAATAGCAGGCTCCTTCAAGAGCTTCTCCCTGGCCTTGTTGAGAACTTTCTTGGCCTGCTCATATGTCTCCAGTCTTGCAAGTGCCAGCCACAACTCGACGTGAAGAGGGCAACACTCCACAGCCCTGTGAAGCAAAAGCCTCGCATCCTCCTCATTTGCCAGCTCGACAACAGCCTTCCAGAGCCTCACGGAATCGGGAATCATCTCCAATCCCTTCCTTAGTGCCCGACTGCGGTTCACGTCATCGTGCTCCAACTCTGCAGCCTGCATCCATAGCTTCACCGACTTGGGAATCTCCTTCACCCCTTTTGCAATCACCATCTTGGCCTCATCTGGGCTTGCTAACCTACACGCCTCCAGCCATACATCCTCGTTCTTCGGGCACATCTCGCAGCCCTTCTGAATCAGCTGCCTCGCAGCCTGGATCTTCCCCGCTACTTCCTCGAGCCTCGCCGCCGCAATCCACCCAGGCGGGTGCCTAGGGTTTGTCTGCGTGACCGACTTCAGCAACAGCCGTGCCTTCTTGATATCCGAAATCTCAGCATCACTAGTGATCTTCATGCTCTTAAGATCAGTCAAGTACCCCTTTGGATCCACAACAGTCAGCCCCGATACAGAATCCGAAAGTCTGTCGAGCTTCAGCGACAATACAGTGCCCCTTCCCTCACCGACGGCGGTAAGATCAGTGACAGGAGTCTGCGCCCAGGGAGTCTCCGTCCCACCCGCAAGGCGACTCTTGGGATCGAGCGCGGATACATGTTCCTTCTCCTGCCGAGCCTTCTCCAGGAGCGTATCGGGCACAGGCACAAAGCTCTCGAAGCGCTTCTTCTTGTTGCGGAGCGAGTAGTCGCCAATCTCCGGTATGCTGTCCCATTGCTCAGGCGTGAGATCGTAGAGTTTCCGCTTGAGATCGGCGAATTGCTCAGTGATCTTCGGGTTAGACGCACGGTACTTCTCGATCTCCTGCTTGAGGCGGGCCTCCCTGCGATCCTTGCGGCGGGAGTCCATCCGGCGGTCGATGCTTTCCCAGACGGCATCAGCCTCCTTGTCATCCTCATCGTATTCAGCAGAAGCGAAGAGACCGACATCGTTGCCTTCGAATTCGTCAAATTTCTGGTTCTCGTCATAGCCCTTGTCGTCGGCTTCATCGTCATCGTTGGCATCGTCTGCACGAGGACGAGCGGCGGCGGCGGACGGAGGAGGGGCGCCGATAGGGGCGGCGGCGGAGCGGTCCGGGAGGTCTGGAGCGGCCCGGGCCGGCCCTATGTCGGACCGGGTGGTGAAGCCGGTGGCGCCGCGACCGAGACCAGCGACATAGTTGGCAGGGGGTTTGGAGTGGAGGAAGTCGAGGCGGGCGGGGCGAGGGGGAGGGGGCTGCGGGGGAGGGGGGAGTGGGGTGGCGTTGGAGGCGGAGCCGGCGAGGAGGGGGAGGTGGAGTGAGAGGGTGGAGGACGGGGGGAAGGGGAAGGGGAGGGAGGAGAGGAGGGTGGAGGGAGGGGAGGAGGATAGGGGGAGGCGGCGGTGGGAGAGGAAGAGGCGCTGGAGGTGTGGAGGGGTGCCGGAGAGGGAGTGGACGGCGTGGGTTAGGGTTTGGATCGTGGCGGTACGGGGGTCCAGCGGGAGGACGAGGGTGCGCCCCTCGATGGTCCGGAGGAAGATCATCTTGGGAGGGATCGACGGCTCGCTTGGTTGACGATAGAGGGAGGAGCCTTCTATCTCTCGTGTAAACTACTATGGGGAGAGGATGAACCGACTCCGATGCCTCTATGAAAATATATTGAATCGGAACCAGGGAAAACGGTTGGATACGAATATGAATATAGGTATAATCGTATCTTTATTCATTTTAAAATACGAATACGAATGCAGATACAAATATTGACGGATGTGAAAAATGTGTTACCATATCTTTAAAAATGAATGCGAATCGGATACAAATAATAACAGAAATTTTTAATAGATTAATTAAAATATACATGTTTATGATGGTTTACATATAAAATAGATATACCAGATATAATAATTTTGTAATAATTATATCAACAATGGTGAATGCAATTATAAAATATTGTTACAGACGGTTATAAATAAATATATTACTTCTCTTATGTACGAAAACGAATATACAAATACGAATGTGAATATTAAAACGAATACGAATATGAATGCCAAAATATGTATAAAATGAATACGATAGCAGATCAAATACGAATATATTCACATTCGTTTTCATCCTTAACCAGAACTAGTTCTAAAGCAAACAGAGGCTTCATATGAATATGGACGTGGCCTCTTCTTGCAGGTTTCCATGCAATTTATTATTAGTGATAAAAAGGTAGATTTAGCTTGTTAGCTATTATTAAAATGAAAAAAATAAAATATTGGAAGGTTGTTCCAGATTTTTTTTTCTTCGAATAAAATAGAAAATATCTAAATAAGCGCATCAATAATATTATTCACGTCCCTCGGAAATGTTCTTTCATTACTTTTATAAAAAAATTGATGCATGGTTTTTTTAAATGAATCAAGTTGATCGAGATGTGAGTTTCGTTTTTATGGAATTAACCTGTTTCATGTGGAGATTACGCAGATAGATGACATGGAGGAAGGGGGGAGAAATAAGCATACAAATAAAGATTTGACGGTTATATACACTAATTAATGAGTTGAGTTCGGGAGAAGGTAATAGATCATATACTTCACTAGTATTTATGAGTTTTTAGACCTTTCTTTTTTCTTTTTTTGAACCATGGACTCTTTTTAGTCGTATTCCTTCCAAATTAAATAAGTTGGTTTCATTATATGAGACAAGCAGACAGCAAGCTTCACCACTAGACTTATATGCCTCTCATTCTCTATAGAGGAAGGTGGTCTAGTGCGAAACTTGTATTTTTTTTCCATGACAAGTGTTCATCAATATATTTCCGACAAATCAAAGAATATGTCAATTAATGCAGCCGACTCATGTTATGACCATTTGGTTTAAATAAGTCAATGTCCTGTTATGATCCAAATATGGGTGTTACTTCGTAAATAATAGTACTAGATGCATGTATAACCCTGGCCTCCATAACCAACCCATGACTAGAGCATCTCGCCTTGTCAAATGTCAGAGGTGAAGAAATTAGCTTGATTAGATGTTCACAGCCATCATTATCTAGGGAATAAGAGATCAACTTCGTCCTCGTCTTGGAGTATTCCTTCTAATATTTTTCTTAGAGCTTGACCTAACACCACAATGAAATCCAACGCTCTGACATAGGGTTGCTCCACAGGTTGCTCGCTTCACCTCATGGATGCTTTCTCGCACCCTCCAATTGCTCGACAAAATGGCCTCCTACGACTGCCAACCTGATTCCCACCTTTTTGCCTCCATTATCGAAGCCCTCTAAGGGCATGTTTGGTTACTAGGTTGGGCTGGGTTGGGGTATACTCCTGTGAACAGTAGCTGTTTGGAGGGTTGAAAGGGTTAGAATGATAATTATGATGTGATGTGACAATGATTATGTGTTATATTAGCTTCTTAATGATTATAATATGTTTATGTTATTAATTTTATTTGAACATGGTTAAAAAATATTATACCAAAGAAATTGTAGGGTCAATACAAGTAATCCCAACTCAAGAATGCATGGTTGGAGTTAGGGATATGTCAGGGTACCCCGGTATACCCTGACAACCAAACATGCCCTGAAAGACGGGAAGTTTAACGAGGCCAATTTCTTTCTCGTGCAGATGCATAAGGTTGGATTCAAGCCGGATTTGGTCGTGTTCAATATACTGCTCGAATTCACTATCAATCAACCCATGTCGGGCAGTTGGACTTGGAAGGTATAAATGTGATTTTGTGCCATTTAAAAGCTGATTTTATCAGGCCATTGTGCATGCATGTAATCTCCACAATTTAAATGAAGTATTACAACATGCCAAAGTGATACTCTAAATATGTTGTGAGCAAGTTGAGGTTCAATCTACGTGAACTTAGTAAGCCTTGCATTTTTTTGGATATTTTCCTAATAAAATTTTTACTCCTAAAGGGTAATGAAAGATGCTATCATTTGATTCCAAGCTAAAGGGCCATAAAACACAATGAAACCTATGCTAAAGTATTCTATATGGCATCCACCATTTTTAGGAATTATATGGGATTTTTTGGATGTGTTTAGTTTTTAAAATGCTCAAAATAAAATCCAGGGGTTGGAATGTAATTAAACTATAAGCTAAGCGTTGGAAATGTAATTAATCTAAAATTCCAGATTTATACGAATATTCAAAAAATCAGGAACTGAACTGAAATGTTCTCAACAATATCTATTAAAAAAAGGTAAGTTGCATATAACATGAAATAAGTTCTTTCTGCCAAAGGATTTCTACTAGATCAAAATGCAAATGTAAGAACCAAGATAGAAAACATTGCAAATTTTGCAAATATCAAAAGGAAAAAACATTGCAAATTTTGCAAATATCAAAAGGAAAAAACAAACATCTTACAGGTACAATATGGAGTACATTCAAATCAATATTTAGCATAAAAGCCTCATTTTATTCCATTTAAATAGTCCAGTAGTTGATCAGTATGTTTTCTGCTGACAAGACTATAGTACAATACAAATACAACAAATTATCATCCCCTTGAAAAAATAGATCAAAGACAAACCTTTATCTACCAAACGAAACTTCCATCAGCATCTCTTGTGTTCCTAAATAGCAGCTCCTACCATAGCAGATGTCTTCTCACACTACCATTAGTTTCTAAATGATAAAAACAAAGTGGTACACTAATAAATTGTGCAACTATTTTTGTCAACTGCCCAAAATGTCACGGTTTTGCAGGCTCAAATTACTGCAGGCAACATCAAAACAAACTACTGATGGAAGCTTGAAGGTAATAAGCATCATAACTAGAATCTGCAGAGTTTAAACGGTTAAGTTCATTGCCAGGTCGCTTCTTATCGAATCAGCTGGACTTCTTTGCTGCAAAATCAAACTTAATGTTTGCATATATGGGGTGCAGCACATGTCCTTCCTTGGGGTCAACATGCACATATTTCCGGCCACTGAGTTTATGGCGCTCGAACCGGACATTTCCTTCCTTAAGGGCATAAAGAGTATGATCCTTGCCAATTCCTACATAGTCCCCTGGGTGGAAACGAGTGCCACGCTGCCGGACAATGATGTTACCAGGTATAACTCTCTGCAACAAATAGAGGGAAAGGATTAAGTGGAATATAGTTGAAAATCTCTACAAAAATAATATGAAAAGAATATGCGGATTTATACAAACAAAAATAAGATGAATCTGGCAAAATCATGTTCCCATCAAGAGATACAGATCTTAGGCAGACAATTTTAAGTAGCCAGCTATACCCTTCCATTTTCTTAAATAGAAAAAAATACCAGATAGGGTTGATGGTTCAGTAGAGAGAGAACCCAATTCCTATAAATTATAACATGTTACAGTGTTTAGCAGATCTCAACAAGCTAGTGCGACATGTTGACGACATCCGCACTTTATCCACAAAATGAGACCACAAATTGTGACTTCCGTCTGTTAACAGTTAATTGCCGTTGGACCCATGGAACAAGATAATTGATACCTTAGATACGGTGAAGGCTAATTTTATGTAAGACTGCCTTAACAGTTGGACAAGTTTCAATAATATCTCCATTATACAGAGGCGCAACTTTGTCTTCCTGAAGTTTCCCTTTTTCTAATTGTTCGGCACTATTTACTGCCCGCACTCCCCAAACAACAAAGAAAACCTATGGTCAATACAAACAAAGCTTTGACTAAATTATACCGCTGCGGTGGCATTGATCTCTCCTCTTCCTGGCCTGTATATGTCCAGGCATCCCAAGCTTAGGGATATGGGACCAGAAGAACCCTTTTGAATAGATTTTCTTCTCTCCGAAAACAGTGGTTAGCTTGTCCATGGGGATTCGGGGGTCCGTGCGTTCTTGTATCGGGTTAAACCACCCCAAGGGTGGTTTAACTCCCCTACCTCATATTTTCTCCCTCATGTGGGTCCCACTTTTTATCTTTTTAAAAAAAATAAATAAATCAATTCTCCATCATCAAATCCATCAAAAAATAATATACTATACCATCATATCATATAAAAATTATAAACTACTCCACTTCTACTCACTTTTTCAAACTCCAATACAATCACATCACAATAACTTCTCACTTTTTCAAACTCCAATACAATCACATCACCCCAAACCCACTTCTAACCCACCCCCAGTTTAACCCTCTATCCAAACACCAAAACCCAAAAATGGGTTACCTGCAACCAGTTTAACCCACCTAAACCCACTATCCAAACACCCCCTAAAGATGAGGTTTAGAGACATGGGTTTAAATGCAAGTCCTATCGATTACGAACCACTGACAATAAAGTGTGAACTGCATAGAGACACTTCCAGGTTAAGACCGGTCATTAAAGCCTTCAATTCCTCCTTTCAAAAAAATTAACTTAAGGTAAGGGCGAGAAAGAGTATACATGCTGAGCTTATACCCGTACAATTATCTAGAAAAACAGATCCCAGCTCCTTGTTGAGTTTGGACCCAATTGAGCTCAATAGCAACAGTCAAAAATACTTGAGCTCGAGTTATTAGTAGTAATCATAATGTTGTATCATCCACTCACACATTTTATAAAGTTTTGTGAGGCTCTTCTTCTAACTTGTAATTAGGATTCACAAGACAGGTAAACCACCAGTTTAATCGGTGACCTGACTGATCATCACCGGTTCATGGGTTGCCGGTCCATTTTAACATATTCACAGTTCATTTGGATGGGAAACGGGTAACCCACTGATGCCCATGAGGAATATCATTTATAAGATAAGGCACCATATTCCCCACTTCGTTTTTTAGTGAAGTTCAGCAACTCCGATTCTTGGGTATTTCACGGAGCCATTGACTCTGAAAGGAGGGGGCATTACTTGTTAAATACTATATTTTCCTTGGATCAACAGGATGTTAGATGACCATTTACGATAGGACAATCTCTATAATGATATACTCTTCCAAATTCCACTCGCATCAACTTGTATTACCCACTTTAATCGCAATTCGAACAGAAAACATGGCAATTCTCTTAAAAAATGCTTCATTTATCTTGTTTGAACTGTGTAACCTTGGCCCAAATGCATTCACCACTAAAAGAAGACCTAAATGAAGTATTTCTTTGATTCACTTCTAACGATGCACCACGCGCTCAGATAGTTCCTTCAAATTCTTTACCAATCTGCGCATTTATAGAGCATCTTACAACCAAAAACATTAAGGAAACTTTTAAATCATGCAATTAAGTCATCGCTTATGTGTGGTGATTAAACTCAAGTCACGCACTTAGAATTGTACCCACATCATGCACACAAACTATGGAATAAAACTGGGCAATAGTTTTTTGAGGAAAAAATTGGGCAATAGATCCATAGATAGTAATTGTGTGTGTTAACTCGGATTCAGGACAGTGATTATCAATTCAAGAGAAATTTTAAAAAGCAAATAAATTGATAGAATTAACCCACTGACACAATTAGCCCGCTTTAAGTGATCTTTTGGCTGTTTTTTGGGCCTTCCATTGCTTGGTATATCGCTAAAAAGACTTATTTCAGGTATTTGGTTTAGATTAAATTTAAGAGAAACTACTTGGTATTTAGTAAGCATGACCATATAGATTATTTAGTACCTTCTAATCTACTGGATGTAGAAAAACTCGCACATTCTTAAAGATTTTTCATATGATTTAAAGTAAAACTAAGTTTAAAATTCGAAAAGAAATCCCAAAGATTAGTTCATATTCCGCTATTTAATGTTGAAGATTGGAAAATTATACACCCTTCTGTTATTTCTTTCCTTAAAAGACAACATATTTTGTTTGAGTGCCATATAGATGTGGAACAAAATCAAATTTGACATACAATGAAACGGGGGATTGATCTTGCTTTCTTGGCAGTAATTTCAGTCTGACAGAACAAGTTGATATTTTCTTAGCCAAATTTTACAAGTAACATTCAATTTTTTTCTCCACGACTTTGTTTTTATCTGCATTCATACAAACAAACTAAGATCAAAACATATATCCTAAAAATTAAAAATGCAAAAGACAGAGATAGCTACATAGACAGTAGCAAATGAGCAGCTGGTCACTCAAAGTCACGAGCTATGTAGCTCACGCCTTCCATGGCAAGTTACCAAGGTGTTGAACAACTATATTAGGGGTCGGGCTACAAGAACGCCCTTAATTAGATCCACATGCTGGCATGTCTCAATCGAACTTCTAACATGCTTCACATTTCTTCAAAAGTTTCTTCCTTTGCTTAGCCATATTTCACCAATAGTCTCCTTATGTCACTGTTGAAAATAAGAACGCGGAAGCAATAATCAAAACAAGAACATAAAAATAAGAAGTAGAACACTCAAGATTTACGTGGAATTCTACTCCATAAGGAGCGGGGGAAACCATAGAAGAATGCCTATATGGCCGAATACTCTATTATAAAGCTCTAAATGAGTACAGAAGGTGTGGGGCTCTTTATATAGCCCCACGGACAGTCCAAAGTCTCGTTAATAGATGATGTGGGACAAAACATGAGAGCAGTGTTATTGGATCCTGTAAAGATCCAATTACCGATCTAATACATACTCTAACCCCCTCAAGCTGGAGCTGAGAAAGTTGCAGTTTGCAAGAAAAGAAAGGTACTCAACGCATCTTCACTCGATACATTGTGAAGAAGATGGTAGGAGATCTGCTTCGAGTAGTCACTTCTGGGTGGAGATCCGAGCAGAAGAAGTCGCGCTAGGAGGAGACATGTGCCTGGAGTAGAGTCGCACAAGGAGGAAACCTTTGTCTAGAGTGGAAGCCCATGAAGATGGTTGATATGTAGTAGATGTATTGCAATGTTGATCTTCATGTTGATGGGCAGTAGAAGTCTGGAGAAGATCCAAGTAGTAAAAGTCCATCTGAAGTAATTGATGTTGAACATCAGAAATAGAGTGTTAGTCTCCCATACGAATATCTGGAGAGTAAGCCTAGGGTGGAGCATGGGCCAAGGCCGGCCCGACCCAACCCACAGCCTGGCCCGCTCAAGTCCGACCCAACCCACAGCCTGGCCCGCTCAAGTCCGACCCAAGCTCAAGCCCACTGTCTAAATGGGCAGGCCTGAACCACCATTTTGTCCCATCTATCAAATCGGGCCGGGCTCGGGCTCGCACGTGCCCAAACCCGCAGCCCACGAGCCGGTCCGATTTACAGCTCACATCGAGGCCAGGCCCAGCCCGCCCACCCTCATGGCCCGACCCGCACACCCGCCCAGCCCGGAATGCGCACCCGCCTGCCTCCCCAGCCCTAATTTCAAAATCCGCCTGCCCGATCGACCCGAGGTCCCGAGTGTCGCCGCCTCATGCTCCCTCCCCTCTCCAGTCTCCACCTCGTGCAAAGCTCCCCGATCCCAACCCTCAACTGCTCCATTTGTCCCTCCCTGACCGCCCGTCACCGCCACCGCCTCCCAGGTTCCCGTCCGGCCATCCCCACCTATTCCTCCCTCTCTAGCCTCCGGGTCTCCCTCCCTTCCTCCCTCGACCCATCGCCTAGGCCCGACTCCCTTCCCTCCCACAGACCCGACTTCGGCCTCCCTCCCTCGCCAGCTTTGGCATCCCTCCCTCGTCGCGCGTGACTCACAGAGTCACAGACCCAACTTCAGTTCTGCGAGATTCATGGGCCAACCCAACCCAGGCTCAACCCATCATGAGTCGGGCTGGGCTCGGGCTTGGGCCCAGCTGATGACAAAAGAGCGGGCCTGGGCCCGGCCCGTGGGCCCGGTTTCCTAAATGGGCCTGGGCTGGGCTAGGTTGGGCCCGGCCCGAGCCCGACCCATGCTCCACGCTGAGTAGGCCTCTCCTACACTGAAACTCTGAGACAAGGTCTTTCCATACATGTGAAGACCTCGAAGAGTGAGCTTCTTGTATAGGGACCTCAAGTAGTCTGTTCTCTCGCGTAGGAACCTTGGAGTAGTTGGTTCTCTCATGTAAGAACCCTAGACTAGAGTTCTTTTCTACGGAGCCATGAGTATAGGATGATGCACATGACATAAAGTACATAGAGACATCATAGATAGAAGAATATGCATGCTCTTACTCGCCCCTTCTCCCATACTTGTCAGAATGTGGACATAGATAATCAAGTTGGGAAAAACAACGTAGAACAGATATCTTGCCCTTTTTTATATAAGCCGTCCTTTTCCGACTTTTCCTTTTTTTCCCATGAGACATTCCTTCTTTAACTTTTTGGGTTCTTTTTTTTCTTTCTTTTCAATCATTCTCCTTTTTTTCTCTCTACTTTATATTTTTCTAGCCACTCTTTTTTCCGAATATAGCCCAATTAGGACCAAAATTTTCCCTTCCCTTTTTTTGTCATCGAGCAACAGTGAAGGGCATGTTAGGCCTAAAGAAAATATTCCTTTTTTAGTATATATAGAAGGGGTAGCCCCTTGCTTTCTTCACATAGCTAGGGTTCCCCAAAGGGAACTCGTCACTGCTGCCAAGGAGGACCTAGGGAGGGGGGGCTGGGGTTCCTGCTCGGAAGTGAGATTACCACGCACACGACTAGTAGCGTGAGGGCTCGCACAAGCAGATGCAAGAAGGTGGGAGCTGCCTCAAGATTGGAGGTGCTGGTGGCACTGCCTTGGGGAGTACGCGCGAGAGGTATGCCTAGAGAGGGAGACACCGATGTGTCTGGAGAGGTGTGCTAGTAGCCAAGAGATGCATGTGTGGGACTGGAGATGCGTTGGGCTAGAGATGCACACGCAAGATGTGCCTGGAGATGTGTCTAGAGAAATGTTCACACGCGAGGAAGGTACAACCAATGGCCTTGAGCTGCACATTGCGATCGGTGCGCGATCTGCGCTAGGAAGAGCTGTGTGCGGTAACTTGGAGCCCTAGATGCCCCATGGTGAGGGGGCACCGCCTAATGGCTGGAGGGAGGTGTGGGGGCTTCCTGGAGATGCGACGGATGCACCGCTTGAAGGTTAGATATGGCAACACAACTAGGAGAGTCGGTATCATTGTCTACCCCAAAATCGGTGATTTTAAGTTGCACGCAAGGAAGAGTTACCCATGCAGCTAGGGTTTCGAACTTGAACATATCACGAAGGTCATAGACCGCAAAAGAAAAGTTTATGAACAAACTCTATAATTGATTGTTGTTGTACCATGTCGGAAATAAGAACTCGAAAGCGATAATCAGAATAAAAACGTAAAAAAAAGTAGAACGCTCAAGATTTACGTGGAACCCTACTTCATAATGAATGAGATGAAACCATGGGAGAAGGCCTCTCGAGTCGGTATTCTGTTATAAATCTTCCGATGAGTACCGAGGGTGTAGGACTCTTTATATAGCCCCACAGACAGATCAGAGTCCCACTAATAGATGTTGCGGGACTAAACATGAGAGCAGGGTATTCGGATCATGGAGAGCTCTAATTACCCTTCTATTACATATTCTAACAGTCACTAATGTATATAACCATGCTCTATTAAGTTCATGCCTCCTGCACAATTCATAATGTGCTTCGAGTGCAAATGCAACCACGACGAAGAGGCGAAACTTGTGCAAGGGTGTGGTAGTGCCATTCCAGGACAAGGTGCCCCAACAAGACATGGTCAAGGATTGAAATGCCATGTGATATAACATCGATTATCGGTATCAATGAGCTTAGGATGTTGATATCATCCTACATTATTTTTTCTCAGATATTGACTGAAATTACGTGATATGTCGACAATATGGCATCTTATATCCATTGATATTAGCAAAATTTGATGTATTTAGTGCAAACTATCTACCACTTTGACTAATATCAGTGCTCTATTATCCATATCACTCGTGTTGTTTGATTTCGCTCCTAATATTTGTGGGAAGAAACTTGGAAGGTAATTTTATATTTATTAAGCTTTTAAAGATTGATTTGTTTTATAATTCGTATAGTTACTCACATTATTAATATATTCACTTATAAATCCTACATGACTAAATAATCAGATTTATGACTTTGATTATGGACATTGCCCTTTAACACCTATCAGAGAAGAGGGGGGCGGAGCAAACATGCTCCCTTTTGACCACAAATAGGCTTACATACTCAACGACACCGCCATTTTAAAAAGAGACATTCACCACCACTTTTAAAGATAGATCGAACATTTGTAAAAGTCACCCGACTAGCCTGACTAGTAGGTCCGACTAGTCTAGTCAGTGGGGTGGCCGACTGAGTATCGACTAATTCCGACTAGGTCCACTAGTCAACCAAATTTTGCTTGGAGATACCATATTGTTTACTTTTTAAAAGCAAACTTATTCTAATACGCTTAATGTTTTATTTACATTGGATTACTTCTTTTGATTCATTATGATAATAAAAATATATATAAATATATGTAAATATATAATAATATATGTATAAAAATGATTTATATGTTTAAAAAATCAAAGTCGATTAAAACCCGACTAAATCCGATTAATCGTCTGACTGCCGATTAATCCTTAGTCAGTGACTCGACCGACCGAGTACCAACTACCGACTTTTGCAACCTTGAACATCTCTTAAATTAATCAAGGCATATCTACATAAATATTTCTTACATGTTAGTATATAACTAGTTTCTACTTAGTTGAGTATTAGCAATCAAGCGATATGTATCCATGACGAACTCTGCATTAATTGTCTTTAGTTCAAGTGAAAATTTTAGTATCTAGACTATTTAGGTCGTTTTTTAGGATTTTTAGATGTATAGCCCTCTATATTTTTATAATTATCCATTTAAACTTACATAATTATGAATTACACGCACAACCCTAGATAGTTGTTAACAATTACATGGCACGATCCTGTGTTAAATTCCGTTAAATTTCTCCATTAAACTTAAGGGAATTCACTAAAAGTTGACATTTTTACACCTACGATTCATCAAATTGCAGAAATGTCCATCTCTCCTCTTGCCATATGCCCCTCTCCCTCCTTATTGCATAACCCTCCTTTCTCCTTCCATCTTCACCGCCCAACTCTCCCTTTTTGCAACCACCACCATGGCTCGAAATTTCAGTGAATTTCAGCGAAATTTCTATTTCCCCAAGTTGACAAAATCAAAACTACAACATCGAAATTTAACCAGACTTCTTTGTATTTTTCATGATTTTGACCGAAATGGGTGAAATATCAGCGACAAGTCGCCCATATATCAGTTTCCCCAAGTCCCTAATATGCCAGAGAAATCGACATTTAAGGCCTTGCACGGCCATCTCCCTGATCTCCCCTCTCCCAGTCCTCCTTCCCACAAACATCCATTGACTCGACCCAACTTGAAAGTTTAAACAACATTTTTTCTCGCATTAAGTAGGGTCGGTTACATGGATTCTTTGCCTCCATTCAGATCTATCTTGAGCCATTCTCGAGCTTAGATCCAAAAAACTAAGACCTCTTCGGATAGTCTCATTCCAACACTTCTTGGACCTTCCTCGCCCTCTCTTAGCCAGCTCACCATCCCAAATCTCGCATCTTCTAACTTGCACATCAGTCGACCTCCTTTGCAAGTGCCAAACCATCTTAAGAGGGCCTCTCTCATCTTATCATCTATTGGAGCGACACCAACTTTCCTTCTAATCGCATCATTTTGAATCCAATTTTTTCCTGTATGACCAGACATCCACCTTAGCATTTTCATTTATGTTATTGCCATTCTTTGCACATGTTTATGGTTCGCAGGTCTCACTACTGCTTTGCAATACTCTCTTTTGATTTTCAAAGGAATTTTCTTATCACAAAAAACAGTAGAGGTTTCTCTCCACTTTAGCCAACCTGCATTTATTATATGAGTAACATCTCCATCGATTTCCCCAGAAAGTGAAAGTTTAAACAAAGAATAAAATGTGATCACTGTGAATCCTTCTTCGAGTATAAAACTAACATATGTTGAATAAATCCGAATAAAATTTCACTTAGAAATAGAAAAAGGAGAGCTTCATTCACGGAAATTCTACTAGAAGGGATCTAATACATGCTTGGATGAGGTGACATGATGTAAATGGAATAAAGTGATACGATTTGAATGTAAATCAAATAGAAGAACTTGGAAATAAAGGTTGTGATATAGCTCCTCCCACCTCCCCCAGTCTCCCTCCCCCCAGTCCTCCTCCTCACCGCAAAGCTCCCCCTCCCCTGACCTATGTTGTTGTTGCAACCACCATTACCCCCCGATCTTCCCCCTTCCTGATCCTCCTCCCCCTCAAACCTAACCTAATACATATCCATGTCATCGTGTGATCACCGCCACCTCCCTGATCTCCCTCATCCCCAGTTCACCTCCTTGAAAAACCCCAACCCCCCACCCCCAACTGCGCCACCGTGACCGACGATGTACAAAATTTAAGCTTTGACGAGGAGATGATCATGTCCTCGACACGAATGCTTCAGGTGGTGAAGTCTATAGCCATAGTAGAGTTGGATTCGAGGGAGAACTCGTTGAGAGAGAATCCAGAAAGGAGGCAGGATTTACCTTAGGGTGCGTTTGGTTCGTGGGTTATCCAGGGGTGGATAACCCGGTTTTGTGTTTGTGTGTTTGGTTGGTGGGTTAAGGGTTGGGAGGGTTTGTGTGATGTGATTGTATTAGAATTTGAAAAGGTTGGTAGTTATTATGATATGATTGTATTGAAATTTGAAAAAGTGGGTGGTTGTTGTGATGTGATTGTATTGAAGTTTGGAATAGTGAGTAGAAGTTGAGTATTTTATGATTTTTAGATGATATGATGGTATAATATATAATTTTTTTATGGGAATGGAGTGGGCCCCATTAGTGGGTTAAAAGTGGGGGTTTTGAGGGTTACCCACCCAAAGTGGAGGAGGGGGGGTAAACCCCCAAACGAACACATAGAGATAGGAATGGGACAGAGAGACTGAGAATGGGGCATTTGAGGAGAGAGAGAATGATGGCTAGGGAGAGAAATAAAATAAATGATAAAATCTCGACCACGGGATCTGTCTCGATTAGATTAACTCGAATAGGTGGTTAAGTTTTTTATCAAAATAACGGCATAGGCCTAGGTGTAAACAAAACTCATTATCTGTGGTATGCAAGTAATTCAAAATTATGGACGGTTCAACGCATAATTATGAAAGTATAGCGGGTTATGAGTGCAAAAATCCCATCATTTTATTTTTTCTCTCAATGTTATGGTTACCATGAATGATGTACTCCATAATTTATATGCAATTATAATATTGTATTTCTTTGTTTATTTTCTAATATACCTCAGCCTTTTTGTTTATACACAACATACAATATAATGTTTTGTTAATGTGTTAAATACAATGCCGCAATAGTCAGACGACTAGACCGAATATTCGATTTGAATATGCAGTGGGAGGGGCCAACGACTGAATATTCTCTATTAGGTCAATATTCGGTCAACAAAATATTTGGACCGACTATTCGGCTGACTAATGAATAGTCGACCAACTATTCACCGATATCTAATCAAATTTTATTTTTCATTTTTAAATTTTTAATGGTTCCCATTTAGTGGGAGAATGTTTCACCATTTTTAAGGGTTCCTGTTTATCCCCTTATCACCGCAAATGTTAAAGCTCCATATATGTAACTTTTTAATTGGTTCTTTTATCTTGGATTATTGGTGATTGATGACCATATTTGTATAAATATACAAGAATATATATATTAGACATAATTTTGATATTTAAAATAAGTTAAATACATAATCAGAATAGTTGCCCAAACACCAAATATTATTATTAGTTTATTCAGTGACCGCTCCAACTAAATACCGAATACTGGCTTTTGCAAATACTCATTCTTGTTTATAAGAGTGTATTTGCATGCTCCTTATTGTAATCGTGAGGACTAAGGTGATTTTAAATCACGAAAGAACTCACTTTTTGTGTTGTTTTTTTAGATGCCCACCAATATTTGTGATATATCTCAATATATCCACAGTATCCCTTTCCAAAACTTCCAATACAATATGGTTATTGATATTTCAAACTTGGGATGTAGTTCATTCTTCGAGCTGGAAGTATATCTATCAACTGATAAGTTGTCTATGTTCAAAGATTGATCCAACGAGTTTGAGAAGAATGTTCAAAATGCAACATATTCCACGCTTTACCTGCACATAACGAACATGCATTCCATATATTCCTTCTTGGTTTACTAAGTGAAAAAATCTTCACATTTCGTGAACACATTGAATCTTGCTTTACGCAAGTCTATGAGATCATGAGTTCTTCAACCTATCTCACGTTATATCTCTAATTAGCACAATTTCTCTTTAAAAAAGTTTCTTCGTCATATATAGTTGGAAGTATTGATTTTCATTCCCCCTCATAGAATATATAGTGCTCTCTCATACCATAAGAATGAGTCTTTTCCCATCCTTTGTCCCAGCTATTGGAGAAGTCAAATAAACATCAAGTACACGGATCCCACCGTCGCATCCTAGGTCAGTCCCAAATTTTGAGATATTATTTAGGGACCTTGTAGTACCCAAGTTAGAAGCACATAACGGAAGATGAAATATGATAACAAATTTTCTAGATGAACATGGGATCCTGTTCATTAACCTCCTAATGATATTGTGATGTTAGGTGTGTTGTCGAATATCATCCAAGTGGCCCTATTGAGCATATAAAGGCCCATCTTATCAAAGTCTTTACTCAAACATATAGGGCTAGACTATTTTGAGACGTTTTCTATTACAGCTCGCATGATTTTTTAAGTTTGCGCTATACATTCTATTGCGGTGAATAAGAATGGGGCGTTATATCAACTTAGTATCAACGATCTCTTTATGTGATCTTGCAAAGAAAGTCTTTATGACATGTTCTGAAGCCTATGGGCTTGAAAGGGAGCATGTGTAAACTGACAAAAGTTAGTTATGGACTGAAACAAAGCCCTGTAACATGGTTTGACAAACTTAGTATTTTTGTTAAAAAGATTGATTATTGCAGATCTACTGTCAATGTTTCGATCTTCGTGAGGAAGAAAGAGTGGAGGTGTAATTATAGTCGTGTATGTCAACGACATCACTTTATATTGATGATCACAACAAGGGTATTCGGGAAATTGTGGCTTTCTTTACAGGAGATCTTTCTAGAAAAGATCTAGACCAGCTTCGCTACTTTTTAAGGATTGAGGTTGCTAAAAACTAATAGGACACGCTCCTTTCGCGGAGAAAACATGCCCTTCAATTCTGAAGGATGCAATGTGTTAAGCTCCAAACCATCACTACTTCCCAATGATTCCACTATAACGTCAAGAGCAATTGATAACCCTCCTTTTGAAGATGCAAATGACACCGCAGCATTATTGGAAACTCGTATATCAGACAATTACACGAGTAGATATCAGCTTTATAGGCAACCCTACAAGTCATCATCTGGAAAAAACTCGTTGTAGTCACTGGAAGGTTATATGTCTTATACTAAAATATATAAAAGGGCATACATTAAAACGACTACACTTTAGGAATAACAGACAACTAGATCTTATGGTGTGTTCTGTTGTAAATTATGCTAGTTTATCAATGATAGAGGGTCTACCACTACTTTGCCATCTTCTTAGGTGGTAACTTGGTCACATGAAGCTAAATATCAAGCTATGGCTAAAATTACTTGTGAAGTGCCTTGGATTGTCACTCTATTTTTTATACCGGTTACTTTCCAGGCTACTATTCATGTTTCCATGGATTTTGACAATAAGTCTACAACCTGCATAGCTTGAAATCTTGTATTTCATTGGAGAATGAAGTATTTTGCGATTTACTGCTATATTTGCAATGTTGTTGCTGGAGAGAAGATTGTTACCCCTTACATTTCTTACAAGCTACAACGTGTAGATATTTTTCTAAGATACCCCATGAAGTTATATGGTTTTCTATATGACAAGTTGGGCATGATGGGCATCTATGCTCGACTTTTAGGTGTTATTTATCTCACTACTTTTATGTACTATCGTCTTTCATGTTTTATATTTTTCTTAGACATTTCCTATATTTTTTTGAAAGGGAAAAAGGATGCAAAATCATAAAGATGAGCATCTAATAACTTTATAGACATGTTATAAGTTTCAAAATTGTAATAACCACGACTCACGTAGGATCTTGGCATGTTCTAGAACATTCTCGATATAAACTATCTCCCCTCAAAAAATTACACCATTTCTCCCAAGCCAAATTGACTAGAGGATATTCGTCGCCTAGGCCTTCACAGACACACGAACAACTCCAAGTGCCCAATAGACTCCCAGAAACAAAGAGAACTCTCTGAAGCAACACCAACGAGAGTGAAGTACCTCTCGACGTTGAGCACAAAAAAATAAGCAATCAATGTCCTCCGTGGCTCCGTCCCCTTGGTATAATTCTGACAGGTTTCATTTGAGCCCCGGAACAACCTAGTCCTCCAAGCGTGCAACATCACTCGATCCCTACCCAATAGCCACATGAAAACCTTGACTCGTCGAGGGGCCCTCCAGATATGGTCTTCCACAAAGATAACATAGCAATCCAGAGGTCAAAATTAATCGACATATAAAGCATCTTGTACACCTTCTTCATCGTGAAAAGACCATATGCCTATGTTTAACGAGTCCCATCCAGTTAAGGGATCCCTTAGGTGAAAGAGCAACTCTATGAAAGCTAAAAACTCCTCCACGTGCAGATCCGAGAGCTCCGACCAAAAACATAGCAATGAAACTCCATGGCCCCATGCCTCACCCACCACCATCTCTCGATCCACAACCGTTGCAAACAAATGAGGAAAATGGTCATGTAATGTCCCATAACGAGATTGGGATTCCAACAAAAGCGAAAAGTATCACCGGTCCCCAGTTTGGGCCTCAAATAAGATGAGACCTGACAAAAAACAAAGCAACACCTTGGGTGAATCACCAAAGAAATTTAAATACTTAACCCACTGACATAATTAACCCAAGGGAAATTTTAAAAAGCAAATAAAGTGACAGAATTAACCCACTGACATAATTAGCCCGCTTTAAGCGATCTTTTGGTTGTTTTTTGGGCCTTCCATTTCTTGGTATATCGCTAAAGAGATTTATTTCAGGTATTTGGTTTACATTAAATTTAAGAGAAATTACTTGGTATTTAGTAAGCATGACCGTATAGATTAGTTAGTACCTTCTAATCTACTGGATGTAGAAAAACTCATACATTCTTAAAGATTTTTCATATGATTTAAAGTAAAACTAAGTTTAAAATTCGAAAAGAAATCCCAGAGATTAGTTCATATTCCGCTATTTAATGTTGAAGATTGGAAAATTATACACCCTTCTATTATTTCTTTCCTTAAAAGACAACATATTTTGTTTGAGTGCCATATAGATATGGAACAAAATCAAATTTGGCATACAATGAAACGGGGGATTAATCTTGCTTTATTGGCAGTGATTTCAGTCTGACAGAACAAGTTGATATTTTTTTAGCCAAATTGTACAAGTAACATTCATTTTTTTCTCAACGACTTTGTTTTATCTGCATTCATATAAACAAACTAAGATCAAAACATATATCCTAAAAATTAAAAATGCAAAAGACAGAGAAAGCTACATAGACAGGAGCAAATGAGCAGCAGGTCACTCAAAGACACAAGCTATGTAGCTCACGCCTTCCATGGCAAGTTACCAAGGTGTTGAACAACTATATTATGGGTCGGGCTACAAGAACACCCTTAATCAGATCCACATGCTGGCATGTCTCAATCGAACTTCTAACATGCTTCACATTTCTTCACATGTTTCTTCCTTTGCTTAGCCATATTTCACCAATAGTCTCCTTATGTCACTGTTGAAAATAAGAACGCGGAAGCAATAATCAAAACAAGAACATGAAAATAAGAAGTAGAACACTCAAGATTTACGTGGAACGCTACTCCATAAGGAGCAGGGGGAAACCATAGAAGAATGCCTATATGGCTGAATACTCTATTATAAATCTCTCAATGAGTACAAATGGTGTGGGGCTCTTTATATAGCCCCACGGACAATCCAGAGTCTCGTTAATAGATGATGTGGGACAAAAAAATGAGAGCAGTGTTATTGGATACTGGAAAGATCCAAATACCGATCTAATACATACTCTAACCCCCTCAAGCTAGAGCTGAGAAAGTTGCAATTTGCAACAAAAGAAAGGTACTCAACGCATCTTCACTCGATACATTGTGAAGAAAATGGTAGGAGATCTGCTTCGAGTAGTCACTTCTGGGTGGAGATCTGCGCAGAAGAAGTCGCACTAGGAGAAGACATGTGCCTGGAGTAGACTCGCACAAGGAGGAGACCTTTGTCTAGAGTGGATGCCCAGGAAGATGGTTGATATGTAGTAGATGTATTGCAGTGTTGTTCTTCGTGTTGATGGGCAGTAGAAGTCTGGAGATGATCCAAGTAGTAAAAGTCCATCTGAAGTAATTGATGTTGAACATCAAAAATAGAGTGTTAGTCTCCCATACGATTATCTCAAGAGTAGGCCTCTCCTACACTGAAACTATGAAACAGAGTCTTTCCATACATGTGAAGACCTCGAAGAGTGAGCTTCTTGTATAGGGAACTCAAGTAGTCCGTTCTCTCACGTAGAAACCTTGGAGTAGTTGGTTCTCTCGTGTAAGAACCCTAGACTAGAGATCTTTTCTAGGCAGCCACGAGTAGAGGATGATGCACATGACATAAAGCAAGGTTGCAGAAATCGGTAGTCGGTACTCGGTCGGTGGGGTTGCTGATTAAGGATTAATCAGCAGTCGGGCGATTAATCGGATTTAGTCGGTTTTGAATTTTTTTTATTTATTTTAAATATATAAATCATTTTTATACATATATTATTATATATTTGCATATATTTGTACATTTTCTTTCTTTTGAAAGAAGATTTGTACAGTTTCTATACTATTATAATGAAATAAATGAAGGAATTGACTTTAAATATAACATTAAGCATAGTAGAATAGATTTGCTTTTAAAAAAATTAAAAAATAAAAAATAAAAAATGTCTATGTAAAAGTTGGCCGAGTAGTCGGCCCGATTAGTAGGGTTGACCGACTAATGGCCGACTAGGCCTAGCCGAGTCGGCTACCCCCCCGACTCAACTAGTCGGACCGACTAGTCGACCGACTTTTACAACAGTGACATAAAGTACATAGAGACATCTTAGATAGAAGAATATGCCTGCTCTTACTCCCCCCTTCTCCAATACTTGTCAGAATGTGGACATAGATAATCAAGTTGGGAGAAACAACGTAGAACATATATCTTGTCCTTTTTATACAAGCCATCATTTTTTCGACTTCTCTTTTTTTTCCCATAAGACATTCCTTTTTCAGTTTTTGGGGTTCTTTTCTTTCTTTTCAATCGATCTCCTCTTTTTTCTCTCTACTTTATTATTTTTCTAGTCACTCTTTTTTCAGAATATATCCCAATTAGGACCAAAATGTTCCCTTCCCTTTTTTGTCATCGAGCAACAATGAAGGGCATGTTAGGCCTAAAGCAAATATTCCTTTTTTAGTGTATATGGAAGAGGTAGCCCCTTGCTTTCTTCACATAGCTAGGGTTCCCCAAAGGGAACCCGTCACTGCTATTAAGGAGAGTCCGGGGAGGGGAGGTTCCTGCTAGGAAGTGAGATCACCACGCACACGACTAGTAGTGTGAGGGCTCGCATGAGCCGATGCAGGAAGGTGGGAGTTGCCTCAAGATTGGAGGTGATGGTGGCACTACCTTGGGGAGTACGCGTGAGATGTACGCCAAGAGAGGGAGACACTGATATGTCTGGAGCGGTGTGCTAGAAGCCAAGAGATGCATGAGTGGGACTGGAGATGCGTTGGGCTAGAGATGCACACGCAAGATGTGCCTGGAGATGCGTCTAGAAATGTTCACACACGAGGAAGGTGCAACCAATGGCCTTGAGATGCGCATTGCGATCAATGCGTGATCCGTGCTAGGAAGAGTTATGTGTGGTGACTTGGAGCCCTAGATGCCCCATGGTGAGGGGGCACCGCCTAATGGCTGGAGGGAGGTGTGGGGGCTTCCTAAAGATGTGACGGATGCACCGCTTGAAGGTTAGATATGGCAACGCAACTAGGAGAGTTAGTATCGTTGTTTACCCTGAAATCGGTGATTTTGAGTTGCGCGCAAGGAAGAGTTGCCCAAGCAGCTAGGGTTTCAAACTTGAACATATCACGAAGGTCGCAGACCACAAAAGAAAACTTTATGAACAAACCCTATAATTGATTGTTGTTGTACCATGTCGGAAATAAGAACTCGAAAGCGACAATCAGAATAAGAACGTAAAAATAAAAAGAATGATGTAATCAAAGCTAAGTCAAAAGCTTATGAAGTTTTGTACAAAAATCTCAACTCTAAGGAGGGCCAAAAGGATATATTCAGATTCGCCAAAGCAAGAAAGAGAAAGACCAAAGACCTTTCTCAAGTGATATGCATTAAGGATGAGGAAGGACACGTGCTTGTTACTCAGAAGGATATAGAGACTAGATGGAAGCAGTATTTCCATAAACTTTTCGTTGGAGAAGGAAATAAGGATATCACTTTGGGAGATTTAGCTAGTAGTGAAAGTTACTTGAATCGTGCAAGCTATAAACGAATACAAAGGAAGGAAGTAAAGAAGGCTTTGAAGGTTATGAAACATGAGAAATGTGTAGGACCTGATGACATTCCTATAGAAGTATGGAGAGTTCTACGTGAGCTTGGTTTGACTTGGCTTACAAATTTATTCAATGTTATTTGGCGAAGCAAGAAAATATCTTAAGATTGGAGGAGAAGCATTGTGGTGCCTCTTTATAAGAACAAAGGAGGCATTCAAAATTGTTCGAATTATAGAGGTATCAAGTTGATGAGTCATACTATGAAAATTTGGGAACGTATGATCGAAAGAAGGTTGAGGCAAGTTTCCAAAGTAAAAGAAAATCAATTCGGATTCATGCCATGTCGCTCAACTATTGAATCCATCCACTTGCTATAGAGAACAATGGAGATTTATAGAGCTAAGAGAAGAACCTCCATGTGATTTTCATTGACTTAGAGAAGGCGTATGATTCTGTCCCACAGGAGATATTATGAAGAGTTTTGGAGAAGAGACAAGTACATGTCCTATACATTAACCTCATAAAGGATATGTATGATAGGGCTTCATCTTGTGTAAGGATCCGGTATGGGAAGACTGACTATGTGACATAAACATTGGTCTGCATCGAGGTTCAACTTTGAGTCCATTCATTTTTACTTTGATTATGGACGAGCTGACTAGTCACATTCAGGATGAGATACATTGGTGTATGTTATTAACATGGCCTCAAATTTCAGCGAAATTCGGTCGAATTTCCGTCGAATATCGATATCCAGTCGAAACCGAAATTCGACCGAAATGACCGAAATGACCGAAATATGGGGGTCCTAGTACAAAAAATGACCGAAATAACCGAAATTTCGGTCGAAATTCCACCGAAATTCCATAGAAATTCTGTTTTGGTCGATACCGAAATGGTGACCGAAACCGACATTTAAGGCCTTGGTTATTAAATGATGACATTGTGTTAATTGATGAGAATAGAGATGGAGTAAATGAGAGGCTTGAGGTTTAGAGATATGCATTAGAGACTAAAGGATTTCGTATAAGTGGGACTACGACTGAATATATGGAGTGCACTTTTGATGGAAGCAATGGTCAAGGAATCGAGGTGAAGATTGGTGACGATAACATTCAGAAGAAAGATTCCTTTAGATACTTGGGATCTATTTTGCAACATGATGGGTAAATTAATAGAGATGTTACCCATAGAATAAATGAAGGTTGGCTAAAGTGGAGAGGAGCCTCTGTTGTTCTATGTGATAAGAAAAATCCTATGAAAATCAAAGGAAAGTTTTACAAAGCAGACGTGAGACCTGATATGGTCTATGGATCTGAATGTTGGTCTGTGAACCATAGACATATGCAGAGAATGTCAGTTGCAGAAATGAAAATGCTAAGGTGGATGTGTGGGCATACACGCAAAGATCGGATTTCGGAATGATGCAATCAGAAGGAAAGTGGGTGTAGCTCCAATCGAGGATAAGTTGCGAGAAAACTGCTTAAGGTGGTTTGGTCATTTGCAAAGGAGACCGAGTGATGCACCAGTTAGGAGATGCGAGTGTTGGGATGTTGAACCGGCTAAGAGAGGGCGAGAAAGGCCCAAGAAGTGTTGAAATGAGACTATCCGAAGGATCTTGGTTTTTTGGATCTAAGCCCGAAAATGACCCAAGATAGATATGAATGGAGGCGAAGAATCCATGTAGTCGACCCTACTTAATGTGGGAAATGGTTTTGTTGTTGTTGTTGTTGATCCGGTTATGGACTGCAGAATAATCAAGAAACCGAAATACCTTTCAGAGTCAAGATTTTTGTGTGGTTGTTAATAGAGGACGTGTGATAATGAAAGTTAATAAGAAGAAAACACTGCAGAGTACTAACTTGTCCTGTCTGAGGTGCTCTAATTCTAATGATGATTTCAGCCCCCTTTTCTTTGCATGTGCTAGCTCCGTAGAGGTGTAAGGCCACAATGGGTTGGGTGGATTTTGACTGCTACTGGTTTTTGGGATTCTCGATGCCCAGTCGTTCCAACTGTGATATGGCCAAACCTTTGGCAATCATATAGGCTCTATGGTGGGCACATAATGAGCTAGGGCTCCGCCATGAAAAAATTTACGTGAAATTTTGTAGCAAGTCAAGGCTCTTTTTGGTCTTGGTCTTTGTAACTCATGTTTTGATATTGTTAGTATATATCTTAAGGACTTGAATAATTTGGGTATCCACCCCTTTTAGCCCAAAAAAATCCACACAACACACCTGAAACATGCTTAGCACCAAAACATCAGGCTCTAAAGCAAACAGTGTTAGTGTCAAGGGCAGTCATGCCTTAGCCCTTTATTGGGATGGAACACCTCCCCCCTTCAGTTGTCCACTCACCTTGACTAAAAAGGAAGTGGTCATGACACATTACTCTATCCAAGACAACCATAATGTTGGAATCTATGGAGATATGGCTTACATGTAAGCAGTAATCTCCTTAATATTGATAATAAATAAATAAGTTCTTAAAACATGTAGATGTTTTTGTCTAAGTTATATATTAACTTTATCTAGAATGTCAACTGACTATGTAGTCAATATAGTCTAATAAGGGGTTATGCAACATTTTTTTGAATGAAAGGGGTTATGCAACATTGCAACCCGAATATGTGACAGACTACATCATTGATGCCAAAAACGGTTTAAATGGTCGTTTAAACGCATGCTGCCCTCGACTGCACCGACTAGTCAAAGTCGAGCTCATATGCGAGTGGGCCGCATAAACGGTCGTTTAAATGGAGTTAAACGAAGTGTAAACAGCCTTTTGTCTTATCCATGACTTTTTTGGATGCATACTATGAATTGTAATTGTTTATGTTGTCTATTTCGACATTTGACTATGGATTCTAGTTGTTTATGCTATCTATTTTGACATTTGGATGAAAAATTCCTTGACAATATTTGATTTATATTGTGAAACTGTGATTATTTGTAAATTTATATATTTTTTTTATTAATTATATATATGTAATAATTTTTTATAATTAAAAAATGCAAAACCGCATAACCCGTTTAATTTTCGTTTAAACTCCCGCATATTGTTTAATCAGTAATTAGTGACCCTACCGACTAAATACCGACTACTGCTTTTTGCAACCTTGGATTACATAATATACTGCATAGAGAATGTGGTTTGGCTCACCTATTGCACAAGTAAATGCGATTGCATATGCAATTCATATGGTCACATTGGAACACTCGTCAATGGTATCATAGACCTTGGTAAAATCTACCTTCCACATGAAGCCATTTACCTAATCCCCCTATGAATTGGAGACTATGTCAATTGTCATCACAAAGTTATCCAACAGATATCATCACGAGATGAAGGAAGACTGGAGGGCATATTAAGACACTGAGAGCCCCCCAAGAGCCACAAAACCAAGACCTTCACAATAGTGAGGTAGACGAGAGTTGGAAAGTATAATCAATCTGTAGTCCTCAACTGCTATAGTCCTCAACTGCTCTGGCATGTCTCACTTGAGCAATAGAAAAAAGGAAGAACATGTTCATTCTCTCAAGTGTGAGCTCGCCATTTGGGATTCAACATTATGTCATTATCTGCATAAAATTAGGTCCATCCACTAGCCAAAACTCAAGTAAGAAAATTGGCATTCCATCTAAACCCGAAAAGTCCTGCTTTAGACTAATCGAGGCAGCATTGACCTCCTCTTCTGTGATCGGTCCAACTAACTTGTCCCATTAATTTAAAAGTATAGATGTTGACCAACCATCTTACTACCAAGCCTTAAACAGCTGCATCCTTGTGAACTCCCTCAAATCTCCAACCAAGTCCATCCTAACTTCACCTAGGCCCATGACCTTCACATCCTCCACCATCATGATGTCAACGTTGTTTCTCCTTCTCTTTAAGGCTATCAAGTGAAAAACTAATCAATGTTGTTTCTCCTTCTTCTCTTTAAGGTTATCAAGTGAAAAACTAAGTATTCACATCCCCCTCCACAAGCCACACCTATCATTACCTATGTCTCCATTAAAGCTCCATTTCAAATCCTTTTTCCTAACCATCCCAAGCTCCACCTCATATGATGACAAGACCCTCCTTTCCTACAATCTATCAACCTCATCAATGTGTAGTTCTTCCTACCTTTTCTTCTCTCGAGTCTCCCGCAATGTTATATTAAACTCAATTAGGAAAAACTTGAGATAAATAAGCCGTGTCACCAATGTCCTCATGGTTGTACCTTCAACCTAGATCCCCCTCTATTGATCCTCATCATCCATCCAAAATCCGATCCTTATCCTCATGCCTCACTTTCTCATTCGAGGACCAAACCAGTCGTTGTGTATGGTTTGAGAAAGATGGAGTCCATGTTGAGATCGAGAAGGCCTCTGTGAAATCCACCAACACCATGAACTTGTCGATCCTCAAATTGGAGGAAAAGATTCTTATGTAATCCAACATCCACAAATCTGGTAGGCCCCGATTTATCCACCACATCTCCAATTTCGGTGATCACCTACATCAGTACTTCTCGATCTTGTTATTGATCTTCCATGCTCAGACGTACGTTGAAATCCCAAAAAAACACGAGGTGTCATCTACCTCCATCACCCTCCACAAGTCACCATAAGGCTCTCTTCTCCTTCCCCATTATAAAGCCATACACACCAATCACCCGCAAGACAAAATCATATTTCTACCTCAACCATATGTTGCCATCGCATATCTTCCCCTCCGAGGAACTAATCAACTCGAACATATCATGTTTCTTGCCCATAAGCTGGCCTCCATATGGCCTACGATCTCCTTCACCAAAAAAAATCACCCAAACTAGTCACCTTAATCTATATCCACACCGCATGCCGTATGACTCCAAGTGCACTAACATGAAAATAATACTAAATTCATCCACTACAAACATTATGTTCCCATCGATATCCGCCTCCCTCAATCAAAACCCTCAAATTCCATGAAAGGTACTTTATTAAAAAAAAATCTTATATCTCACCAACCACCGTGTTACTCACAAATATCACAGTCGTCATCATTCAGACCTTGTATAGTACCTCGCCTTTAGAATTTGTCATCGCCTTGATATCCAACTCCTCCGACAGCATCCCATGCCTCATTCAGTCCACACCAACCTATTCAATAGCCTCTTGCACCACCATCAAACACCATGACCCTTCTTCTCTCTTCATGCCTTGAAAAATTACCACTATCCCTCCTCAAGGAAGCTGCCCATACACCTTGACTATAGCATGTCTTACCCCCTCCTTGCAAGATTACTCATTAGTACAAACTTCATCATGCACCCCTAATCGAGCCATGTCTTTTTTCCCCCTCCTTTGTGCCAACGCAACCCTCCACTCCTATGTGCCTTCGCTCCCTCTCACCCTCCATTCCACCATTGTCATCCCAATTGGCCCCATAGGTAGTGATCAACATCTCTTGATCAAGACTCAAGAAGATTCCCCTTGATTGCTAGGAGGCATTAATTCGACATTCCTCCCTCTTGTCCCCAATATCCCGACTACTCCTTATGATCGTTAATAAGTTGCTATAATTGGGGATTATTGAAACCATGCCCAGACAAGCAAGTAGCAGGACTGAGCACCCATTATGTAAAAGGATATAACCCGAAGACCATACACCTCTACACACATCAAACTTGAGTCTAAAACCCCTTTTTCCACCCCGCTTGAAAAATCCTTGTATCTGGATCCCCTAATCGGCAACACACATGAATACAAATCCCTTCAGCTTTGCGAACATCCTCCCAGTCCACGGACCCTTTCTTCCTCAACCTCCACATCCACACCACCACCTACTAGCCCACCAAAAACTTACTCAAATCAGCCAGAAAGGCTTAGCCTTCTCTACCCCCAAAGATTTCCCTCCTTCCTGAAATGGATCCCCACCCCCAATCTCCGCTCACCCTTCATCGATACTTGAGCCTCCCTCCCCCACGACACAACAAGTTGACGGTGTCATTGTGTTGAGGGTTTCATCACCCAACAAGCCCCACCATACCACCACTACCCACAACCCAAACTCACCACCCACCACCACACCCCATTCGGTTCCCACCACCTCATCACACAAAAACAATAAAGAAACTACAACCTTCCCTGAAAGAGATCGATCTCGCCTACCATAGGTCGTTGACAACAACCAAAGATGAATATCTCGACTCGAGCCTTGCAAAGTGCACATGAAATCGTGAATAAGCCACTTAAACAAGGGGAGAGAGATGACAATAGGAGCCTAAGTTTAAACATCTTTGAGGAAGGTCGATGACAAGACACCGCACACCCTCCTTAAAGGAGAAGTGTCATAAAATAATTGTCTCCACTAGAAGATGACCAATCTTGGAAGAGAAGGGAGGACATGAGGGCTACCATTCACGGAGGTGAGAGGTGATGTGTTGTTGCGGCGCCACCCTCGATGCTTCCTCGTCTAGTTGTGGCTCCGTCGATGCATCCTCGTCAATATATGGCTCCTTCTAGATATGTTATTGTTGTTGTGGCCAGTGTTGGACATGTGAGCCCACGGCGAGCCATTATGCAATAAATGTTATTGTGAATATCATTCCCTGATCTGCAATGAAAAATAACCAATTTGCATAATAGGTCCTTTAGTACAATTAGGATTATGTACCATGGCCATCTTGATGATCATACAACTATTGATTCAGGTATTGAATCATAGAGGTTGGTGCTTGGATGAATATCTAAAGAGTTAGATTGAGGACTTATCAAGTACCGTCAAATGATTATTAAGAGATGATCTCCAGCCTCAGTAGGAGATGGCAATCCTTTCTCATATAGGTTGATATCTGACTGACCTCTTGATGCAGGTCCTCTGCATAGGAATAGAGATTCGGAGGTGTCAGATTAGTTAGGTCAAATAGTTGACTTAACGAGATCGAGATAACCAAAGTCCTATGTCATATGCTGTCACGATATAAGCACACATCCTCTGACCAGAGACAGATGTGTTACTATATGACTGAGTGTGTACATTTGACAGACCAATAGGTTGATAACCTAACCAAGGTCTATACACCGGCGAGCTGGTGTGCATGTAAGGGCATATGAGTAATACGATCTCTCAAAGGGATCATACAGGTTCACTTGTGAACCGGAAGACATGAGCTCACTCATGAGGTATTGGGACCGATCAAATTCCATGCATGGTCGTCGTGCTTTGGAAGCATGACAAGAATTTGAAGGTATGATATATGCTTTGGGAAAGCATACGATCAATACCGATTGCCAATGACCAAGATTGAGAAACTTGGTTATCAAACCCTGAAGATGACAGTGTAAAATTGATCTATATCTTCAGGTTGGTCATAGGTCTTCCAATATGCAGGATGTACAGGTGTTGGGAATACTTGAGGGTGATGTGATCATAAACGATTGTATAACCATGACGCTTCCATTCCGAGGGAGTGATGAAACAGGTTTGGATTTTAGTGACTCCTCTCAGTAGAGAAGTGACATGATATTAGTCCAAGTATCGGATATTGGTCTGAATGAGATTCAGACTCAATGAGAAAATTAGGTCTACGGCCTTGATTCAATCAAGCATCTGTGGGAGGTCCATGAGATCTGGATTTGAGATGTGATCTCAATATCCAAGTCACTATACGTGAAACAATACAATCGCCATATCCTTATCTCCAAGTATCTGCGGAGAAAGCGCATTATTCTTGAAAAGGTTCAAGAACAATTCCATAGTTGAATTATATCTAAGCATTTAGAGATTGATTTATTTATCTTGATGCATGTGGATATTTACCCAATATAATTAAATGTGATTTAATTATTGTGGATAAGAATAATATGGATAGCAATATCCAATTATTCATAATATATTATAAATGTGATTTATAATGTATCAGAGAGAGCTTATTATGATTTATATTTGTTGATTAATTATTGATGTGAATTGGATTCGCATTGTGTAATTAATTGAAAATGTAAATCACATTTTATTTTGGGTTGTGAATGTGATTCGCAAATCTTCAATGGCAAGATTGCAATATTCTCAAAATAATTATGAATTATTTTTGTAGAATAATTTACAACAAGAGTTGTTGTAAATATCATGGAGATTACAAAGAGATTACAAGAGATCTCAAGATTGGTGGAGATCCCACCCTTCCATATTGGAAGGGTGGACGGCCACAATTTCCCTAACAAAATTGGTGGCCGTCCACGCCATATATGGAGGGTGGATTCTCCAACCAATTAACTCCATGTTTGATTGATTTGATTTGGGATTGAATCATATTTGATTTATCAAATATATTTAATCTAAATTAAATTATTAGTTGTTGGTTTTTTACCAACAACAATCTTGACCATTGAAAGAAGCACAAATCAATCTCATCCATTGATTTTGTGTGCCCCGTGGATTGTGATCCATGGACTCCCAAAACCCTATAAATAGAGAGGCACTCCTTGCTCTCTTGAGTTATGCAATTGAGATACAACAAGCTCTCTTCTCTCATTCTACATGTCATCTCTTCTCTCTTCTCCATTAGTGGCCGTCCACCAAACCCTAGAGGAGAAGTATCGTCGTCGCCTCACCACCGCACCGCCGCCTCGATGCTTCTCGGTTCTCCATCTTCTTTGGAGTGCTTCGCTCACGAAGAAGGTGTTTTGATCTCGTGCGACGAGATCAGGAGTTCACCATGCTTGGATCAACTTCTTGGATTGCGAGGATCACGTGATTCATCCTCGCGCTCGCAAGCGTCTTCTCCGAAGATCGGACTTGAGACAGGAGGTCTCTTTTCGTAGAGACTCGATCAATTACGCTACAAGAGGTATTCCTATATACTTGATGTGGTTTTAGATGAAACGATCCGAGAATCGTTCTTGGATCATGTGGTTTCATCATATGAAATTTTTAAATTCCGATGCATAGAACAACTAGTCCGACTAGTCGTTCTTCATCGTATTCGATACAATGCTCACACTTCCGTGATGCGCTTGAGGATTATCCCATATCCTTCAGCCGGTTCCTCGCCTAGTTGCCGGAGGTCACCCAACAACTAGAGGGGTGGATGCGAGGTGCTTTCTCGCTCGTGCCGTGGTTCCGAGGTGTTCTTTGGTCAATGTGTTGGTTGTTAGGTGTCATAGAGGGGGTTTGTTGCTGATGGAGATGGGTGGGAGGTTTTTTGCATTCGTAGGGCATGGTGGAGTGGTCGGGTATCTCTGGCGTTGATTATTCGCTACATCAATTATGGGATGTGGTGTCACATGCCCCAAGATTGCAAGCTCCATGGGGTGTGGCGACCTCGGGTATCTTCGTTGTGAAGCTGGAGATGTCAACGGGCACTAAATCCCTGGGTTAAAAATACACGTATTTGATTGCCTTGGTCATTGATGGTAACCTAAGGGAAAGAATAGGAATTTGTCTAGGGACTTTCTTTGTTGAGCCCTTTCTGGGGGGACATTGTCCCCTTAGTGTTGATGTCCGCTTGTACGAGGGGTCTTTCCACCTCATAAGAGAGGATTCTCTTGGCAACCAATGCGCAGATCTCTGGAGTTGTCATGTGGAGCCCATGTTTGGTGGGGTCATTTCCTTGGCAGATTAGGAAGACGTTCCGCGTTTCTGGTATGTTGTTCACCTCACGACGCATCTATTGTTTTTAGAATGCCTTCGTTGGAGAATCTAAGGTCATATAAATCGTCTCCAATGGGCTTTATCTTGGAGAGGGTATCGATGATGTGATAGTGGTTGAGGGATGCACAGATGCCTAGTTATTTGAGGTGGTGTAACCTCCTTTCGATTGTTGCTTGAAGAGTGCTTGTTGTCATCGCCCACAAGTGGCCCTCCTTTCTCCATTGAACCACTTGTAGGAAGGCCTACAGGAGGGCTCCTCCGATCATATGATCGGATACTCTGCTTGGCTCTTGAATCTGTTGTTTGGAACAGACTGTCCTCGATGCATTGTACCAGTCAACCTTGGTTTTTTTTTGTGTGGCTCTGACACGAGTTGCAGCTCGGACTCAGTGTTTGCTCCCCGTGTGGCTTGCTTGTCGAGATATGTGAGGGAGGATGAGGTGTTGGCAATTGTGACTACAAAAGGGGCGGTTGGGGATAGGAACTCTCATATCAAGGTTTCTGGAATTGCGGTTGTGCGCTACACTGTGTGGAGGAGGAAATCTTCTCAACCTTAAGGTCATAGGCCACTTGCTCTTGCCATCCACAAGGCAGATCTATCGAAGGTTCTTATGTGTGGCCACAAGTGAAGGTCATGTGGTTCAAAGCCACCTCTGGTGGCTACGTTGCTGGTGGAGGTTGTAGATGAGGAGATGATGGCAAAAGGTCAATTGGAATTAATCGGCTTGGAGGGTTGTGACCCAATGAGGTCGGATCTTCCTGTGGAAATGTCTGAGAAGTGAGGAAGCGTGTTGTACGGGAAAACTGTTGGCAGGGGCATTCCCACTGGGGAAAATTGAAGTTTATCACGTGCAATGTCTGAGGTCATGGCCAGGCAGACAAGAGGAGAGTGGTGGGTGCACTCTTGGAGGTGTGGAAAGTGGATGTTGTGTGTTTGCAGGAAACGAAGTTGGAGACTTGGGACAGCTGGTGTTAGAGAAATTTGGCCGGATCCCAATTCACTTATTACATAGTGATGCTATTTGTTGGTACCCCGGAGAGTATGGTTGTTTGTTGGAATAAGTAGTACTTTGAACTTGTGGATTCAACATGTGACGTCAGGATCCTGTTGGTGATGTTGCGAAGGATTTTGAATGGATCGTTGATCTTGACGTAGACAGACAGTATTCCTACTGGAGCCGCTTCTCTGTTGATGTAAGAAGAACTTTGTTTGGTGCGTATGCGCTTTGCGAACCTTGCTTGGCTTGTTGGGGTGACTTCAACGTCACTCTTTATATTGCAGATCGGCCATGCGACAGGGGTAGATTGGATCCTCTCCCGAATTTTGTTAACTTCATAGCCGAGTTAGAGATGGAGGTTTTGGATGCGTTGAACCTTGAGTATACTTGGAGGAGCTCCACCTCACAGTCCCGCTTGGACCGTTTCCTCGGTTCGAACGATTTGTTGTAGTGCTTTCCCTTGGGATTTGTGATTGCATTGCCTAGGTCACAATCAAATCATATGCTCATCTGTTGGGATTCGAGGGATGGTCAATGCCATGATAGCATCTTTCGTTTTGAGTGTGACTGGTTATAGGATGAAGGGTTCCATGAGAAAGTCAAAGGATATTGGCAAGAAACAAAGGTGGAGGGTTCGACATCCCAGAGGATGGTTGTGAAATGCAATGCCTTAAATGTCATGTTTATTTAGTATAGGATGGAGTCGCGAGCATGCCGGGGCCAGAGAGACGTGACACATGCTGAAGTTGTGTCTAGATCAGATTGAGGACTCTAAGGAGCTGCAAGCAAAGGAAGTGGCCGAGAGATATGAGATTAGTGGCATCCTTTTGGAGGAAGACAAGATGCATGAAATTTAACGGAGGCAGCGATCAAGACAGAGGTGGTTGAAGGAAGGGGACGTGAACACCAGATTCCTTCATGCAATGGCAAATGGTCGTAGAAGGTGGAACATGATGCGCTCGTTCGAAGTGGATAGGGAGGAGATTGTGGGTAATCGTCCCATTGGTGATGATGTTAGGAGGCATTATCTGCAATTTAGCAGACAAATGCCTAGCAGTGGAGCAAGATGGTTGGGAAGAGATATCTCGCGATTGTCTGAGTTGTAGTCTGAGGAGCTACAGAGACCAGGGGTGGACCCATGTATATGTTATGGGTGGCATGTGCCCCCCCCCCCCCCCCCCTTAAAGTTTGAAAATTTCTTATATTCCCATTAATGTTTCATTCCATAAAATCAAAACCCGACCATTGTGCCTCCCATCCCCAATTGAAATCGTCGAGTCCGTGTCTTTTGTCCCTCTTCACCACCTTTCTCACATTCCCTTTGAACGGCCAACCCGAGCCGTTGCACCTTCCCTCCCCTCCCAACGGTGTCGGCTCCCAATCCGACAACATCCCCAGACCCCAGTTCCCTTGCACAACGGTAGTTCATTCCCACCCTCCATCCCTCAAGTAACATCACCTCCTATCTCACATTCCACGTCCAACCCAAGTCGTTGCGCCTCCCTCCCCACGGTGTCGGTTCCTCACTCAGCAGTATCACCAGCTCCCTTGCACTGCGGCGACAGGTATATATACATAGGTGTGGCATGTACCCCTACTATGGATGCAAACAGATGGATACAGATACTGATATATGTATTACCATATCCTTATCCATTTTTGGATGTAGATATGGATATTGACTGATGTTAAAATTATGCTATTATATCCTTAAAAGCGGATATGGATATAAAAGATATTAACAGCACACAAGTAATGTTATAAATAGATTGACTTAAATATACGTGAATTGAATAAAAAAACACATGATATAAATATACTAAATGTGCTTATATCATACAACAAGTATACAAAATTTGGTTAAAAAAGGTATAAAATTATGTTATATATAGTTAAAGATAAATCTACAACTAAATTTATATATGAAAATAGATAAAAGGATACTGATATGATACGGATGTTTGCAGGTATCAAAATGATATCCATATTTGTATCCACTTTGAAACGGATACGGAGACAATTGTCAAAATCTATATAAAACGGATATGGTGACGGATCTGATACAAATATATATGTATTTGTCTACATCCTAATATCCTACTCCATTCTGAATACATTGAAAGAGAGATATTTGGATGGGAGATGAATGGTTAATGATGCCTTACTCGCATACATTGAAAATGAGATATCTGATTTTATTGTTGATGATAATATTATGAATTATTTTCAAGATATAAAAACTAGATGTTGTCAACTTTAAATACATGTGTGCATTTTCTAAATTTATTTTGTATGGAAAACAACTCTTATATATCAATGCATATCGATGTTTATACTAATTTTTTATATGGCAATCTTATTGATTATTACTATTGTTTGTCAGTGTGCCCCTCAGTCTGTAATCATGGGTCCGCCAATGACGGAGATCGTTCTTGTTGTTAGAGATCAAGCAAGTGGTTGAGGATCTAAACGGGGATGGATCCCTGAGGTCAAATGGTTTCTTGATTTTTTTCCTTTGGAATTTCGAGAGTCGGTAGGTCATGAGGTGTTGGAAGTGGTGGGGGAGTTGCGCCAGGTTAATGACGGTTTCGAGCGGTTGAATTGCTCACTTCTTTTCCTTCTGCCAAAGAGGGATGTGGTGAGACAACTAGGGGACATGCATCCCATAGCATTGTTTTAATGTTGTTTACTTGATTGCGACAATAGTTCTGGCCAACATACTGCGAGAGGTGCTGAGCTTTGTTATTGATCTTGCCCAGACAACATTTCATCCTAGGACAACAAATGATGAACAAGGTTGTGTTGACATCTAAGATTGTGGAAGAGTGACGCATGAAGAAGACCAAGGTAACATGTGGAAGGTGGATTTCTCGAAAGCGTGTGATTGCATTATTTGGTAGTTCTTGTGATCGTTTTGCATATCAGGGGTTTTCTGAGTGAGTGGATTGTCTGGATGAAGAGGAACGTGATGACTGTCTCTATGCGATGCTGGTGAATAACATACAAGAGGACAGATTCTTTTAGCCGCGGTGTGGAGTTAGGCACGGTTGCCCGTTGGCATCTTTGCTTTTTGTGGTGGTGGCTGACGTCGTAGCCAATATGGTGGTGAAGATCAAGGAGGTCTAAGATCCGCAACCTGGAGGCCATGAACCATGCACTTTTAGCGAAATGGGTAACCTGAATTTAAGCTGGAGGGTTATTAGATTGCTCTGCAGATGTTTACGATCAATTTATGGGATCTCCCATGACCCATCGTTGCAGGGGTTGGCGTGTGCTTGCTTTTGCCTTTCAAATTATGGAAAGGGATTTGTTCAATGTTGTTGCATGTAGTGTTGCGTAAGAAGCTTGTCTTAGAAGATGGATGTGGCTTCCGGTTTTGGAGAGATGATCGGAATGGATGTGAGTCACTGCAGATTTGTTTTCTTCGCATGTTTGCAGTGGCAGCTGACCTTAAGGTGTCTGTCGGCGATTGTTGGGAGGACGGTACTTAGATACCTACATCTCGTACTGAGTCGTCAGATCAACGATTCGTGGACTTCGTGTGTTTGCTTGAGGCACTACTACCTAGAGGGATTGAGTGGATCTATTGAATCTATTGATCATTGGTCGTGATTTGATGGCAATTTCACTGTGCGGAAAACACATAAAGCTATCTACCATCTTGAAGTCTTCGATTAGACACTAGTCTCGGACCGAGTTGCCGACTTCTGGAGTTTGAAGATACCAGTACGCATCCGGATTTTCATATGGTTGATGCGGACGAATTGTCTTATGATGGGTGGTAGAAAAGCTCGAGTCATTCAAGGGTATGACAGCATGTGTGAGCATTGTTCAACACAAGAGGAGACCATTGAGCATCAATGCCTTTGGTATCCTAATGCTAGGGAAGTTCGGGCAGTGGTGCAAGTTGATAGGACTTCAAAAGTAGGCTGGAATGAGTATTTGGATCTCTAGATGAGCTTGGGCATGACATCACCCCAACCAAGGTGTGGAAGGCGGTCATCTTATGGATGTGTGGCTTGCTCGGAATGGTTCCACTTAGGGATGCAAATGTATATGGAAAATGTGATTGAACATGCTAAAAGATTAAAGACTTTTTGGTCTGTGTAGTTGTTTTTATCAGTGTTCATGAAATCGGTCGCACGGGCCGCATAATGGCCTCAAATTTCAGCGAAATTCGGTCGAATTTCTGTCGAATATCGATATCCAGTCGAAACCGAAATTCGACTGAAATGATCGAAATGACCGAAATATGGGGGTCCTAGTACAAAAAATGACCGAAATGACCGAAATTTCTGTCGAAATTCCACCGAAATTCCATCGAAATTCTGTTTTGGTCGCTACCGAAATGGTGACCGAAACCGACATTTAAGGCCTTGGGCCGCATATGCCCGTGTGGCATGCAGACCGAACCAATTTCACGAATCAGTGCATTATGTGTCCTTCCCGCATATGGTCCGCATATCCCGCATACTGCTTCAGCATCTCCAAGTCTCCAACTTTCCAATCCCCTCCTTCATGTGCCTAATTTCGCCCATTTAATTGTAAGAATATAACATGCATTTGTATACAATTGCAATGCATTAAGCCATAATATATATGCAATATTTTATGTTTATCTCATGTATTGTTTTCATGAGTATATGCAATATATCGTCAAATATTGTAATATATGTCGTTTGAGGTTTTGCTCATGCAGTGCATGTATGTGTAATGAAGTTTTGTTATTATGAATCCTCTAATATATGAAGTTTTTATGGCTAAATGTTTTTTTGTGATTGAATGTTAGGCAATTAAAAGCATATACTCAACCATCTAAGATGAACCATTTTTCTTAGATCTTCTTAACTCCACTTAGATACATAACTTTAGCAGTAATGTTATTCATAGATATTTATTCATTTTTAAATTAAAAATTAGAAAATCGTGTAAAACCACATATGCCCCCGCATACCGCTTATTCAGTATTCGATGGCATGTCCAAATGCATACGCATACCGCTTTCCTGAACCTTGGTTTTTGTAATGTGAATATATGGAACTTATAGAGTAGGCATCTTCCCGACATCGTATCCTTTATTTCTTCAAAAAAAGATGACTAGTCTCGGTGCCAACTGTGTTGGGTATGTCAAGTGGAGGGAGACCATCCTTGAAAGCTTAACCACATGGCCTTCAAACTCCCCACCAATAGCATCATTAACAGTTGTAGTGAACATCTTAGGATCCACTAAGTCGCTTGCCAAAATCCCCACCAAGTTGCCCTCAATCATGTGAGCATGGGCGCAGGCAACAACCTATGTAATCACCTCATATATTGACACTGTTCATTCAACAACAGTAACTTTGTTGGGTGCATGTACCACCACATTAGAAGTAAACCACCATGTCGTAGCATGACCACACCAAGTGACCCCTCCCACCACACTGAAAGAAGCACTCACCACGTTGTGATGCCCATTGTCGATGTCACCCACACCCCCCAACTTCCCTCATCCTCAAGTGGTGGAAGCCTATATCATCATGTTCACTGTCAACAACATCCAATACACCCACATTCACGATCAGTGGCATGCCAACCATGAACCACATGCTCAGTGCACTCTATTAGCTGACCTTTCCAATCTGGTGATTACTGATTCCCGAAGCCAATTTAACTACACGGGAATACATTTAAATAACAGATAAGTAATAGAGGTTCAAACATTGAAAATTTGTCACCTCTCCACCAAATTTCTTCACACCTAAAAACTTGGGGTTGGAATCCTTTCCATTTTTAGTGCTTCCACCACTCTTCTTTGTAGCCCACCGACGAAACATCAAGCTCTGAGCACCCGATGCATCTGAACAAGCAGATATAGCTTTAAAATAATATTGATTGGTACTACTGAAACCAGCATCCACAAATGCCTTACCACTGACCCCTGTATATGCAGGAGCACCTGTCAGAAGCTCCTTAAGACCGATTCTACGGTATATGGCCGAGAGGTTTGCAAAGTTCATTTCCACTGTAAATCAACTGAAACAGTTTCAATGAATACTGATAAAGATCATACATGAAACGTGTCCCAATATCAAAACATTGATCCAATGAAGTAGTAATAATAAGCACTGGATTTTATCACATACGGCCAAACAAGAATTTCTCCTTCTCTTTTTTATAGAAAAGAAGATGATTGCACAAAGCCAATGATCATCCTCTACATCTACAAGAGATTTAAGAAGGAAGCAAATGAAACTGTAAACTTCGAAGTGCATGGACTCCGTTTTGGCTTTCTTTCTACCATCTACTTATTTTCAGCATGAGCGATCTTAGGTCGGACAGGCCCAATTGGACCAATGTAATGTAGATTAGTTCAACGGAATACCTTTCTATGGAATTATTCTAATAACTAATTTTACATCAACACAATATCTAAATGGATGCCCGGGTGATGAGGAAGAAGAACTTCTCAAAAAATTAGTGTGTGCTCAACTCCCAAAAAAACTCTCACCTTGTACTTGAGTTGCAAGGAGATAATACGATAACTAAAACAGGGATATCAAAGAAGTAAAGGTAGAACAATTCCAGTTGGAGATAACAAAGAGACAAATTACAATATTGTTTCAGGAACTGTGAAGAAATTATTTGAAACAAAAAACACGAAACTGAAATAAAGAGAGGAGGATGAACCCTGAGGGAGGATCCAGAGGAATGGACAACGGCAGCGGTGGTCTGAGGGCTGCTTGCGCCCAGCAGGAAGGTGGCAGCAGAGGTGGCTTCAGGGTGGGGGAGAAGGCGGAGAGCGGCGGCGGTGGGAGATGGAGGAGGTGCCGTGGTGGATGTCTCTGGGCAGGGGCGGAGCGGAGGGTGGGGTGGTGGTAGGAGTCGCCCGGGTCGATTTTTAATTTCGAGGTATATCTCTGATAGTTTATGGTTACTTAGAAAAAGAGTGAACAAAAATGGAAAGGCCTCCGCACAGAGATCTAACAAAATGTTTCAATTGTTTTAGGAAAATATAACACCAATCGAAAACGGTTACTAATATCCCATAGATTGAGGAGCAAAAAGAGGAATCCACTCGAAGAAGGGCTCGTGTCGGATTAATCAGTTAGTGAGGTAATGACTTTCAAGGTGAAGATCAGCAGCTGGTTCGAGAGCTGGTTCGAGAGGATGATCAGCCACATTAGAACTGAGACAGCACACAAAAGTGAGAAAATTTTCGTAATGAGCAAAAACCTAATGGATCAATGTTGCTTGGAGGTAGAAGATACATGCAACGTGAACTTCTTTTTCGGAGAAGAAGCCATGACGGTGTCTAAGGAATAAACGTCAGCTAACTTTATAAGGTTTCAATCCACTAATATAAAACAGGTACAATACCATGCAAACATGTCTTAGATGATACAAGAAAAAAAGAAACAAAAAGTTTCGACGTGTGCAAAGTCAGAAAGGATCACACTCGCACACCTTCATCTTTACACTCAAAAAGTTCCAGATATCTATTTGTCGAGATCTAAAGCACAAACTCCAGATATATAATCATCCAAGGACTAAAATTCTTTCTTGTTTTCCAGATAAGACTGAGCTCGGGGTACAATCACTTCTTTGAGATTTTGGACGATGGGGACACTTCCGTCATGGCTTCCTTCGGCTTTTTTTAATAGGATTTTAGTTCAAAGCCTGCGAGTGTTTCCAAATCTGGAGGACAACAATCAAGTCAGAGTAACGATGAGACTTTAAGAGATTTGAGACATGATCTAAAAAAATGATTTATTCATGAAAAAGAGATGCAAATGAGGTTTCCTTTCCCTCAAAAGACTCTTTGGCATATTTCTTTCGAGAGGAACCACCATACTATTGCAATATTTGTCAGCATCAATATTTCCCCTTGATTCAAAAATTTAGGATCCAATGAAAAGAATGATGTTTCTAGATAAATGCCATGTTTTGAAACAGACTTAAAAAACACAAGCACAACATATGGTTCAAGCTCTCTTCGCTTGCTTTGAAAAAATGACACTAATTAGACCATGAAAGACATCTTTTTGTGTAAGTGATATTGTTTTTCATGTTTATTGTGATGTACGTGTGAAGGAAAATATGAGATACAAAGATGAGGGGGGAGCAGGTCGAGACCCGCAATGTTGAAAAGTATAGTGTACCTGTTTGTTGGTAATTTTCCCTATCTCTTAAGGGCTAGAAAGAATGCAGTATCACCGTCAATATTCAATTGAATACACGAAATCAAACTTCTTAGTCTGTTGACTTGATTCCAGAACCGCAAGAATACCCTTAAATATAGACTAGAAAGCCAATTATTTTGAGTTTTTAATTTATTCAAAGCCTCGGTCCATGTATCCTTCTTATTTCCAATGAAATGATAGAGTTCACAAAACCTATCCTTAAGTGATATACCACAATTAAAGGTTCTAGCTGGACCTGGACAGTGGGCTCGTCTGCCCAGACCGTCCAACCCACTCGTGGGCATGCTTGGGACAAGAGATTTCATGAATGGGTCGCCCCAGCTCGACACATTATTTGGCATGCTCGTGGGGCGGGTCGTGGACATGTGAGTAGCACTAACATGTGTGCCTTCCACCCACGAAGTTTTCAAGCAAAGCTATCTACAAGGGGTAACCAACATGTTCCTTTTAGGTTTTCAATAGATAGGGGATCCCAGATAAGTTGGCAGGAACTTGCCAATCTCCTAGTCAAAGATGGAATTGAGTATTGATATCTCAGTGTGTTCCATGTCAAGACAGTACACGTATGATTTTTTGTTATTAATTTGAAGGCATGATATGAGAGTAGTTGCTTTTTATATAGATATTGGGTTTTTAAGGCATCTTCATCACAACGTAAACATATCAGGAGGTCATCTGCAAATTGGATGTTTGTTATTTACATGCAAGGAATGGACCATGAAAATCCCTATTTTACCCTTCGTCCACAATACTTTTTAGCATACCATCCAGTACGTGCATATAGTATCTATACTACTACTATTAGTGGGTTTTCACCCTCCCGCCTGCCACGTGTCCATCCTGCCCTCTTCTCTCGCTTCTTCGTTTTCTTGTGCGCTTCAAATTTCCGAGACGTGCTTCTCAGCCACTTGGCAAATGTGGCTTCTGCGTATTAGCCTTTTCTTACACCTGTACATTTTGCAGAGTTTTTTTGTCTAACTTCTATTCTAACCCTAATCCTTCGCCGCTTATCCGTCACTGCTGTCTTTCGTCTGCCGACTGTTCTGTCCTCTCCATCATCGCCTGAACGGTTTCTTCTTCTTCTCCGCTTCTTCAACATTCCGTCGCCGCTTCTTCTCCCAACGTACTTCGTACTGTACGCCGCTGCTCTCTTTTGCATCTCCGCCTCTTTTGTTTTCATCGAGATCGCGCGATCATTCTCTTCTCCCTCTTCCCCTCTTCTGTTCTTCTCACCACTGTCTATTCTCTTGCTGGGTCGTGTTGTTCATTCTCAGTTGATTTGTTCATCAGCGGTCGATGTTTTTGATCCTCGGATTTGTTTGTGTGGATGGAAGGTGGTGTTTTCCTCTGGTTTTGTCAACACGGCGTATCCTTGCTTTTCCATCTTCCTCGCTTTTGTTTATCTTAGTGTCGTGTATTCATTGTGTTTTCCCTTTTCCCGTCTTGTATTCCTCTTGCCATCGAATATTCTGCTGCTGCTCTGTGTTTGCGATTCTCAGTTTGTTTGTTTATCAGCTGTCCATGTTTTCGATCCTCAGCTTTCTTTACGTAGATGGAAGGTGATGTTCTTCGTCTCTGTGAAAATGGGTTTTCTTTTCTGTTTTGTTTTGCCTGTTATTCCCGCTCGTCGTTTTTGCTTTTTTTTTGTTGTTAGGCAATGTTAATGTGTTTTATAATCTGCATGTCATCTAAATTTTTACAGTGGTGAAGAGATGAGCGGTCTCCCTGTCGGTTTTGTATGGTTTGTTGATTTGTCACGTTAGTTCATGTTTTTCTTTGTTGCTTTTTTTCTATGTTAACATCGTCTACGCATTTTTCCCTCTGTTGTTTTTATGTTCCTCTTCTTCTGTTCCTCTTACCTTCGATTGTTCTATTGTTGTTTTCTTTATCATCTGGTTTTGTTTTATCTTGGATGATACTTTCCTTGATCGTTTTTTCTTCTATATCTTCTTAGTCAATGTAAATGTTTTTTTCAATCGATTTCTTGTGTAATTTTCTTGCAGCGGTGTACAGATCACCTGTATTGTCTGAGGCCAGTTTAATTTGCTGATTTGCTTCGTTAGTTTAATTTTTCGTTTGTTGTTTTCTCTTTTGTAATTCAATTTTTTTTACTGTTGGGAACACTTGTATATTTATTTACTGTTTCATGTTATTCTTAATGTCAACTGTAATTGCGTGGCGTTATTATAAAATTTACTTTTTAGATTGAAAACAGTTTTTACAGATTTTGTTAGTCACAATTTATCTGTTTGTGACTTTGTACTGTGTTAGTTGTATTGATTTCTAACAGCTCAATATTGAAAGAAAGATAAACGTCTATGTTAGTATAGACTTCGTCTTTTACTTTTGTATGTTGATGGTGATTCGTGCTGCATGTATCTACTCGTGAGATTATGTATATGATGGTTGTTCCTGTTGTCTTATGTATTGCGTTTGTTTTTATGTTTTCTGACAAGATTTTCCTTTTATTTGTTGATGCTGCGTGATTCGAATTTCCATTTTAACTTACTATGGCTGTCGTTTTTTCGCTAAGAAGGTAAGTTCCTCTCTGGTGGATGTGATATTCCATCTAACTTGCTTATTTTTTCCGTTTTGGTAATTCGATTGAATACTAATTTGTTTACTGTTTCAAGTTGGTGTTTGGTAAGATATATACCTTTTGAATCAAACGGTGACTTCAAGATTTCTTTCAAATAACTTTTGCAATTCTAAGATAATTTAATGTTTAATTTCACACATGTATCTATCGATGATATTATATATACGACGACTGTTTGTGTTATCTTATGTATTACAGTTGTTTTAATGAAGTCTCACACAAATTTCCTTTTACATGTTGATGGTGCGTGACTCCAATTTGCATTTTGACTTCGTATAGCTGTCGTTTCCAGTTGGGAAGGTAACTTTCTTGCAATACTTTACTCTTACGTGTTGAGAGTGTGTAACTTCAATTTGCATTTGGACTTCTTGTGTTTGTCAACTGTAATTGTGGTGTGATATTTTGTAATTTAACTTACCGATTGCAACCATTTCCTTTAATTTTTTCTGCTCGGATATTATTTGTTCCTACCTTTATAATACATATTTTCTGTTAATTTGTAACAGGTCAATATTGACAGAAAGACAAACACAAGGATTTAAGGTAACCCTCTTTTTTATTTATGGTTCTCTCCTCTGTCAACGCTATATGCGAAATTTTAGGGTATTTTGTTCTGTATGCTTGATATGTGATATTGCTTTGGTATAGAATTAAAGATCGTTAATGTTCAGCAAATTATTCCTGCACTCAATTGCAGAGTAAATTTTATTTGTTTTGCTCTATTTAATTGATATAAATTACCTATTTTTCCCATATATGATATGGTTGAATAAATTGTGGGTGAGATTTATGTTTCTGTTGTATCAGGAGTTGAATACAGCTACGTTTGTAGGTTAGCATGTTATAGACAACTGTTTTCCTACCTTCCCTTATTGTTGTTTTTTTTTTCATCAGTATAATTCAGCTATGTTTGCTGTAAGAGGTATAGTAAGAAAATTATTGGTGGTGTTTGTGTTTCCGTTGTATTAAGATTTGTTATTAAATACATATACATGTATTTCTGTAGGTCAACATATCATACAAAACTGGTTGCTTGGCTATATTAGGTACTCTAAAAATTGGTCGAATGGAAGAAACATATATGGGTTTGGATGGTAATGACCATGTTGTAGATCTAAGAAATTTGTATAAAACAAACAGACAGAGACGTATGGATATAATGCGTGTGAAGAAAAGGAAATTGGATTGTTCAGATTGTTGTGTGAGTATACCTGAAATAGGCAAATCTTCTAAATCATATAGTATCCTAAATGATAAGAAATCATCCAGTGGTTGTCTGCCTAAAGAAAATAAAAGAGAGAATAGTTTCCCTGAATTACCTGAAGGTTAGTACTGCCATGAAATTAGGGATGTTTTTCTCTATATATATGTTTCTTATGTTATATTAATCTTACTTGAATGCAGTAGTAGATTTTGGTTATCCAGATTGTACTTGCGAATACTGTGGAGCAATATTTTGGTTTGATGAGTGCCTTAAGAAGTCTCGAAGAAGGAGTAAACCTATATTTCCTTTATGTTGCGGTAAAGGGAAAATCATGTTAGAACCTTTACCTCCTACACCTTCTTATCTTGAAATGTTACTTAATCATGAAAAAGGACTTACATCGAAGAAATTTATTGATAAAATTAGAATATACAATTCGATGTTTTCTTTCACATCTATTGGTGCAAAAATTGATCATGAAATAAACAAGAAACCTGGACCTTATATATTTCGTGTGTCTGGACAAAATTATCACCGTATAGGATCATTACTACCGAATGTTGGTGAGATCCCTAAATTTGCACAACTTTATATTTATGATACTGAGAATGAAGTCTCGAATAGAATTCAAGCAATATGTAATACTTCCGAGGTTGATGATCTAGACCGTCATATTATTGAAGGTTTGATGAAAATGTTGGACGAAAATAATGTAATTGTGAGAGCCTTTAGAAGTGTTAAAGATCGGTTAAACAATGTGTCGAATGAGTTAATATCCTTACGTATACACTCTACTAGAAACGAAAGTAACTTGCAATATAATATTCCAATGGCATCAGAAATTGCTGGTTTAGTTGTAGGTGACTTCGGAAATTCGGGTAGAAATCGAGATATTATAATTGAACATAGGAATGGAAGGTTGAAAAGGATTAATGAATTACATCCTTCTTTTATGGCAATGCAGTATCCACTTCTTTTTCCATATGGTGAAGATGGATTTGCTGTTGGAATGAAACATGTGACTGGCAATAGGCAGACAAGTAATATTCGTGATCGCCTTACTATGAGGGAATTTTACTGTTATCGATTGCAGCAACGACATAGTGATGGGAAGACACTTATTAGAGGTGGTCGTTTGCTACAACAGTATATTGTTGATGCTTATTGTTGTATTGAGGAAGATAGATTATTTTATATTCGGCAAAATCAGAAGGAATTACGATCTGAGATTTACCAAGGAATAAGAGACGCTATTGATAAAGGTGATACCGATGGAAAAGCAATTGGAAAAAGAATTATTCTCCCAGCAAGTTTTACTGGAGGACCGCGATATATGATGCAAAATTATCAAGATGCTATGGGAATTTGTAGAGTTTTTGGTCATCCAAACTTATTTCTGACCTTTACATGTAATGCGAGATGGAGGGAAATAAAAAGAGCATTAGAGATTATACCTGGTCAAAGAGCTGAAGACCGTCCTGATATTATTAGTAGAATATTCAAAATGAAACTTAATGATCTTATAACTTATATTAAAACAATGAAGGAGTTTGAGAAAATTGTTGGTATTTTATATACAATAGAATTTCAAAAAAGAGGTTTACCTCATGCACATATATTGATTTGGCAACAAAGAGATATTTTAGAAAGTAAGACATTGATAGATTCTATGATAACAGCTGAATTACCTTCCAAAGATAATGATCCTATGGGATATAATACAGTTGTTCAATTTATGCTTCACGGTCCATGTGGAATTCTTAATAATAGATCTCCGTGCATGAGAAATGGGAGGTGTTCTAAGTTCTTTCCAAAAATGTTTAATAATGAAACAGTTATAGATGAAAATGGATATGTTACTTATAGAAGAAGAGATAATGGTGAAAAATTTATTAAAAATGATATTATATTTGATAATAGATATGTGGTTCCTTACAATAGAAATTTGATTGTAAGATACCAAGCACATATTAATGTTGAATGGTGTAATCAATCTCGAGCTATTAAATATTTATTTAAATATATTAATAAAGGACCTGATAGAATCCGTGTTATTCTTCAAAATTGTATAGAAAAGAATGAAGCATTAAAGGTTGGTCAAGATTATGTAGATGAGATAAAGGAATATTTAGACTGTCGATACATATCATCTTATGAAGCAATGTGGCGAATTTTACAATTTCCAATTCAATTTCGCGATCCTTCCGTAGAAAGACTTACAATCCACTTACCTTTTGAAAATGTGATTACTTTTGAAGGACATGAACGATTAGAAGATATCCTAAATACAGATTATGCTAAAGTTACTATGTTTACTTCTTGGATGACTACAAATGAACACTGCCCAGAAGCAAGACAACTTCTTTATACAGAATTCCCTAGATATTGGGTGTGGAATAATAAAACACGGATATGGACACAGAGAAAACAAGGTAGATGTATAGGAAGAATTGCTTATATTCATCCAAATTCTGGTGAATTATATTATATGCGAATGTTACTTAATATTATTAAGGGACCAAGAAATTTTGAAGAAATTAAAACGATTAATGGTGTTATTTTTGAATCCTATCAAGGTGCATGTAATGCTTTAGGATTATTAGGAGATGATAAAGAATGGTATGCCTCAATAGAAGATGCGTCACAATGGGCAACTGCTATTGCCATGAGACATTTATTTGCAACTTTATTGATGCATTCTAAAGTTGGTGATCCTTTAAAATTATGGAATAGTTGTTGGAGTTTGTTATCAGAAGATTATGAATATATCTATAGAGATACATTGCAGATTTTAGATAAAAATACGTATGAGAAAGAAAAAAATTTGGATTAAATGAGATTGAAAAAATTTTGAATGAAAATTTTATGTCTTTATTAGATTTCAATATTCACTTGGGGTGACAGATTGTTTACTGATATTACCAACAACAGACTAATAGTAGAAGAAATGAGTTATAATGTAAACGATCTTATAAATGAATTTCATCAAAATATAGGCCGTTTAAATGTAGAACAACGTACAATTTATGATTCAGTGATGACATCTGTTGCTAATAATACTGGTGAATTATATTTTATTTATGGCCATGGAGGTACTGGGAAAACATTCTTGTGGAATACAATTATGGCTAAATTACGATGTGAAGGAAAAATAGTTCTTGCAGTAGCTTCCTCTGGTATAGCTTCGCTACTTTTACCAGGTGGTAGAACTGCACATTCTCGATTTAAGATTCCGTTGAACCTAGATGAAAATTCAACATGTCAAATAAAAAGAGGAACAAATTTGGCAAAACTTCTTGAGAGAACAAAATTAATCATTTGGGATGAAGCTCCAATGAATCACAGATATTGTTTTGAAGCTTTAGATAGAACTTTAAAAGATATTATTCCTTTTGATGTAGAACATGGAAATATGCGTCTTTTTGGGGGAATTACAATTGTATTAGGTGGTGATTTTAAACAAATTTTGCCAGTCCTTACCAATGGAAGAAGAGTTGACATTGTAAACGCTTCAATTAATAGGTCCAAATTATGGGAGCATTGCAAAATTTTTAAGCTGTCAACTAATATGCGTTTATGTTGTAATGAAATGCTAGATGATTTCTCCCAAACATTAGAGAACAATTTTGAGAAATGGATTTTAGAAATTGGTTGTGGGATAGTACCAATGATTAAGAAGAATCGTGATGAAGAAGAAGAAACGTGGGTACAAATTCCGGCTGACTTACTTTATAGTTCAAATGAAGCAAACATACAATCATTTTCATTATTTATATATGAAGATTTCATTGAAAAAATTGATAATGAGAAATACTTGAGTGATCGTTGTATCGTGACACCAACAAATCATGCAGTAGATGATATTAACGATTATATGTTGTCGTTGGTACCAAATGAAGAAAAAACATACCTGAGTTGTGACTCGGTAAGTAAAGCTTCAAAAAGTCAAATTGATGTTGATTTACTTTATCCAACAGAGTTTCTAAATTCTTTAAAATTTAATGGTGTTCCGAATCATACCTTAAAAGTAAAGACTGGATTACCAGTAATGTTGTTAAGAAACCTCGACCAAAGTAATGGTCTCTGTAATGGAACAAGATTGATTATTACCCAATTAACATCAAAGATTATAGAAGGTACAATAATTACTGGAAGTAATAAAGGGCGCAAAGTTTATATCCCTCGAATTATATTTGAAGTAAGGGAAACAAAATGGCCATTTATATTGCAGAGAAAACAATTTCCAGTTAGAATTTGCTATGCGATGACAATTAACAAAAGTCAAGGTCAGACTCTTAAGAAATTAGGATTATATCTTCCTGTATCAGTATTTTGTCATGGACAACTTTATGTTGCTATATCACGTGTTACATCTAGAAGTGGCTTAAAAATTTTCATAGTCGATGATGACAATAATTTCCATGGATATACTCGTAATATTGTCTATAAAGAAGTTTTCAACAACATTCCTTGATTTATTTATAAAGTATTAATATGGACTCTACTTCTCCAATACATGGGAAGCATTTTATCCTTGCTGTAAGTTAGTATCATCTTGCTATACAGTTTGTAATTACTTAGTTTTGGAATAAAAGAATAATGCAAGATACAGGTTCTTATGCTTTTTTTTGTATTGATTATATGCTGTTGAGGTGAGTTTTCATATCTTTTCATTGAATTAAATGGTATGTTCATAGATAGTTTTTTAATTTTTAAGTTTTCCTTGTATGTTAATCTCCAAGATGGAATACCAGAATCTTTCGCTTTTAACACTGTCAAAAGATCAATTTAGAATAAGGTTTCGATTCGTTCGAATCTGGAATTCCTTGAATCCCAAGTTTGACAATGAACTCATAAGTATGGACTTTGTGGTCGTCGATGAAATGGTAAGTTCATGTCTTTTTGTATTATAGTTACAGCTTCCGAATATTAAATTTTCTGCTAAATTTACTTTTTTATTTGATAGAAATCATATATTGCGAATTTACTTACAAATGCAATTAGTGTTTACTTTCAGTGGAATGTTCAAATTACCCTATCTTTAAAACTTGAGACCATTGGTCATGTTAAAAAGATAAATTAGAAATGAGTAACTTACCACAAATTAATCGTTTACCACTCTTACCAGAAATTCATAAAAAAATATTTTTCCTTTTTAAGATTTGTTAATGGTGTTAATAACTACTCCTAATGTTATAAACTATTATATATATATTATTATATATGTTACGTTATATATTAAATACATTTGTAACTTTGCTAACTTCTAAATTATGATAATTTTATATACTTGCTTTATTGTATTAATAGTATAATATTTCAGATTTTTCATAATGAAGTTTTCCCTTTTATAGGATACAGCAATGCAGGGAACCATAAGATGTATAGATATAGGTTACTTCCAACACCGGTTACATGAAGGTGATGTTTATAGTGTCGCAAATTTTATTGTCTGCCCAAGTAAACCAAATTTTAGAGTTGTTCCAAATGAACTGATGCTAAGATTCACAAGGACAACTAGCCTCACTCGGATTGAACAAAACATTGATGCTATTTCACATCACAAATTCTTCTTTGTTGATTTTGACGAAGTTGGAACAAGAATATACAAGGATAACCACCTAACCGGTATGTAGTTTTTTTTAGTAAACATTTTATTTGTTCAGTAACACGTATAAATACTATTTGTTTCTTACAGATGTTATTGGCCACGTCCTTTCTGTAAGTCGAATTGGAGATACCTATGTAAAAGAAAAATTGACTCAAAAAAAATTTAGAAATACAGGATTTAAGGTTGGTGATAGTATTGTTTCTGTTTACTTTAATTCTTCTAAATGCATTTAAATAAGATATTCTCCTTCGAATAAGAACTTAATGGCTTAATCTATAGTGAAAGAAAGTTGCTGGTGACCTTGTGGGGCAAGATAGCTGAAACGTTTCCAGAAAGTATTGTTTTGAGCAAATCGAATCTAGTAGTAATAATTTTTGTTGGAATGACTGTACGAACTTTCATGGGTATGTTTTTATTATTAAGTAAGCGTAACGTAATAGCTAACTACTAATTGCTTTTTACTTTATTTTTTCCTCCAGGTAGAACGTGCCTTTGTTCATCTTCGGCTACAAGGTTTTACATAGATCTTCAAATTCCTGAAGTTATCTCTTTTCGACAAAAGTAAGTTCCATTTTAATCTACTCAACATTGGTTTCGTATTGTCTTCAAATTCCTGAAGTTATTTCTTTTCGACAAAAATAAGTTCCATTTTAATCTACTCAACATCGGTTTCGTATTGTATGTATTATTCGATTAAAAAATTTTCCCTTTCTTACTTCTTTCATCAGGATCGATCCCCTCGAAATGACTACGTTAATGTCGGACAAACAATTCACAACCATGAGTCCTACAGATGAAATGTCAAATAACAAAAAGGAAATATCTGAACTTGAAAAACTTGACCCCAAACAACATCAGGTGATATTTTTTGCTTATTTTTTTAAATATTCGATTGTTGCTTAAAATTTATATTGTTTTTTGCTTTAACTACCAATTCAAGATTAACAATAATGCAGAACATGAAATTTAGCTGTAGAGCAACAATAATTGACATTGATGTCTCTGATGGTTGGTGGTACAACGCATGTACTCAATGTAAAGCTGGTTTAAAGAAATTTGAAAATAAGTTTTGGTGTGATCGTTGTTGTCATCTTGAGGATTTTGCATTACCATGGTAAATTCTTTACTGTTTCTGATAAATTTACTTAGATTTCATTAAGTTTATAAAAACCCTGAGATTTCTCAAATTTGGCAGGTTTAAATTAAATGCAATCGTTCAAGACAAGACTGGGCATACATCTTTTGTTCTGTTCGGTTCTTTAGTTGCCGAACTTTTAGGGATAACATGTTCAGTTCTTGCGTCCAATCCGAATAATGACAGACTGGTACTTCCTCCAAGTTTCAATGGCTTGATCGGACAAACCTACAATTTTAGAGTGGTTTTAGGATATCGTGATTTTAGAAAGAGTGTGCAGTTTAAAGTTATCAAAATAATTTCTGATGCAGCACTATCCTACCAACATACTCCTGGTATACAGTTTGTAACATTTCTCATTATATGTTAATTTGATGTTGTTATGATATTTATAACGCCTTTATATTATGTTAAATAGGTGGCAGCTTATATGAACCAACATCTTGTGAAACAATATCTATTACATCAACAAAAGAATCCCTAAGCCCACGTAATCCCCCAAAGAGGTTAGTATTTTAACAATAATAGGATTTTTCGAATGTATCATACAATTCTGCATCAATCTCAGTTATAATATTTATATATAAATTTATTCAATAACTTCAGCTCTTCGACGATTGTTGATAAAAAGTTAAAAAGGAAAAGGGAAGCTGATTCGGGTGAAGAAGACCCTGAAAAATATGAAACGAAATCACCTAGGTCAATGTACAAATTTTTTTATGCCCTTTTTTCTTAGTATTTGTCTCTATTATATATAAGTTTATGTATGTGTGCAGGTACAATTAAACACGTGTTCCAATTTACGTATATATTCGTTAAATTGAACTTTCGTTTACTATTGCAGGTAAACAGCTTTATTTGTAGAAGAAGTCACATGATAAGACAAAAACATCGTTGTTCTCCTTGAAGCACGCACACATTTTTTGCTGAAAATAATGTTTCAGTTATGTAAATATTATAAACACATACTCTTACAAGTAGATGTTAATTTTGTTTGCTTTCTGCGCTTTCATATATGCTTCTCACTATATCTTCATACAACAGACAAATACAGAGACATGTATGTTTGGGTATTTGTCTGTATGTCTGTAAATTTTACGAAAATATAATATTTACCTGTGTATGAAGTTTTTGATGCAAATTAGTGTTTACTGTTCATTTAGAATATACGTTAAATAGATAATAATGTCAAACTAATCTACGAAGTACCTTACTATAGCTTCCATTTCCCTTAATCTGTGAGATACATCTATTACCTTTTTTTTGAAGTTTATTACAACTAATGTCTACTGCAAAATCTATTGATTGCTTTTTTATTTTTGAAAACTAAAATTTTTATTCCTTCTAACTTCTCTATTATATATTGTTCTAAGTTTCTTTAGAGGTACTGCTATGAAACGGGGCTGTTCCCTCAGGGTAGCCTGCTGGTTGCCAATGCATCATTTTTTATTTTTATAATGTGGAAGACAACTTACTTAATATACTTATAGTAAAGACAATATTTCGGTGATGATCTTCAACGTTCGTCTTCAGTAAAGGTTAGAATTTCATATATGTGATACATGCATTTTTTATTTCTACATATTAAATTTTCCATTGTTCATATTTTCCTTCTTTGTAGTTGGAGTATTTATTTGTTTCATCAGCTTTCATTTAGCGCCATGTAAGTTTCCATCAAATTTTAGGTAACAGTGGTTCTCCTATGTATTATATGCACACATTCTTATTGTTTTTTTCTATATAGTGTATTTCCCATTCATATGATTTTCTATATAGCTTACGACCGCATAGCTAGACAACAAAATTTTCTCTATTTTGATATTGTAAACAGAAAATTACATTTGTGTATATAGCAGGCAACTCCTACCATTATGGAATATTTTTCTTTGATATTTATTTGGATAGCCGAAAGCATAATTATCTACGAGAAGCAATGATGATATCTTCTTTTAGATGTGATATTGAACATCTTCTAACAGTAACAGTGAGATGGTATAACAATTTATACATTTATATTTTACTATACAATCTCTAATGTTTATGTATTCTATATGAATTTGAAACAATTATTCGGCAACAGCAAGTAAACTGATATTTATTATTACTGTTCAAATGATGATGTAATTTAGAATTTTCTTTCAAATATGTTTATTGAATTTTATAGTTCTCTAAAATTTCATAAAAAAAAATTATTGAAACCCTTACCCGTCTTCCGACACTATTTATCATTTATATATTAATGTGTTAATTTCTTTAAAGAAATAAACCTTCTGTGTATATAATGGTCTGTACAAAACTTTTAACATAAATATTAGTTCTAACTAACTTACAACAATATCTTCTGTGTTTTAAATTATGCATACTATATACAGTAGATTCTCTTGTATACTGCAGATCTATCAAATATAATTCAACTCAATTTTGTTCATGCATAATTTATTAAATTCTTCTGATTTAATAATTACTGTTTATGTTATAATCATTAGCATAATTGTTTACAGTAGATAGTACTTGTATTGTTTATTAGACTTACTATTGACGAATGGCTTATATTATTAATACTATTACATGGAAATTATGATCTCTTTACTGTTTTATATTTTTTTCATATTTTCTGTATTTCTGGAAAAAACAATACTAACATGCTTAAGAAAATGTTTATTTATATTATCATTATGTGACAGTAGCTTCCACTTATATTATTATTTACATAAGCTGTAACTAGCTATATTATTCTATATATTAAACCCAGTTATTCATAATTTATGATACCTATATTATCTTATTCCAGAAAAAAAAGCTACCCTGTACTTATAAATTTTATTGTATTGGATGAATAGTTTTAGGTCCATAACAAATTTTGTGTTGTATTTGTTAAATAAATTATGAAACCAGCAACTTAAATCGCTCTGAGCTTCTTATATTTATTCCATTGTATTTGTTACAGCAACATAAAGAATAGAGATAGTAGAAGCAAATAATCTTTAACTCTTACTGCTCATATCTTTTGGTTGATTAAAGACATTACCTTTTGCCATTTCCATAGTTTTTTAAGGCAAATGTCAATATAAACATAGTAGATCTTTTCTCTTTCTACAATCTTCTCTAATAAATGCGAAGATATACACATTAAATGGTTTGTGTTTCCAACTACAGCGTCTGTGCCATGTGTTGAATCACTTTTTCCAAACGAAGCAACGTTCCTCGATAAAATTATCTACATTATTCTGATAATTTTTAAATAGCAGTTATTCCCAATAAATATACTCAAACTTCTGCCTTCCACACTTCTGTTGGTTGCTTCGTATTCTTCTGTCAGGTAAACTTATCTGAACATGGTTGTGTATATATTTATTATGAACCTACCCATACAGACGTTTACCAACAAAGAAAACACATATTCCGATAACATTTAATTCTTTATTGTTGTGCTATATGTTAAAGTTAAATAACTTTTGCAACACGGGTTGATCTTTCTACTTTCCTCTACAGTGTTTTGAAATAAATGCAAATATACACACACTAAATGCTTTGTCCTTGCAAATACATCATATGTGACATCTGTATCATAACTTCTTCCAAATGAAGACACGTTTTGGCTAACGTTCTATACAATGTTCTAATGGTCTTTAAATATCAGTTCTATGTAATGCACATGTTCAAACTCCTGCCTTTCATAGTTCACCAGACTGCTTGCCATATCTTCTTCAGGTACACTTTGTTATTAAAGTGTTTATCTATAGGATATTCTGCGTTATTTATTCGTATGAGAAAATGCATTTTTGTATGATATCTTAGGTTTACTAAGATACTATGTGTTAAATTGTTGTTGCTTTTGCTGCAAGTCTTTAGCTTTCGGTTTTCTAAATGTTTCACATCTCTTTCTGAGTTAACCTTCTGTCAGTAGCACTGCTAATATAACAGGTGTTAAAAGTTTATGAATGTCATATATTTCTTATAGGTTAATTCTTTTTTGCTATATCTTTTAGTTACCTTTCTGTTAATATGACTGTTTCTATAATCACAGTTAAAGTTCTATCATCTTCGTATATTCCTTTCTCATCTACTTTTTTTAACATGGTTTGTACATATAGTTGATATGGAAGTATCCAGTTTTTTATACAGTATTGTCAATTACCTATTGTTAAAAAAATACATATTTATTTAAATTTTTCTTTACTGTTAAACTTTGTATTACATAAAAGTTGCTTGTGCTGTACAATTTTTAACTTCACGCGTCTCTTAATTTCTTCTCCTATTTCATATATTTCTTTTACTTAACCTTTTTTCCATACGACTTTTTTCCATACAACTTTTTATCTCCAAACATATAGCGATTATACTATCACACTTATTAACCACATGTTTTTCTTTCTATCTGAATTTTTTATTGTTCTTACATATTGATTTGTATATTATGTTTTTCAAATATGGATCGTCTAAATTTATTTTGTAAAAAGATTACCTTTATCCATTTCGTATTTGTTATAGATTAACTTAAGTGTTGATGTTCGGAATTTCTTGCTATAATCTTCTGTTTATTCAAAACATTAATTTATCTTGATTCGTTTCAAGTTATTGAAATATACATCGTCCTATATTTTTTAGTCTATACGATAGCTATAATCCTTTGCTGTTTTTAATGCAGGATTTACAGTATTAATGTTCAATAGTTGTTATTGTTTTTTTCCCTTTAATTTGATAACACTCAATTCAATATACAATTTATTTTCTATCTATAGGTCAAAATTATTTTTATGCAGTTTGAATTACATTGGAATTTTAAAAGAAATGCTACTGCAATATTTTTTTCCCTGACTAATATCTTTCTTCTATATAGTAAATAACATGTGATTGTTCTATAGATATGGTAACAACAATGAGGGAAACATATAAATAGTTAAAGCTGCTAAATTCCACCTACTGCTAACATGATGTGTGGTATATCTCATAACTGCATATCTTTAGTTTACCGATATATATTATACTAACCACTTCCACAAGCTTTTGAAATAAATGGAAAGATACACTCAGGTACACATGAAATCCTTTAAACATGGAAAGACACCATACGTGACATCTGTGCACTTCCTTGATGTGAATAATGAGACGTTTCTAACCAGCAATATCTCAACTGTTCTACTGTTCTTTGAGTACCACTTGTACGTGACATATATGTTCAAACTTCTATGTTCTACACACGCTCTGGCTGCTCGATATATGTCTTTCATTCTATAGTTGTTTTGCCCGCCTGCAACATATATCTTCCCCAGGTACGCCTCATCATACATGGATGTATATATGACTATTGGCAAACTTTCCCAAATTTCTTGACTAACATTCTAAATTACGTGTGCTGCTTTAAAAAAAAGGTATAGCAATGTATACATTCCAGTTTCTTTCTATTCTTCTGCTGTATACTGAGTACCGTTTATTCATACCAGATATCTTCTATTTTTTATATTCCATTATCGCTTATATTGCTTAACTTACTTTTTCTGTGCTAAGTTTTTTCTGACGTCAATATTTGTTTAACTACTATTCTGATTATCAATTTTCGATTTATAATGGTTGAATTTAAATAACGTCGTAAGAAATTTCCTTGCAGAAACTTACATTAGGTAATTGACACTGTTGAATGGTAAATAATATTCTTCCTATATATATTACATAACGTCTAATTATGCTATAGATATTCCTGTTTATATATTTTATACTTCATCGTGCTTCGTCTATCTCTTCTACATAACCTTCTTTCAACATAAATGTCTACATAACTACTGTTGGAGTTCTAAACTCTTGATATATAATATTTGAAGTTACCTGTTCTGCAAAAAAAATTCTACTTCAGCAAAAAATTTATCTTCATTGTTTAACAAAACTCAATGTATTTAGCTTTATACTATTCAACATTAACTTTTGATTTAATCCACAATGAAACTGAAAAAAAAAAGTTCATCCACTTTTTAAACTTTTTTTTACTTCTTGCAACTCAATATGAATCTAAACAATTTATTCTGAGCCTCCTTCATCATATTGGATGGACAATTTATCCTCATCATATTGGATGGATAATTTATCCTTAATGTAATTTACATGCTCTCTAAGATCGTAAGTTATATTGCTCTTTCTAAATACAAAACCCAACTCTCAATTTAAATGTTTCCATAATATATTTTTATCACGTTATTTATGTGTCTACCATAATATTAATCTAACTAATTTAATCTAAGCTTCCCTCATTTTGTTGGTACTTGATGTATTAATTAAAAATGCAACGTTGTATGTTTTCCGTTACACTATAATATTTTTTTCAACGAAAAAAAAAATTTAAGAAAAATAAGGTCATAAAATTTTACTACGTACAATACATAAATGTTTTTACTACCATTAGTTAAATAATATGTTAGATGGGAAGAAATTACATTCTACCAATAGTACCTTCTTCTTAAAAGCTAACAATTTTATGCACAGATGTCAAAATTATTATACTTTTAAATTTTTCCCAATTAAAAAATCTTTGATTCCCTATAAATTTTTATCAAAATTTAATTTCTTAATAATAAAATTTTTAGAAAGTTAACTTCGTAATTTCTCTTCTTACCATTATATAATTTCAACCAAATTTAATGGTCGTTTGTTTTTTATTTATTTCGTACTATTAGGCTGTATTCCTATAATTCTAAAATTTCCATTCCTTTTTTAATATTTATGTTGTTTACCGTCAAGAGGCAATGATGATATTAAAATTTATATATAACATAACAAATGCTTTTACAGTAAATATCCTTTGGACAACTACTTATTTTATATATTATGCGAACAAAGAACTTTAATATTTATTAATTACTGATATTCGGTTTACAACTATTATTTACTTCTTCTTATATAATTTCCTTCTTTCTTATAAACTCGCAATAACTTTTCTGTCAACATATCTTCAAAAAAACTTTATCCTTGATAATACAATTACCTTACAATACATAAAATCCATAAATAATTTACCTTCTCCACATTAAAATTTCTTAAACAATATCTGTATAACAGTGACTTCTATTTAAACTTCTGCTATAACTAACTTCTTCATAAAGGAAATTAATCTGTCCAACGAGGAAATAAAAATATTATTACTGCAAAAGTATATACTTTTTTAAAAGGTTGATTCTTCGAATGATGTAAACTACATAATATTTTAAGTAACTACAATAAAATCCTTACAATACATACTCTATAATATGTACTGGGGTATCTATGAAAGTAGCAGTTCTTGCAACAATCCTTTAGTGAATAAGGTAATGGGAAGAAGGAGGATAAGGCCCCATTTTCCTCCCAACATGGTTCCGTGTGGTATGTATTCCTATTGTTTCATTTCTCTCTTCTACATAACCTTCTCCCAACATAAATGTCTACATAGCTACTTCTAGAGTTCTCAAACCTTGATTTATAATATTTGAAGTTACCTATTTGTAATAAAAAATTACTTAAAAATATTTTGATCTCCAATATTTTACAAAACTTAAAATATTTCACTTTATACTATCCAACGTTATCTTCTGCTTTACCCCACATATTTTTTAATTTTCTTGCTTCTTACAAAACAATATAAACCCAAGTAATTTGTTCTAAGCCTGCTAAACTTCTAGAGTTTATAATACATAGAACTTTCGATACACTTGCTTGCGTCTTCCAGGTATAAATTGTTTAACATTGCTATTTACATATTTTTGCTTAAAAAGAACAATTTCTTTCTCATAATGTCTTACTTCATTTAACCTTTTCTCTATTCTCAATAACAAATTCTGTCTTCCATTTTTATTCTCATATTAAACTAAATTTTCTTAGGTACTTGACTAAAATGACATATTCATATATTTCTGACTTCACAACTGTGGGCGAAATATATACAGTCAAAGTTAGAGTCATTCGTCTATGGGATTCTTCGAGCTTGGACTGTCTTAACAATCCATCTCGTGCAAGCTTTCTTGCTATCGACGAAAAGGTTATTTTGAATGTCTACAAAATTTAAATAATATTATTCCTTGCTTCTAATTAAATCGCCCTTACTATTTTCTTTACCATTCCACAACTTCTTTTACAATTACTTTCAAATTTTCTCTCTCACGTAGGAAACAGCTATTGAAGGATTGATTGAATTAGACAAAGAATTCTGGTTTGGGGATACTCTGCATGAAGGCGAAATCTATACCATTGTTGACTGTACTGCACATCCAAACAAAACATCTCTAAGAATTGTCCCAAATGAAATGATTTTGATGTTCACAGATATAACTTATATCATTCAGCATACAAAAATAGATCTATCTATTCCACGATATAAGTTTTTCTTCGTTGATTTTGAAGATGTCACCATGCCTATCTTCTACAATGCATATATCATTGGTATGTATACTGTCTATACTATCTCCTGTAATATGAAAACAATATTTAAGTTTTATTATTGAACTGTGACAATAATATCAATAACATGTGCTTTTCTTTTTCAGATATAATTGGCTGGCTTCTTCCAATTGACAGCACTAAAAGAACTTATTACGAAGAAGGTGCTCCTGCCAAGCAAAATATAAAAATCCAAAACAACAGGTTCTTTTATAAATATCAAATAGTTTGTGATTAATTTAATTTTTTTGTTTAAATTTTCCACCTCCCACATATATCAATCTAATTACCATGTCTACTGTGAATAAAACAGCGGCAAAATACTACCTGTTACTTTATGGGGAAAAATAGCAGAATTTTTTCCATCAAGACTTCTTCGTGACAGAGAAAACAAAATTGTCATCATTTTGACTGGCTTAACTGTCAGATATTACCTTGGTTAGTATTCCTCCCTAACGGCTTGATTACTTACAAAATTTTTTAACTTTTATCTTTAATATTTCACAAGGTCTTCGTTATTATAGGCGATCCTGTGCTATGCTGCACTACTTCAAGTAGGTTTCATATAGACCTAAATATCCCTGAAGTATCCAGGTTTCGTCGAAGGTATAACCTTTATCTATAATCCTTACCATTTCTATTACATCTTTTCTAGAAGAATATAAAATTTCTCTATTATCTTACAGTGTTGCGGAAGAAAGTGTTCCATCTACATCCATTACTGACTCAAATAGTCTTCACTAAAATGTGTAAGTACTTTTTACTATCATACTTTTTGCAATTTATTGTAAAGAAATAGATAAAACAAATTACTTATTATATATCCTTCTGTTGATTTTACTATACTGCTTATTTTTTTAATTTACTGTTCGTAGGTCTCTTCTTATACTAATACTTATTTCCCTCAATTATGCAGGTACCCGTCACTTTCCTTGCAGTACACCTCCTGCTTTTCAACTTCGCGTTTCTACATCTTTTAAACTGTTTTAAGATGCTGTTTTGTAATAAAGTACTAACCAAGTTAACATTTTCGACTGTTTCTTCTTTTGTTTTGGGAAACTCCAACCTTAATATATCAGTTACCTTCTATCCAGTAGTTTATTTTCTCAAAGTACGTTTACTTTTTTCCCTATACTGAAGAACCTTTACTACCAGCAAGAACATATGTTTGCATTCTGTTTATATCTTTTTCAAATTAATTCTTTAAAGCGTTACTACCAATTTCTCTTCACTTTCGATAACTACCATCAACAAATTTATTCGTCTGTATCTACATTTGTTAAAATATTATAGTCTTACTTAATGCTTATTGTATTGTCTTTTCCTTCCCGCCGCGAAGCGCGGGTATGCTGCCTAGTATGAACAAAAGTGGGGATAGGGGGTCTTCTTGACGAACCCCTCTTTTTGGGTTGAAGAAGCCAGTGAAGCTACCAGTAATCTTGATAGAGAGCTTGATTGTCTATAGGATGGAAATTATCTAGTAGATAAACTTGTTTGGGCATCGCTCAAAATTTCCACATCATAAAGTCCCATTTTAAAGTGTCAAAAGCTCTCCTAAAATCAACCTTGAGGATGACAGCTTTTATGTTTAGGAGTGATTCCAAATATTATTTCAAAGGTAGTCAAAAGGCAATCATGAGACGATATATTTTTTAGAAAGGTGTGTTGTGTGGGTTGGATGGAAGAGCTATTCATAAGACTAATGCATATATAGTTTTCAAAATTTTCATATATCCTGATTTGTAAAATAAGAGATATGATTGAGTTACTTATATGTCTCGAATTTCATACATCTTTGCCATCTAGGTGTAAGTATTGAACCATATCGATAAAGTATCTTTTAAACGCGGGCCACGTTGTCGAGAAGAATTCAGCAGCAATGGTCCCATTGGTACAAAGGCTTTTATGAGGTTTGAATTTCCTGATTACGCCATTCGATCTTAGTCGTGGAGAAGGGGGAGATAAGGTATTCATGATTTTTCAATTCTCCCATGATGTCCGGATTCGGATTGTACAAAAATGGGTTATCAGTTGTTGGGTCATCAAAATGATTTTGATAAAAAAAATGTTGCAATTCGCAACGTCGCAAGGGTTTGAACATGAGATGTCGTGCTCATTTTTTAGAGCAAAAATATATTTTTTATTTTATTTTGTGAATGTTGTCTTGTATAAAAGGTGGGTGATTTGGTCTCCCTCTTAAGCCATCTAATTTTATCCCTTTGACTCCATCTTTCAAATTCATCTATTTCAAGCCCCTCATTCATGGAATACAGGTTTTTTAGTCTATCAACATGACATGTATTTAAAGCTTCCATGTGTTTTTCAATATCTTCAATCTCCTGCTTAATTGGAGGAGCGACTGTCGCTTTCCACCCACAGATGTTTAATTTTGTATTTAAAAAGGACATGCCCCGAGTAGAAGAGGATGATGATCAAAGAACGTGTATGGTAAAGATTTAATATTCAAGCAAGGTAGACACCTAAAAACCCATCAACAACAAAATCCTATCAAAAATAGCACCGCTTCCAAGGAAGAAGTCACCATACCAAGTAAAGGATACGTCCCTACTTGATATACCATAAAGACCCTCCCCTTCAATCCAAGAGTTGAGCCTAAAGCAAAAGCCATTTATGGTGTTCATGATATCCACTCAGAGTGATGGCGAACAGACATGGCCAAGGGTCGGAGGCCCACCCGTCCAACCAGTTCATGGGTCGGACTTGGATCAAGAGATTTCGTGAATAAGTCGGTCCGGCCTGACCTGCTCTTTGGCCCACTCGTCAACTGGGCGGTCCGTAGACATTTACCACAAAACCCAATCCGGTCCGGCCGCACGTATAAAAATATGGGTTTAAAATTTGCATTTTAGATACAATTAATATAATATATTCCAAGTTTTTATTTTATATTATCAATGTTACATCGTATTTTATACTTTACATGCCAATTAATACATATTATGGTTACTTGATTTAGAAAGATTAGATGATGTTAAACAACTCAATAATCTCTATAAATTAGATTAAAAAAATAAGAACAAAATACTTTACATTCGACCCAAACCTGGGTCAAGGTTGGGCATTGGAGTATGGCCTGTGGGTCGGCCCGGCCAGGGCCTTGGACAGAGGGTTTTAGAAACCCAGACCATCTGACCCGACCCTTGGGTCGGCTCAACCCGCACTTTAGTTAGGTCTAATGGCAAATAAGATTGAATTCTTCTACCATAATAGTTGGTAGGGTGCATGGGAATAGTGTTGATAGGAAATTTAAGAATTCCACCTAGCCATTCTCTATTCTCAAAAGGTGGGCCATGGATGTTGATGAATCGAAATTTATCCATTGACTACTCCAATTTAGGGTAAAGAAAGATCCACATGCCAAATCAAGGGTAATAACACATTCAACATCGAGATGATTCCACCTGTGGCAATCCTCCGGAATTTACATGTGAGGTTTGAGTGTCAAGTGAGATGATCCAGACCCCACATCTGGTCATTTAAGTAGGACCCCTTGTGCAGTTTTTCTCGTGAATCAAACATGTTAGTAGAGCTATCCGGGGCCCACTAGGGATGAGTACTGGGTTAGGACGGTCCGATCCAGCTTGAAGCCCATTCCAAAAAGCTAGGTCTGGCTCAGGTCCAAATGAACATTGGGCCAGGCTTGAGTCCAATATTTAGACCCGTTTTTTTTGGGGTCGGGCTCGGTCTCGGTCCAGTCCGATCTGCCCAAGGGTCTAGCCCAAAGAGGGCCCGAACCCTTTCCCACATCCTATACGTATGAAAACTCTCGCCTATTTCATGTGCGCTCTCTTCTTGTATCCTTTCTTCATACAATGTTTATAAATCAAGAATGTCAAGCGTGTGACATATGAGTTGATGATCATTATATTTCAATTCAGAATTAACTTTCATTAACTAGTCTTTGGTTTAGATTTGGTTGATTATTCTTTAATTTGTTAGTATTTGTTTTTTCAATCAGAACATTATCTATTATTGAACCTTTACCCATAATGGGTCTTATGCCCATTTTTAACATGTAGGGTCTGGTCCACTTGTTGTTTTTAATTGGGTAAGTTTGTTTCACTCTTTTAATTTCTATATATGAGAGACATTCATGGTATCTAGCATTGAGTGCACGTGCATAAAATATAAAATCCTCGGATTTGGTAGAATTGAATTTTAGTTGTTTCACAAATATTATGGCACGTATTTTAAACAATTTTGTCTTATTTAACTTGAGTTGATATTAACTTGAAATAAAAGACTCAAAGTTAATAATCTCTGATGGGTGGAGATGGGCCGGCTCGACCCAAGACTGACCCAAAGGAATTGAGTCGGGCCTGTGATGAATATGTGATTCATCACTCTAAAAGTTGAAAATAGATCTTTGTTTCCGAGTAATTAGCTGCATATTTCCACTTATATTGCATAACTAGCATCCACACATATATAAATAATATCTACATATTAGCATTCATATTTGCATTAAATAAGAAGCCAAATTCACTTGTAAATATTCACCCGTATATTAGCTAAAATACCATATTTGTATCTATTTTAAACTAAATCCAAATATAATAAAATCAACTCTATATTGTATAGCTTACTAACAATAATAAAGAAAAAATATCAAAAAAGTACTAACTTGTAAAATAGTCCAATAAAACCTAAATCCAAGTTTGATACTATGAACCTTAAAATGTGCATATCTCTCTCATATGGTATCTGATTTAGGTCTACTCACTTTTAAAGTAATATACATTCAAAGACCTTCAAAACAAGACTAATTTCATGAAATCAGAGATCGTATGTGAAACTTGGGTTTTGAACCCCTATTGTATATTATACATATTGATCCTTTTGCCCTTGTATTTTATCTTTTTATTTTCATTATTATTAAAAATCTAAAAAATATATTAAATTGTAAATATTCTTTTCGTATTTTCTATTTTGATTTTCTCTTATTTAAAAAATGAAAAAATTTGTAAAACATAAAAATGTTGTATTTTATATCTACAAGATACCACCTAAAAATGCACCTTGTATAGATGACTTCTTTTGATTTTCGATCCTTTACAAAAATTGTAGATCTCGTTGAGATGAGCAATTTTCGTATTGATTTGAATCATTTATTTATTTTTTTTATTTTTCTTTACATTTAATTTTTATTTTCCATGTGCGACACATGGCAGCTCCTGGAGCCACCACGTGTCACCCTATTTTTTATTATTTATTAATTCGTATTTTATTTTATTATTTATTTTATTTATTTAAATTCTTATTTATTTATTTATTTTCTTTTATTTACTTTCTCTTCTTTATTTTTAGTAGTCTAGTTATTTTATTCATTTATTTTATTATTTGTTTATTTATTTTATTTTCCCCCTTTATTTCTTCTCCCTCTACTTGTTCCCCACTCCAAGCCATTAACTCCCCACTCCTCTACTTTCTCCATATCTTTTCCATCTTCCTCTCCCTCCTCTTTTTACTCACATCTCCCCTTCATTCATAATCATTCGCCGATTCGAGAGAAGAGAGGTCGAGCCCCTTTAACCTACAGGTGACAGCTAAAAGAGACAAGTTGAGCGACGACAACCTTTCAGGCGAGATCCACGATACCACGTTGCTGTGTCACGAGCTTCCAAGCGGGCTCTCATAGCTTCGAAGGATTATGACATCCTTCTCAACACGATGATCGAAGTTGCAGCATGGCTCCTCCAAACTACGGCGAAACACAAGTAAGCAATCCATCTACTTTTCTTCAATTTTTTATCTAACATTTTCCCCCTTGTTGATTCATATCATAATCATCACAAACCACCACCACAATCATCCATATCACATCTTCCTTTTCATATATCCATTTCCTATTTACAAAAAATATATAATGCAAAAAAAAAACAGGAACTGTCACATCCCACCCGGAGCCTAGTCACGTCGCTAGAAGCCTCTAGCTAGCGACCTCGCTGCAGGTTGCTCTCCGAGCATGCCCTCCCAGCCGTGCTCTGCCACGCGGCTCCTCGCCAGCCACTGCACCTTCCTGGAGTCTCCGCCATGACCTCCAAGCTGATCGTCGGTGTCTTCCTGTAGCTGCATTTTCGGTCGCCATCCGTAGCCCTGGCACTTCCTAGTCCAGCCCTCACGTCGATCCGCACACGACCTCTGCCTGTCGCCGCTCCTGCGCCAGCAGGCCGTTCCCCAGCAACCTCCGCCCCGACACTGCGTGACTCCAGGAGCGCTGCCTCTTCACAGCCATTGCCAACCACCGCGGGAGCAGCGCCCCCATCGCACGAACCTCCATCGTCCCCGCGGCCCCTCGTCACGCGTCAGCCTCCGCGCATAGCCGATGCCCGCCTCCGCGTCGCCATGCATCGGCTGCCGCCGTGAAGATCAGTCGCCGCGCGTGCTCCATCGCTGCGCCGCTCGTTGCCCCCGTTGTCCTAAACGTTAGGTTCCAATTTGGGACCCACATCCCCGAAGGTTCATTTATTTATTTATTATTTATTTTTTGTGAAAATTACACTTTTTCCTGTAAGTTTTAGTCATCGCAAAAGTGCCCCATGTGTACATTGTTCTGTTAACTTTCACTTTCTGTATTGCAAAGACAACCCTGACTTTGAGCATGAATTTGAATATCATTTTTGCATCATTTTATTTAATCAAAAAAAGAATTTTGTTGAGAACTTAATTATGTACATTTTGCCTATTTAATTAGAATTTTGTGAGCATTGGGTAATTAACTAAATTATTCTGGTGAAAAGTTGGATATTTTACCCATTTCTTGATCTATAATTCATATTTAATTCAGTATTACTCCAAAAATTGTGAACAATTTGTAGATGATGCCACTAAGTGCTCTTTAATTACTTCCAAATTTCACCTGAATTAGAGTTGTATTTTGCATAAAATGAATTATAGAGTAATTCATGTAATTTAGTTTTAATTAACTCCACGAATAATATTTTTGTGAAATGTCAACTCTCCTAGATTTATAATTAAAATATATATTTGAGATAATCCGCTCTTTGAAAAAATTGATTTTATGGATTTATTAAAAATAAAATACTCGCGATCGCTCTGATTTTCATTAAAATATGTAAAAAAATCATAAATTGACAAAAATTCCAAAAATAGTATGGCTTCATTTCATCATATTTCACTTCCAGTATTTTTTTCATATTTTTTTCATAACGTTTGCATGAAAAATTGAATACAACCTAAAAAAGTTTGCATTCTTCATTTGTGCATCTTAAATCCAAAAATTTCAATATAATATATTTTGCGTTCATCATTGGATTAGATCTAAAGGAAAATGTAACTTGGTTGAATGGGATTAATTCCGTATTAAAATTAACTTGACTAAGTTACTTGATTTCTTAAATACCTAGTTCAATAGTATTTTGCATTTGGCATTTTTATTGCATAAAAAAATAAAAAAACTGCTTGGAAAACCGCTAGCTAATTCGTCTAATAGATCCGAAGTTGTTCCTTTGCCTCATTGAGTCGACCATGGGGCTTGCCCAGGTTAAAAAAGCATCAAATCGTGCATTAATTAATTCATCGATTCATCGATTCGTGTGGTTAATTTTTGGTCAGTCCTGATTGCCTTACTACATCAACGCAGCATACATTCAATTATTAAAAAGGTGATTTTCGGATCAATCAAATGGCACCGTTGCCGGGTTAGGATCATTTTAGAAAAAATAGAGTAAGGTTGTCCATTCAATCGGGTAGTCTGATCCCCGAACCATCTTGTAATTATTTCATTTTTCTAATTATTTTTCTATTTATTTATTTTTTGTCTATATTGTGTTTCTCTCTCTCTCTGACATAAAATTCCATCCTTTTATGCAAGGGCCCGGTGGACTTGGAGCGACTTTCTTGAAGTCGACGCATCTTGAAGTGCATCGGAAGGCGATGATTCGTGGATTGAGTTGGTTGTTGAGACGTCAAAGAGATCTTTGAATAGATTTTCATTAACTTGTAATTGCATATTTAAAGCGATTCCTAGTTGGGTTCTCACATGTGTAACTGAATAAAAAAACTCTCTGTGTTGTGTGGTTGATTGACGCAGACTATGACATGCACTCGCGGCTCTCAGAGAAATTTTTTTGACTTGTGCTCGTACTTTATAGGACCACACATCAAATTTAAGGAGACGCACTTAGACCACAGATCTATTGGTCCAAATTAATTTGTTCATCACTCGCTAAATAGAACTTCCTGTGTAGGAACGGTTTTATCGCTTGCATTCCATTTAGTGTAAAAAATTCAATTCAGTATTGCATCCCACATTGTAAAGAGCTGGAGGCACTGTAAGCCTTCTTACTCAAGCATTCATCATCGTTTTCTCAATTGCATCGGCTTTTTCCGATTCTCTCTCTGTTTTTCTAACCTATGATAATGGAATTGGTACTGGACGGTAGACGTGATTGTTTGTGTCGATTAATTACAGTGACAACTAATCTTTAGAATCAGGACTGCTAATTGAATTGGACCAGAAAATGATTAAAATAACCCTTGTTTGCGAGAGAGCAACCCCGACCTTGATTTCTGGCTGAGTGAGGATACAGAGTGTGTGTGCACACCCAAAGATAGAGCCAAAATCCTCGCCTTCCATATCACGTACCCCGATCCTAACAAATATCACCGGCTGAACTATTTGAGGTTTAACTGACCAGCACCAAGTAGCCTCCGCCCGCTTCAGCAGGTATATAGGGGTGAAACAGCGGTACACCGTGACAAGTTGCTAGTAACCCTCCGGGGTGAAGTTATAAGCCTTGTCAGCCTCCGCCTACTTCGATAGGTAGATAGGGGTAGGTCCTTGAACTTCCTCGGCTGGTGATAGGAGCGAAGAGAGGAAGGGCATTGGTATCTTATGCGACATGTTAAACAAGGGAGACGCATCCGGCTTTGGGCTAACTTCTCTTTAGTCTATCACATAATCCTTGCTATTTGCTTGAAAAATCACACTTAAAATCAACCTGATTAATCAGACTGGCTTCGGTTCCTTCACCGTGTTTAGTGTGAACTCAAGGTTTGCTCTTGTGTTTGTCTTTATGTCTATCAGTGTGCGTTACCCTGTGTAATTGCACGTTTTTACCTCGATCTGCTTACAGTCATCCTTTCCTCTTCAAGATGTCGGGATATTGGTCCCCATACCCTGAGACCTCTGGTCATTCTTCCTCGACCATATACCGTTCATATTTACCTTCTCCTTCTTCCATATATCCTCCGCCATCCACGGGAGACCATTAGTCGTGGTCGGTTCCACCTCGAGTCGATTATGAAGTCATAACTTCGACTGGCTTCTCTACTTCTTCGCATTTCTTACCTACTCCATATTCTAACACTATGGACCCACTTCCATGTTGGGTTGACTGTCCTTATTCTCGAGAGCTTGCTGGAATCAAAGAACCGAATGAAGAGCAAACCACTGTTGAGACGTAAGATTGGCAGAAATGTGTGCCCCCACATACTTCATTTTCACCTCGAGTAGGGACCAGACAACAATCTACATATATACATCCCAACTTGACCTTAGGGCATAACATTGTCGATCGAACATACTGAATGGAGAGACATGTACCTTATGATCTTCCTGACTTTATTGACCCTAATAATCAAGCCTACAGGGACCAGCCTTCATATCACACATTCGGGGAGCCTGCACATTCACAGGATTGGACCCATGAGCTAGACTTACGATCCTCCTGTTCATTGACTCCATTATGTGAGGCTCCGACCAATATCTGCCACAGAGATGGTCCATACTCGACTTAGAATTACATACCAGAGTCTAGGTATGTTGAGTATGAGACTCCAATATCTCAGAGTATCCTCCAATTGAGCAGAACTCCCCCATGATTCATCATGAGAATTTTGTGGAGGGTGACATCTCTATACTTATTGAGAAAAATGAATCATTTGGTAACAAGCTGAGAGATGTCATGGACATATTGCACTCAATTTTTGCCAGCCTGGGTATGGAAGTGGGGAACACCATAAGTGGATTTGATGTTGAAGACCAATCAAACATTAGGGAACCCACGCACTATGTACAATTGGAGTCAATTCTACCTCCCTCTTCTACTAAACACTTACCCTCCAATCCAGAGTCTGACCATTCATCCAACAAAAACATCAATAAAATTAAAAATCTCAAAAAGACCAAAAAAAATTGAAAAACAAGAAAATTTCATAAAAATAGAAAATGAAAAAGACTTAAAAAAGTAGACATTGTCCTAAGGGAAGCACTCGATAAAGAATTGATTTTTAATCTTCCCTTAATAAAGGCCATAGATCACTTCTCCGACCTCAAACGATTTGTGAGAAGTAAATTAATGGCTAAGAGGTCAGGCAATAAGAGGACAAGAACTGAGAGACACATAGTGTCTATGGGCCACCTCCTTGGTGATGGGGAGAAAGACCAAGAGCCACAGAGTGAAGCAATTACCTAGGGTTGAATGTGAAATCAAAGACACTATCTTTACCCATGCAATAATCAATGATGACTCTCTGATAAATATCCTCCCAACCTCTATGTTTGACAAGCTCAAACTCAGACCAATCAGATAGTCGTGAGAGATCGTTCAAGTGGTTGATAGATCTATCAAACGGTCGAGAGGAAATATTTCAGTCATCGTTACTTTCCAAGGTGTTATACTCCAGGTAGACTTCATGGTCATTGACATTGAGCATCGAGGAGAGTTTACCCTGTCTTCCATTATTCTCGAGAAGCCGTTCTTAGCCTTGGCTAAGCGACTATAGATTGTGAGACTCGAGAGATCGATTTTACAGCATTGGGAGCGCTCCGACCTCATTCATTCTTTGATACACTTTACTCTAAGGTGACATGCATATCCGCAGACAGTCATTACCACCGGGAGATAGATGAGTCCCTTCTCTCTACTACATTTATATGTGTGAGCTCGGTTCGGTTGTTCTCAAGCCTTATCTAAGCAAACAACCGTGTGTCGACCTGCGTTGGACAATCCCTTCACCTCACTACTATTCATATGAGGACAATTCTGACAGCGACACATATGTATATTATCCACCTCCTCACTCTTGCAAGAAGGTTGGTCACGAACCTTCTTGACCCTTGTATATTCTCACTCATCCGTGTATATATTTTCTTTCCCTCCCTCCCCGTGATTCGAATCACTCGCCCCATCTCCATATCATTTCATAGCTATACTTAGGATGACCAGATCCTAAATACAGGGGGGAGAGTCGCCCGAGTCTCTTCACCATTCTCTGTATATTCTCTATATCTCATCGATTCTCACATTCACTCTTGTCCTATACTTAGGTTGACCAAAGCCTAAGTATAGGGGGGACCAGTACCCGCTCTGTATAGTTACTCATCCATTTCCCCTCTTAACCTCGCCCGCCCTATTTTTTTATCTTCTTCTACACTTAGGCTGTCAGAGACTAAGTATAGGGGGCGGAGCGACTTCTATACTTTTGTTATTTTAGCTCTCATACGCTTAGCACGAGCTATGCCTTTATCCTCGTTTCTCGTGCTCTGAGGACATAGCACACACTAAGTATAGGGGGTGTATCATTACATATATACTTTACCCATAGCTCGTACTTTTACATATTTTTGTATATATTATGCAATAATTATAGGTGGGTAAAAATTGATTTTTTTAAAATACATGTATACTTGTATATTATATAACACTTGTATAATTTTGTAAAATTCTCGTAAAACTCTTGTAAAATGTATTGTAAAATAGGAGGTATACTAAAAAACTAATCAACAAACAAGCAAAAACAAAAAAATAGGCTTCTTATTTACTCTTGCATATCATCCTCGTATTTAAAAAATAATGTGTTTCGTGTCATTCGTCTCTATAGCATGTCATATGCATCTCATCTGCATATTTAGCATATGCAAAGTGAAAAGTTAGTGGGTTCTGGACCAAGTTATGAATAGATGTTGAGGATGGATTTGATTTGAATTTAATCTACCTAATTTCAGAGGAACCTTATAAGAACTGGAGTTGAGATTTTTCAGGTTAAGTGGCTTAATTCTTTGAGCATGCAAGTCTATGTTCACATGTCATCTTGATTGGTCTAAGTAGAATATCTCATACTCACACATGATTCTTTTAGACAGTGACCTAACTTGAACACGCACCATGCACGTAGCTCTCCATTGACAAGGTGGTGATGAGGTAGAAATTAGAATCCTTTGGCTTGGAGTAGCACACGGTTGGAAGCATCCGTCCTCCTCTAAGAAGGGTAGTGCATCTCAACCTAGTCTGGCGGTGTTGACATCTAAGTACGGATGTTGTGTGTTGCAATAAAGCTTCAAAAGAGGGATAGTCTACTAGCTCAAGAGGAAAAACTCCTGATATGCATGTTGCATCTTGTATACAGTTCAAAAAAAGAGGGAAAAAAAGAAAAAGAGAGAACTCCCAAAAAAGTGGACAGGCCTCATTGAGAATGAAATGCATGTCGGAGTCTGTATATTTGCAAGGCACATGCTTCAAAGCCTCATACCACAGAAGCCTGCAGCAGGATGACTTGGCTACACTAGTTAAGCATCCTAGGATAGGTAGCTACACTGGCTACCATCCATTATTCTCTCCACAACCTCTTCTTGAGCTGGTCGCACTTGAACTTAGAAGGGAATACCATGCTCCTCGAGGAAAGATTTATTGGACATGGGAACTAGAGTTACCTTGTTAGAGGAGGCTGGTTCTTTGCCATTTCTAATGTGGAGAGCTATATTTCACTTACACAGTACAAGTAAGATTCACAGTCATCAGAATTTGCATACGAGGATTTGTTCTGACCTGACTGTTGAGGCGATTTGAATAGAAGACTTGTGGAACTTAAAATTTGTTAGGTCTTAAGTTCAGATCCCAATAAGATTCCGCCACGCTATTAATCCAAAGGCTGAGTCAAGCTCCATTTTCAACTTTTATTCATGACATTGATATGGAATCCAAAATCATTTCACTTTTGCATTTCATTTTAGTTGCTCAGGGACGAGCAAGTTTAAGTATCAGAGGTTGATGAATATGTGATTCATCACTCTAAAAGTTGAAAATAGAGCTTTGTTCCAGAGTAATTAGCCGCATATTTCCACTTATATTACACAATTAGCATCCATGCATGTATTAATAATATATGCATATTAACATTCATAATTGCATTAAATAAGAAGCCAAATTCACTTGTAAATATTCACACGTATATTAACTAAAATACCATATTTGTATCTATTTTATATTAAATCTAAATCCAATACAATCAACTCTATGGTGTATATATTACTAACACTAATAAATAAAAAATATCAAAAAAAATAATGACTTGTAAAATAGTCTAATAAAACCCAAATCCAACTATTAACCTTAAAATATGCACATCTCTCTCATATGGTATCCGATTTAGGTTTACTCACTTTAAAGTAATATACATTCCATGAAAATCGGAGATCGTATGTGAAACTTGGGTTTTGGGCCCCTATTGTATATTGTACATATTGACCTTTTTGCCATTGTATTTTATCTTTTTATTTTCATTATTATTAAAAATCCATAAAAAGATTAAATTTTAAATATTATTTTCGTATTTCCTCTATTTTTATTTGGTTTTCTCTTATTTAAAAAATGACAAAAAAATACAAAACATAAAAATACGGTATTTTATATCTACAAGGTACTACCCAAAAATGCACCTTGTACAGATGACTTTTTTTATTTTTGGTCCTTCACAAAAATTGTAGATCTCGTCGATACGAGCAACTTTTGTGTTGAACACTTTTTGATTTGAACCCTTTTGTTATTTCTTTTTTATTTTCTTTATATTTAATTTTTGGTTTTTCTAAGTGCGACACGTGGCCGCTCTCGGAGCCGCCACGTGTCACCCTATTTTTTATTATTTATTAATTTTGTATTTTATTTTTACTATTTATTTTAGTTATTTTATTTATTTATTTATCTATTTACTTTATCTTCTTTATTTAGTAGCCTACATATTTTATTTATCTTATTTATTTTATTTTTTCTCCTTTTACTTCTTCTCCCTCTACTTGTTCCCCACTCCAAGCCATTAACTCCCCACTCCGTCACTTTCTCCGTCTCTTTTTTTAACTTCCTCCTCCTCCTCTTTTTATTCACATCTCCCCCTTCGTTCATAACCATCCGTCGATTCGAGAGAAGAGAGGTCGAGCCCCTCTAACCTACAAGTGACAGCTGAAGGAGACAAGTTGAGCGACGACAACCTTTCAGGCAAGATCCACGGTACCACGTTGCCATGTCGTGAGCTTCCAAGCAGGATCGCTTAGCTTCGAAGGATTCTTCCATCCTTCTCGAGGCGACGATCGGAGTTGCAGCATAGCTCCTTCAAAATACGACGAATCACATGTAAGCAATCCCTCTACTTTTCTTCAAATTTTTTATCTAACGTTTTTTCCTTGTTGATTCATATCACGATCATCACAAACCACCACCACAATCATCCATATCACCTCTTCCTTTCATCTATCCATTCCTTGTTTACAAAAAAATATAATAAAAAATGCAAAAAAAGGAACTGCCACAGCCCGTCTGGAGCCCGGCCACGCGGCCAGAAGCCTCCAACCAGCGGCCTCGCTGCAGGTTGCTCCCCGAGCATGCCCTCCCAGCCGCGCTCTACCACGTGGTTCCCCGCCATCCGCCGGACCTTCATGGAGCCTTCGCCGCGACCTCCAGGTTGATCGTCGTCGTCTTCCTGTAGCCACGTTTCCGGTCGTCAGCGACAGCCGCTAGCACTTCCTGGTCCAGCCCTCGCTCCAACCCGCGTGCGACCTCCGCCCGTCGCCGCTCCTGCACCAGCGAGCCGCTCCCCCGCCTCGACCCTGCACGACTCCAGGATTGTCGCCTCTTCCCAGCCATCGTCATCTACTGCGGGAGCAGCACCCCCCATCGCACGAACCTCCGTCGTCCCTGCGGACCCTCACCGTGCGTCAGCCTCCACGCGCAGCCACTGCCCGCCTCTGCGCCGCACGTCATCCTCCCCGTGCATGCCTCCCGTGCTGCCCTGCATCGGCTGCCGTCGTGAAGATCAGCCGCAGTGCGTGCTCCCTCGTTGCGTCGCTTGCTGCCCCGTTGCCCTATACGTTAGGTTCCAATTTGGGAAACCACGTCCCCGAAGGTTCATTTTTTTATTTTTTGTGAAAATTACACTTTTTTCCTGCAGCTTTTAGTAGTTGCAAAAGTATCCATGTGCATATTTTTCTGTTAATTTTCACTTTCTGTATTGCAAAGACAACCCTGACTTTAAGAACGAATTTGAATATCATTTTTGCATCATTTTATTTAATCAAAAATAGAATTATGTTGATAACTTAATTATGTACATTTTGCATATTTAATTAGAAACTTGTGAGCATTGGGTAATTAACTATAATGTTTTGGTGAAAATTTGGATATTTTACCCATTTCTTGATATGTAATTCATATTTAATTCAGTATTGCTCCAAAAATTCTGAAAAAATTATAGATGATGCCACTAAGTGCTCTTTAATTACTTCCAAATTTCATCTAGATTGGAGTTGTATTTTGCATAAAATAAATTCTAGAGTGATTTCTGTAATTTATTTTTAATTAAATCTACAAATAATATTTTTGTAAAATTTCAACTCTACTGGATTTCTAATTAAAATATCTATTTCAGATAAATTGCTATTTAAAAAAATTGATTTTGTGGATTTATTAAAAATAAAACACTTGCAGTCACTATGTTTTCATTAAAAAATTATAAAAAATCATAAATTGTCAAAAAAATCCAAAAAATAGTGTAGCTTCATTCCATCATATTTCACTTCCAGTATTTTTTTTCATATCGTTTGCACGGAAATTGCATAAAAACCTCAACAAGTTTGCATTTTTTATTTATGCATCTTAAATCCAAAAATTCCAAAAAAAATAGTTTGCATCATCATTGGATTAGGTTTTCAAGAAAAATATAACTTGGTTGAATGGGATTAATTTCGTATTAAAATTAATTTGGCTAAATTACTTGATTTCGTAATAACCTAGTTCAATAGCATTTTGCATTTGGCATTTTTATTGCATACAAAAAATACAAAAAATCCACTTGGAAAAACCGTGAGCTAATTCGTCTTACTTGATCCGAAGTTATTCCTTCGCCTCCTTGAGTCGATCCTGGGGCTTGCCCAGGTTAAAAAACATCAAATCGCATATTAATTAATTCATCGATTCATCGATTCGTGCGGTTGATTTTTGATCGATCCTTATTGCCCAACTACAACAACGCGACACACATTCAATTATGAAAAGGTTAATTTTCGGATCAGTCAGCCTGGGCTTGGGTCGAACAAACAAATTTTGCAGGCTTAAGCCCGACCCAAAGCCCGAATTTTTTAAATAGGCTTGGGCATGGGCCTTTCAGGGCCCAGCCCATGCTCATCCCTATGGCCCACAAGTGGAATTTTTCATATTACCTCCTGAAATATAGCACGATAATGTTTCAATTGCATGATAACCATATCTTTAACCTCTGTTTGGGAGGAGAGTAGACAATAATGAATAAGATGGATCGTAAGTGTTAATGGTGTAAGTGAAGATGCACTATAAAAGGGAAAATAATGATTTTGTATAAAAATAAATGAAATAAAAGTATAGATCGAAAATAATAAAAGATAAAATAATCAGATATGTAAAGATTCAAAATAAATTCAGATAAAATAATCAAATAATATAAACCAAAGAGCAATGAGATTTATATATGTTCACCCTACGCAAGGTATATAGTATGCATAAGCTCGGTCTTTACAAACACGCAATAACAAAAGTACTTCTAATTAGTTAAGATCATTTACAAATCACACAACTAATCACATTTTTTCTTCTGCAAGGAGGAAAGGCTTTCGCAGAGAACGCATCAAAGTGGACAATTTTACCAACGGTTTATCTTATGTTTAGGAACAAAGACCTTCACACAAACTGCCTCTTGATCAGGGATGAAGATAGATAGAGTTAATCTACATAAATACTTTTAAAATGTTGAGTGGATATAAAATACAAATGTATAAAATCTCAAGATAAAGCTTTTAAAGCAAAGCTTGAGTGTAAGAAGTTAAGTTTAAAAAACAGCTTCATGATGTTTCTCTTGGCTCAAAATTTTACTAAATAATCTCTATATACTAAAGATGGGTTTCTCCTAAATCTCTTCCACAATGGACACATGTTCCTTCCTACATTCGTTCTCCCCCTCTCCCCTTTTCTCTCTTGTGGCCACGTTCCCTCATTCTCCCCCACTCCTTTCCTTTCTCTCCCTCAATTCAGACAACCCCCCTACCCCCCACTCTGCATCAATTTCTCTCTCTCTCTCTCTCTCTCTCTCTCTCTCTATTTACTCCCCCTCTCTCCCTCTCAAAATGTCATCTCTCCACTCCATCCGCTACTCTCTCTCACTCTCTCCATTTACTCTATCTTCATTAAAATCCGTTATTCTCCTCATCTCTCTCCATTTATTCTCTCTTCATCCACTCTCTTCTCTCTCTCCATTTATTTTCTCTCCATCAAAATCTCACCCCCTCTCTCTCCTTCGATCTCTCTCTTTTTCCCTCTCTCCTCCCCATTTCTCCTCTCTCTCTCTCCTTCAATCTCTCTCTTTTTCCATCTCTCCTCCCCATTTCTCCTCTCTCCCTCAAGAGATATCTCATCCTCACTCCCTTTTTCTTCACACTCGATTACTCCCCCTCTCTCTTCATATTCTCTCCATCCCCACTAACTCTCCCTTCATTTTCTCTTCCTCCCTCCCTTTCTCTCTCATTTCCTCTTTCTAAATTCATAACTATATTAATATTAATCAAATAAAAATAAAAATATATATTATTTATATTCTTTATAAATTTTGGAATATATATTAGAATTTATTTTTAAAATCTATATTTCCTTTTAATCTACTATTTTAGAAAAAATAATGTTCTCTTCCTATCAATGCACATTTTCTGTCTCTATTTTATATTTCCAGATTTAGATATATATTAATATTAATTAAATAAAGTCAAAAACATATATTAATTATATCTTTTATATAATTATATATATTATAAATATATTTTAAAACTTCTATTTTCCTTTTAAATTTACTAAGTTGGGAAAAAATAAATTTAATTTTAAACTACTTTTGACATGAAAAAATAATTGTAATTTTTTAAAATTATTATTGAGATCATTCATATATAATAATTTTTAAGTAGTATATTTTTATATCAAATGAATCATGCATAATAAACTAATTATGAATATTCTATCGTATGAGTATTATTCTTTGTAACATCTTACTAATTAGTGACTAGAAAATAATTATGAATTAGTATATATATTACATAATACAAATAATTTAATATTTAATACAAATAAAAATAATACAATAAGTATGTATTTTAAAAAAATAAAAAGGAAAATTAATATAATTTTAAATTTTTAATAATATAATAATAATGTATTTTGAAAATGACTTAAACTACAAATAAGAAATAATTTTACTAATATATTAATATTAATTAAATAAAGGTAAAGTTGTATATTATTTATATACTCTATAAATTTTAAAATGTATATTATAAAATTCCTTTTAAAAACTTTTATTTCCTTTTAAGTCTATTATTTTGGAAAAAAAAGTTGCTTTAATTTTTTTAAGCTATTCTTGATATGAAAAAGTGTAATTTTTTAAACTACTATTGACATCATTCATATGTAATAATTTTTAAGTAGTAGGTCTTTTATATCAAATGAATCATGCATAATAAACTATATGAATATTCTATTTCACGAATATTATTCTTTATAACATCTTATTAATTCGTGATTAATAACTAATTTTTAATCAGTATATACCTATTACACAATACAAATAATTTAATATTTAATACAATTTAAAATATTCCAATAATCGTGTATTTTTCAAACAATAAAAAGGAAAAGTAACACAATTTTAAAATTTTAATAATATAATAATAATGTATTTTGAAAATAACTCAAATTATAATTAATAAATTTATACATATACTAATACATGGTCTTGCCTCCCTCTTCTTCCTCTTGTCTCCTTTTATTTTGTTTCAATTGTGATCTACACTCATTGTCTCTCCATTCTATATTAGGGCACTCACTGTCTTTCCATACTATATTAGGACACCCTCTCTCTCCCCGCACTCACTCTCTCTATTATATATTTAGTCAAATTAAAAGCTTCCTCTCATGTCCTTCTTCCACTCTTATTTAAATCTAACAATATTTATTCAATATCTTCTATTCTTTTTTTATAATGCAATTACAAAGCTAAACTAATCATATATGCATATTAAAATGACTTCATATGTATAATTAATTCAATATGTAATACTAGATTTATGTAATTTGATTCCCAAATGGTATATATTTATTTGATATTAAATTTTATAATTATATAAATCAAGATCATAAGATTAAAATATATTATTTAAATAATAATTGATATACAAATGATTAGGAATGATTAGTATCATGCATGACATAAAACACAACATATACTTTTTAAAAAAAATTACATTCCTAAGATATAATTTAGGTATGGTATATTCCTAAGATATATTTTATCAAAATATATATTTTAATATATATATATATATATTGAAAATAAGAATAATTTTAAAAATAAAACTAATTGCAAAAAATGATAAAATGGCTCGAATTTTACATGTTTCTATCTCTTTTATCATTGTTTTATACCTTTTTGTATTTGGATATAAAAATATACACTACTTATCTAAAATAGTATTTATGTATTTTAAAAATAATATTAAAATCAAAATATTATGGATCGAAAATTCATATTAATTAAATATAAATAATAAATAATAATATCATCCTTTTTATTTTATGTAGATAACATTAGAATTAACCATTTAGTTTTCAAATAAAGGATATACTAAAAAATATTTCAAAAAAATAACTTCAAAGTAATGTTATTTATTTTAATTATTTAATATATTATTCTTAGACACGAGATTTCACTAATAAGAATTTAAAAAAAAACTAACCCTCCATCAGAGCATGGGTATAATTTCATCATTGAAGTATATTATAAAAGTATAAACTAAGCATTAACTATCCTCGTTTTAAGCTTTGAATCACATGTTAATTCGAAGCCTAACATATATAATTACAAAAATATATAATAAAATCATTAGCCTCCATGTTTGAAATAAGAAAGGTATGCTAGCGAAGAGGGATAAATAGCTATAGATGTTACTAATAAATTCTAGGGAAGAGGAACTTGCATTTATTGAATAAATAATGATACACGCTAAAGTTTTCCCACCACCATCATCACTAAATTGATATTTGAGGTTGCTTGCATGATCATGGTAGATCAATAATAAAACTATTAACATTAATTTTTTTATAGATTTGTGTCGTAGTTTACCCCCATCCCCATGTATCTGCTAATATATACAATGATAATAATAGTGAAGTTAAATACGCTATTATATATGATTCAGTAATGTTCTGATTATTTAATTTTATGTATAGTATTCTCTTTCATGTTTAGATTAATCTTCTATACAAAAAAGAGATGAATTATTAATTGTTGCTTCACATATTTATCGGTATTATTACGAATTCAAATAGATCGTCGCGAAGCATGGGTATGCTCCCTAGTACATGTGAAGTGTGAATGAGTAAATAGATGGTGTGTCGTATCGTGCGTTGAAATGAAGCATAATGGGGTTCATGTTATAAGTTCGGGGCAAGGTCCGCGAATAAAATGATTCAATTCAATTTGCACACAAACATCTAAATAGCAATCATCAGTTACCAGTCTACCGATGCATTTTCGCATGCACCAGTGTAGCAATGATGATTAAGATTTCTCAATATAGCCATGGGAAAGTTGTACTCATCTAAGTTGGAAGTGCCCGAGGAATACAAGTTATTAAGAATATAAAAATTAAAATGGTTGACCTTGAAATTCCAACAATACCAAGTATACTAGTGTTAGGTTGGGTGTAATTGCGCAACAATACAAGATTTCTTAGGTTTAGAAATGGATATAGGTGTACCGATTTAGGATGGTGTACTAAGTGCAATGATGAATACCCATTCATCACTCTTTATTCTTATATTTTAGCTACAAAAACCTATGCAAATGCATGTAGATATGTGTAAATAGGACTATTTAGCAAAAGCATGCATGTTTGTAAAAATAAATAATTAGCATGTTTTTGTGCAAAAATAAAAGAATAAAGAAGAAAAAGAAAAAGAGGGAAATATTTAGAATAAATATTGAGCAACCTAACCCAAGGGAGGGCTCAGCATGGGCCTGACCGCATAAAAGCCACAAGTAGAGGGAGATAGGGGCTCTTGTGTAAATAATTATGTAAATAAATAAAATAATATTTTCCTCAACCAAAAATATACTTGTACATATTTTGTATATATTTAGGAACTATTAAAAACAAGATAAAAATCTAAAAAATCAAAAATACCAAAAAGAACCTTTCACCATGTACATAGACCACCTCCCTTACCTTATTTCACCTTGTAAATAAAGCTATTTGTTTTCAAAACTTTTTGTAAATATTCTCTTTTATGTTTTGTAAATAAAATAAATAAAAAAAAACAAAACAAAAATCAAATAAAAATTACAAAATTACAAAATACAAAAATACCTTGTATGTATACCATGTATATAGATGTATATAACTAATTATTTAACCTATGTATATAAACAATAAAAATAAAATAAAAATAGCCTTTTATTCCTAATTTTATCCTATAAATAAATAAAATATAAAATAGGAATAAAAATGTATAAAAATAACTAATTAAAAATCAAAAATCAAAAATCAGTATAATGTATATATACCTATGTATAGCTACTATGTATATACTTTATTTTAATTTCTGAAAATTAATTAAAAATCACAAAAAAATAGAAAAAAGTAAAACAAACATTTTTCATGTTTTAAGTTTTTGAAAATTCGGCCATTTAAGGCCCCAAAAAAATCAAGTAAAATTTCAATAATTGGCGGGCTCTGATTGGTCCACGGGGGATTGTTGACCCCCGGTCAACACCTCCCCCAGGACCACCAGAGCCCGGGTCTGTTCATTCGACCCGCCTTCTCGGATTTTTCTTTTGATGACCCGATTTCCATCCACCCCAAATCCGGGTCCGCAATGACCTTGTCACACCCGAGAAGCTCGCCGGAGCTTTGGCCTCGAGATCCGCGCATCAGCTCGCCCTACCTGCCACCTCCTTTCCGGACCTGCACGCATATATATTTCGAGCTCCGCCGCACTCTCACGCCATCTTTGGTTCCCCATTCTCTCTCCAGTGAGCTCCATCGCAACCAGCAAGGTGACAGCTTGCCCCCGCCGGTGTCGCAGCGAGGAGGAGGTGTCCGACCATCGATCCGGCCGCTTCTTGCAGCCGTGCTCCGACGACCACTCGGAGCTCGAGCCTCGGGCGTTGACGACCCTTGAGGCAAGGACCAGGAGCTAGCTGAGCTCCAGCATAGTCTACCGCGTCACCCAGGTATTCATTTCGCTTAGCCATTTAGAGTAATTTTGGATTTCGCCCAAATCGACCGTTCGACGTGCTTCCCTGATTCCGACCATCTCGCTTAATATCTCGATCATCGGAGCACCCCATCACCTCCGCCATCTCCTCACGCACGTTCTACGCCCACTCGTTCAACCCAGCTCGCCCCGGAGCTGGGAGTCGAGTTCCACCACCTGTCGCTCGCCGGAGCTCCTTCGCGCCACTACCACCAGCTGCGGAGCTTCACCGCGGATCTTCTCCGACCTTCAGGAGCAGCTGAGGAGGAGTGCAGCTCACGCAGGAGGCCGGCGAAGTTCGCCGGTGTCGAGTTCTTCCAGCATCCTCCAGGACCGTCCGATGACGCCTCCGCTCCAGTCTTGATCTCAGCCGTCCATTCTTCGAGGAGCCGTAGCCGTTGATCGATCCGAGGGACTCATCCGGACCGTTGCAGCAGAGGAGAGAGGCACCTGGGCCCAGAACCGCCCGATCTTCCACGTGTCCTCGTCTCCACCGTCGATCAGGCCCAAGAGAAGAAGAGGAAGAGCGCCCGCTGTCCCGAGCCGTTGGATCCACCACGTGGCGCGCATCTGGCCGTCGACCAATAAAGGGGTAAATTACTTAGGCGCCCCTCTTAGTTCGTCTTTTTATTTTTAGTCATGTAAATATTTTTAGAACTTTATTTACGTAGGGTAAATTGCATTGTGGACCCTGTGTTTAGTTTAATTGCATGTATGCCCCTGTGTGTATGTGACCACGTGCTTCGCCACGTGTTGTGTTGGGCTTTTTACATCTTTTATCCTGTAGATCTGGGTTGTTATGAAATGAAGAAATATTTTCTGGTAATTGCATTTATGCCCCTGTGAGTGTTGTTTATGCGCATGTGCGGATTTTAGTGGGCTTTTTGCAACCATACCCTCGGACTTTTTGGTACCAGTTACCAAAAGGTCCCAGGAATAGGTTTTTATCACAAATAGGTCCCTGTGTGCCCCAGCCACGCGCCACGCGCGTGACTTGCTGGGTATTTTGCACCTGGGCCCCCAGATCCTCGGGTATTTGCACATTCGTCCCTGTGCACAGTGCCCCCTTTTTATTTTTGAATAAAATATCAAATCACCTCCAAATCCAACGAGATTTTGACACATGGCTCCTGCCATGGTGTAGGAATTTCAATGATTTTTGAGGACATTTTTACTTTCATTTAGTATTTTTAAAAATCCAAAAACCTACTTTTTAGCTACTGTTTAGGTTTAAAAATACCAAAAAAATATAAAATCACCTCCAAAAATTCTGAAAAAATTAGATAGTGTTGTTTGCTTGCTGATTGATTTTCGAGCCAATTTTGGCTATTTTTCATCGCTTAAAAACCCTAAAAATTGAAAAAACCCCAAAAACCCATAAAAATTATAATAATTCATTTAAAAATCCAAAAACAATAATTAGGGTACCTAAATTTTCCTTATCTTTTCTAGATTACAGGAAAATTACCTTCAGGGCTTTTTGAGATCCAAAAATATTTTATTTTTGGGTCTTAAGCCTTGCTGGACAGTATCTTTTATTTTTAGCACTGTTTGATTTTTAGAAAATAATTTACCCATTAGAAAAATACCAAAAATTAACCAAAAACACTTAAAAACATAAAAAACATAAAAACAATTTTTCTTGAATTTTTGCTTGCTTTTTGGTGTGTTTAATAAATTGCCTAAGTGTGTTTTTATTTCTTTCCTTTTATTTTCTTAATCTTTTAAAAATCCCAAAAAATTATAAAAAGTATTAAAAACCCCTAAAAAACATTTTCCTTTTATTTTAGTTTCTTTTCACTACTTCGTAGGCCTACGGCCAATCCGTGCTCCTTGTGTTCGACCCTGGGAGCTATACCAGGTTAATCTTATAGCTAGACCGCTCTTCTTGTTTTGAGTGATTTGATCTATTCTGAGTGGTTATTTTTCTTGATACACCCTCTCTCTGAGATCCGGGTCGCAACGACCCTTGTTTCATTACCTTCACCCGGGTCTTGAGGAAATTTTGGGTGGTATCAGAATGGCGCCGTTGCCGGGGAGCACGGCTTAGTAGTGTTTTTATTTTCGTTTTTGTTTTCGCGGTTTTTCGCAGCTCTTCGGAGCTCGCGGCTTTTCGCGGCTTTTGTATTTAGTTTCCTTTTTGTGATACTTTGTTTTATTTTGATTTTCTTTTCTTTTTATTTTTGTTTTATTTTTGTGTGGTTATTTTATTTCCATTTTTGCACATATATCCTCATTTTTTTTATTTTGATTATTTTATTGGTCTGACCACTCTTCCTGTTTTCTTGCGAGGGCCCGAGGACCGCGGAGGCGACTTTCGAGGAGCCGGTGCAGCCGCGGCACTTGGAGCCGGCTTTTCTCTCTACGAAGCCGCAGGAGAGAGCGAGAGGAGAGAGTTGAGTGGAGTGAGGCAGTAGGATAGTTTTATTCATTCATTTATTCTTAATTGTAATAATACAGGACTCTGAGACTGTTTGGACTCTTAGACTTAGACCGTAGCGGGTCTGTTTCGCCGAGCACCAGCGTGCTCGGGGGGCCCATTAGGACCTGCGGCTTTTTCGCGGCGTTTATCGCGGTTTTCTTTTTCTTTTCTTACTGTCATTTTCCGGATTTTTCGCGGTTTTTGCTCGAGCCCCTAGACATAGGATTTTTGTTGATTGTGACGTAGGATCTCTAAGGCCCAACACTTAATAGAATATCTGTTCCTATAGAACGTAATTGGACCTTACTAAAATTCACTGAAAAAGTTAGTTTAATTGGATTCGAGACCACGTGCCGTTAGGAGTCACATACAGCGTTGGCAGGACCCGTTGTGGCGGGCACCGAGTGACTCCCAAGATCGGACTCCGGACTCGATTCGGTTGACTAACTATTGTTCTTCACGATCAATAGAAATTGCCTGTTTAGGACTCGGTTTTTACCGCTGCATCATATAGCTTAGTTTATTTTCTGTATTTATTTTATGCGCGGATCATTTTGCATGTAGAGTGCTGGCGGCAGGTACGCATTTCTTACTCAGCATGCATCATTGATTTCACGTGCATCGGCTTTTTCGTCTTCTCCCCCCGTTTTTGGACTTAATAACCAGGAGAACCGAAAAATTCGTTAGGCGATTTTGTTTGCTTGAAAAATACCTAAAAAGAAAAACCATAAAATTGGGACTGTTTAAAATTATTGATCTTAAAACTCGCTCACCCTAAAAATTTTGTCTTGGGGAGAGCAACCCCCTCATTGTTTGGTTTGCTTGTGCGAGAGAGTGACCCCGAACACTAGGTAGAGCCCCCCGTTGCGAAACCCGACTGATTACCGACTCATCCGTGCGGGCCAGTCGGTTGGGTTAGCAGCGGATATCCTAACAGGTCACGTAATCGCTCTGCTATCTTGATTGTTCACCAAAATAAAAAAGACAAGATAATTTGACCGAACTTTCACGGTCTTCAGCTCGCGTTGCGTTGGTGAACCGGGGGTTTGTTTTCTGATCGTAATTTTTCCAGATCTCATCCGCCTACTCGCCAGATCAAGATGATGGGTAGACGATCTCTTAGGCAGCCTTTGGTTGCACCGCTTTCGGGCGCGTCTACCACATCATCTAGGTTGGCTCGCGAGAGCTCGGACCCGCTCTCCGAGCTCGAGTATGATTCCACCCTGTTCCCCCTCGACCCCCTTTCTGATCTACCCGAGAGACATGAGCCCGAGGAGAGACTTATTCATTTGACAGCACCTGAGTTGGGCTCCTTCGATTTTGCAGACGTCGCGATGGCCGGCAGTTCTGACGATCACTCCCGCAGACCAGAGCACTTTGTACTAGACCAGGGAGCGATCAACTCCACCCTGATCGCACAGTTAGAGACAGTCCAGCAGCAGCTCCGCGATCAGGGAGCTTTTATGATAGAGATGAGGCGCGAGATGGAGAGGCTCAGAGCAGAAAGAGATGCACAGAGCGAGCCCGAGGAGCCCGATGAGGCACAGGCACGAGCCGCAGCAGCAGCAGCAGCAGCCGCGGCCGCCGCCGCAGTGGCAGCAGCCGCAGGAGGAGCAGGACCACCTAGACCGATGAGGGATTTACACAATCCCGGCTCTACACTGATGCACCACTGGGTGGTGGTTCCGGCTATCGTGGGGGACTTCAAGTTCCCCCCGAACACCTTGCAGATGCTCCCGCGGTTCCATGGACTAGCTACAGAGGAGCCCCATCTCCACCTCCAGGAGTTTCTCATGATTTGCAGTACTGTCCACGACAGGCATGTGGACCAGGATACCATACGGATGATTGCCTTCCCCTTCTCCCTAGCAGACAGAGCAGCCACCTGGCTGAAGCATTTGGGGAGATTTGTGTACACCTGGGAGCAGCTCCGCACCGAGTACTTGAACAAGTACTATCCACTCGGGCGGACGAACGCAGCGAGGGCCCTGATCAGCAACTTCTCCATGTTCCCCAATGAGCAGTTCCACGAGGCTTGGGAGAGGTTCAGAGAGCTATTGGACAGATGCCCACACCATGATATCACGAAGCCGAACCTAGTTCAGAGCTTCTTCAGTGGGTTGACACCAGAGCTACAGGGCCTGGTGAACGCTTCTTGTGGCGGGTCCTACTTCGCCAAGGACCATGACCAGGTCTGGGCGATTTTTGAGGAAATGGCAGAGAACTACATGGTCATGTCCCAGACCCGGCTCTACACGCAGAAGACCCAGCCACTTTAGCCAGGACCCGTGCAGTACCAGAGGATCGCACGGGTAGATGCAGGTCCAGCCAGTTCGTCTGCAGCAGCAGCAGCACAGGCAGAGTCGTCAGCTGCGGACATGGGCATCATCAGCGAGAAGCTGGACCGCATGGAGTTGATCGAGAAGAAGCAGTGCCAGAGCATAGCACAGATGGATCAGATGGCACAGGTCTTGAGCGACTTGAAGACACAGATCATGTGTCTCCAGGAGGCACAGACGGCTTCTCAGCCCCGTCTTCAGTCGCGAGGCGACTCCGGCAGCAGCAGCAGCTCGTCCCAGCGCTCCAGCGTTCCAGCGCAGCCTAGACAGGTTCCCCTTGTACAGACGGAGCCGTACCAGCAGCCGCAGCACACCTACCAGTCCCCACCATCCCCAGAGATGCAGATGGTGGTCTACCAGCCGGACCAGCCGTTGGCAGTACTACCCCCAGCCCCCTTGGATGCAGAGCCGTTGATGGATGTCAACGGGATCTGGTACGACCGTCCCCAGCCTGGGATCCGACGAGACCATCCCGGATTCAGGTGGGGGAGTGGTGGTGCCCAGCCCCAGCAGCAGCCGTCAGCACAGGGAGGGCAGTACTCCCAGCCGAGAGACCATCACCAGCAGCCGCAGCAGCAGCCCCCAGTCTACCAGCAGCAGTCGTCCTATGGTCCTCGTCCCTATCAGCAGGGACAGTCTTGGAGGCGTGAGCAGCAGGCTCACCCGGGATACCAGTACCAGCAGCACCCTCCGTCCTACCCCTCTCACCCACAGCAGTACCAGCAGCCTCACCCACAGAGAGGCTACCCGTCGGGCTCCCACGAGAGCCCCGCCTTGGATGACATCGCCCGCCTCCTCACGGACCAGCAGGCGACCTTCAGACGGGAGATGGATGAGTTTCGCCAGGAGTTGCGGGACTTGGTGAGAGGGAAGGCCGCTATACCTGCACAGATAGAGCCCAATCCGAACAACCTGAAGCGGAAGTCTGAGCAGGTAGTACATACTGAGTTAGCCACTCCTAGCGATCCATTTGATGATACTTCTTCAGATCTGTTTGATGTTGATTTTGCCACGCTTAGGAGCGGTAGGACCCCATCAGGCGGCGGCGCCTCAGCTGAGCACCATCCAGAGGCGCCACAGGAGGAGGAGGAGAGTGGTACTGAGGCCACCAGAGATGCTGATCCCACCGGCGGTACTGAGGCCGCCACTTCACCAGATTCAGGAGGTGGTACTGATGCCACCCCAGCAGCAGCCGAGCCAGTGAGCGGTACTGATGCCGCTCGACGTCTACCTTCACCAGCAGCAGCAGAGCAGCCCATCCGTGGTGGTACTGAGGCCACCGGTGTTTGTAGAGAGAGATCTGATGTTGTTTTTCCTCATGGTCATGTATCTCAGGATTCTGTGATGAATAAAGGAAAAGGTTTACATTCTTTTGGTCCCACTGTGGTGCATGATGTATGTGTGGATCCGGTCCTTGAACCGTGTAGATCTTTTCCTTGTCCTTCATCTGAGAAGGACCCAGTGATCCCCTTCCCTAGAGCCCTTCAGATGGGGAAGGGGAAGAAAAATGATTCAAAAAAGAGAGAGTTTGAGGAGTTCAGCCAGAGCATGATAGATCGCTTTCACATTCAGCTGACCCTCCAGGAGGCTTTGCAGCACATCCCCCTTCTCCAGAGATCTTTGAGAGAGAGGACTACGGTTAGGAGGAGGAGGAGGAACCACACTTCAGAGATCCATGTGCTGACCAAAGCCACGTGCTTTGTGATTCAGAACCGACTGCCAGCCAAGAGGCCAGATGCAGGGGCCCCGTATGTCAGATGCCAGATCAGAGAGCAGTGGTTCGACCGTACTCTTTTAGATAGCGGATCTTCGATCAACCTACTTCCGGCAGCCCTTCTCGACCGCTTCGAGTTGGGCACTCTTCGACAGAGCAGGACAGTCCTTCAGTTCGCTGATCGATCTGTCAAGAGGCCGAAGGGGTTGCTACGAGACGTTATCGTCACTATTCAGGGTCTGCAATTCCCCGTGGACTTCGTAGTGTTGGACATGGAGATCCCTGAATCCGTGGCCGATACCCCCATCATCCTTGGTCGTCCGTTCTTGGCCACAGCCAAGGCGGTGACTGATCATGATAGCGGGAATGTGTACTTTCGCGTCCAGGGCGAGAGTATACAAATAGAGACGGTCGAGGACTACAGAGCCAGATCCAGATCCCGCTCAGATGCCAGTACCGATTCAGAGCAGCTGACAGACGCAGAGGCAGACATCCACCAGGACTGTGATTTTGTGATCACAGATGATGAGGCAGCTTGGGCAGACCTAGAGTCACAGACTACCCTCTCACTTTCAGACACAGCTGATGCAGAGATGATAGCAGAGGAGAGTCTGGAGAGCACAGACCTGGTTCAGGATACTATTGCGGCAGCAGGGCCGGTTCTCGATCGCAGCACAGCAATTAGTGATGGTGGTGCTGAGGCCACCTTGTTTTCCGGTGGTACTGATGCCACCGTTTCTGATGCAGATCCCTCGGATTCAGAGTCTGATTGGGCCGATTGTTATGATCAGATGCCAGACCTGAGTTCACCTGAGCCTACAGAGGAGGAGGTAGAGGCAGAGCAGAGCAGAGACAGTGCAGTTGAGCCGCCTCCTCCCGACCCAGTTTGCGAGAGTACACTTTCACTTTCCCAGGCAGATTTGGCCGATCTTGCAGCATTCACTCAGTTCCTTCCACAGCCAGATTTGCCGGCACCCAGCATTCCAGAGCTGAAGCCGCTCCCTACTTCGCTGAAGTATCGATTCCTTGCGGGCGATTCAGAGATGTACCCAGTCATCATCTCCGCCGAGTTGACTGGAGAGCAGGAATCCCGTCTGATGGGGGTTCTTGAAAAGAACCGCAAGGCGATCGGATGGAGCGTAGCAGATCTCCATGGGATTGATCCATCAGTTTGCTCCCACCACATCTATCTCGAGGATGGGGCAAAGCCGTCGCGTGAGTTCCAGCGGCGTCTTAACCCCAACCTGAGAGAGGTTGTCATGAAGGAAATATCGAAGTGGTGGGGTGCAGGTTTTATTTATCCCATTTCCGACTCTAAGTGGGTCAGCCCCTTGCATGTGGTGCCCAAGAAGACGGGCATCACGACTGTGATCAGTGAGTCGGGAGAGGAGATTGCTACACGAGTACCCACCTCTTGGAGGGTTTGTGTTGACTACAGGAGACTCAACCAAGCCACCAAGAAGGACCATTTCCCCCTGCCTTTTATTGACCACATCATTGAGAGACTGGCAGGGAAGAGCCACTATTGCTTCCTTGATGGGTATTCGGGCTACAACCAAGTGGCCATCGCTCCTGAGGATCAGGAGAGGACCACCTTTACCTGTCCCTTTGGCACATACGCTTTTCGACGCATGCCATTTGGGCTATGCAACGCCCCTGCGACTTTTCAGAGGTGCATGCTGTCGATCTTCTCGGACATGGTAGGGGAGTGCCTTGAGGTCTTCATGGACGACTTCTCGGTCTACGGCGACGGATTCGATTCCTGTCTTGACTGCCTAGACCGAGTACTCCAGCGATGTATTGAGTACAACTTGGTGCTATCTTGGGAGAAGAGTCACTTTATGGTGACTCAAGGGACGGTGCTTGGCCATATCATCTCCAACAGGGGCATGGAGGTGGATCCGGCCAAGGTTGATGTCATTAGAAAACTCACACCGCCGTCCAATTTGAGGCAGCTACGGTCATTCCTGGGGCATGTTGGATTCTACAGGAGATTCATTCAGCATTTTAGCAGGATTGCCCGACCGTTGACTGACCTCTTGACGAAAGACACCGAGTTCCTTATCGATGACAAGTGTCTTTCGTCGTTTGCTACTCTCCAGAGATGTGTGATTGAGGCTCCTGTCCTTCAGCCGCCTGATTGGTCTCTCCCATTCGAGATCATGACGGACGCCTCCGACTTTGCCGTAGGGGCAGTGCTGGGACAGAGGAGGGATGGAGTGCCATTTGCTATACACTATGCTAGCCGCACATTGGATTCCGCCCAGCGGAATTACACGGTCACAGAGAAGGAGATGCTAGCAGTAGTGTTTGCCCTGGATAAATTCAGATCATATATCATTGGATCCCGAGTAACCTTGTACACAGATCACACCGCCATCCGGTACCTCATGGCAAAGAAGGATGCCAAGGCCAGACTGACTAGATGGATCCTTCTACTCCAGGAGTTCGACATTGAGATTAAGGATAAGCCTGGAGTCAAGAATGTGGTGGCGGATCACCTTTCCCGTTTAGAGCAGCCTGAGGAGTCAGAGCAGATTGATCCGATCAGAGATACCTTCCCAGATGAGGCGATCCTTGCTATCGCCTCACTTCCATGGTACGCCGATATTGTGAACTTTCTCGTTGCTGGGAAAGTACCACAAGATTGGCCCAGGCAGAGGCTTGAGACCTTCCTTGCGAAGGCCAAGTCTTACCATTGGGAGGATCCCATCCTTTACCACGAAGGAGGGGATAGCGTCTGGCGTCGGTGTATTCCTCAGGAGGAACACCATAGCGTCCTCACTTACTGCCACAAGCTTGAGGCAGGGGGACATCATTCTGGGAGGAGAACGGCACAGAAAGTGCTCCAATCTGGTTTGTGGTGGCCTACCCTCTTCAAGGACTCAGATGAGTTCGTGAAGAGGTGTACTGACTGTCAGAGGATGGGCACTTGTGGACAACGTGATATGATGCCGATGCAGCCCATTCACTTCTGTGAGGTTTTTGACGCATGGGGCATCGATTTCATGGGTCCATTCCCTAAGAGTCAGGGATTTGAGTACATTCTGTTGGCCGTAGACTATGTGAGTCGTTGGGTGGAGGCTATCCCCGCCCGAGCCGCTGATGCGAGGACAGTTTGCAGATTTTTGAGGAAGCACATCATCACGCGGTTCGGGGTTCCACGAGTTCTTATTTCTGATGGGGGATCTCACTTCATCAACGACCAGGTGAAGGCACTTGCTACCGAGTTCGGCATAGATCATCGTGTTGCTACACCGTACCATCCACAGACGAATGGTCTAGCCGAAGTGTCGAATAGGGAGATCAAGACTATTCTGCAGAAAGTCGTCCGCCCTGACCGAAAGGATTGGTCACAGCTATTGGACTCGGTCTTGTGGGCATATAGGACGTCTTTCAAGACACCTTTGGGTACATCTCCCTTTCGTCTCGTATATGGCAAGCCTTGTCACCTACCTGTTGAGCTGAGGCACAAGTCACTCTGGGCAGTTACAGACATTCTCATGGATCCAGATGGTATAGGAGACCAGAGGAGGGCAGAGCTAGCTGCCCTGGAAGAGCTTAGATATGCAGCTTTCTCGAGCAGCCTACATTATAAGGAGAAAGTCAAAGAGTGGCATGATTCTCATATCATCCACAAACATTTTGAGATTGGACAGAGAGTATGGCTGTTTGATGCGAGGCTTAGATTATTTCCAGGGAAGCTCCAAAGCAAATGGAAAGGACCTTATCTGGTTCGGAAGGTACACGACAACGGTAGCATCGACATATCTGAGTTGTCTTCTGAGAGTACCTTCCGAGTGAACGGCCAGCGGCTCAAGCCATTTCTAGATCATGAGCCGCGGGTCGTTGATCTTGCCCCTATTCATTTTGCGTGAGATGTGGTCTTTGACTCACATCTAATGCATCTCACGCCTGAGATTTACTGATCCTCCGCTGTACATAGATCCAGATGTCCATATCAGCACATTCTTTAGTCCCACATCCCTTTCTGCATCTTGTGATTATGCTATACTTAGGGTACACTTTACCCTAAGTATAGGGGGGATGTGAGACCTTTCGGGTATTTCTTTTGTTTCCGTCTACCCCTGTTTTTGCTGCCTATACTTAGGGACATTTCACCCTAAGTATAGGGGGGGTAGACCCTGTACATTCTCCACTCGGTTTCCCTTCGTGTACAGCCTGCTATACTTAGGATTACTTGATCCTAAGTATAGGGGGAAGACCCGAGTCCCTCTTGACTTTTCATTCTCTTTTGTATAGCCTTTCTTTTCACTTCCCTATACATAGCACGAGTTATGTCTTCTTCATCGCTCTTGACTCTGAGGACATCGTTCGAGCTAAGTATAGGGGGGTGTGTATATATTTCATATATACTTTAGCCATAACTCGTACTTTGTGTGAGTGTGTTAATAAATAAAAATGGCTAAAAACCACAAAAATTAAAAATTTTCATGTACATAATCTTCTTTTATTTTGCACATAAATAGCTAGTGTACAAATTATTTTTGTAAAAATGATTTCAAAAATCTTTTGTGTGTAAAGCTTGTGTAAATATCTTCTGTATCAAAATTATGTATATAGTACAAAATTTTTCCAAAATGTTTTGAAAATCAAAAGTTTGCAAAAATCTTGTGTAAATGTGCGTAAATATCTTTTTGCAAAACTTGCACTTCATGCATCATCATTCATGATTTCAAAACATTTTTCAAAAATTTTGCATGATTGTAAAATTTGTGTAAATATGCATCTTTTTGTACATATGTATATAGTTTTTCTGGATGATAGTTGACATTTAAACTAGCTTGGAATTCAAATTGAGAAATGGAGCTTGATTAAGATCTTAATCCACCTAACTCTAAGAGGAACCTTATAGGGCTTAGGTTTAAGGCTTTTCAGGTCCATGGTGACTTAATTCTTTGAGTCCACTAGGCTATGATCACATGTCATCTCAATGAGCCTAAGTAGAGCACTTAACAACAACACATGACTCATATAGATTATGGCTTTACTTGGACAACCGCACTATGCACCGAGCTCTCTACGGAGGAGATGGTGAGGAGGCAGTCTTCCTTGACTTGGGGTAGCATATGAGGGTAGTACTTCTAGGCGGAACCTCTCTTCTTCATTTAGTGAAGGAAGTGCGTCTCAACTTGGTCTGGTCGCCATGAAGTCTAACGACGGGAGTTGTGGGTTGCAATAAAGCTTCAAAAGAGGGATAGTCTGCTGGCTCAAGAGGAAAAACTCCTTGTATATATGCTGCACATGTACATGTTGTATAGATGCACTCGAAAAAAAATTGTGTGTGAAAAAGATAAGAACTCCAAAAAAGTGGTGGGTCTGAGAGAAAATGATAATCCCACCGGAGTATGTATATAAGTGCAATAAGCAAAGCTTGGTTTCATGATCCACCTGTTGTAGCTTGCAGCAGGGAGACTTGGCTACACTGGTCAAGCTCCCAAGGGTACTTGGCTACACTGGCCTTGACCCATTCTCTTCTTCCCCCTCTTCTTGAGCCGGTTGTACTTGAACTTAGAAGGGAATACCCCGCTCCTCGAGGAAAGAGTGGCCAGATTGAGGTCATAGAGTTACCTTGTTGGGGAGGGTTGTCAAGTTGCCATTTCTGAGGTGGAGATCTTAGACCTCACTTTCACAGGACAGGAAAAGATTCATGATCTTCAGGGTTTGTGATTGATGACTTGTTCTGACCTGGAGCATTGAGGAGTCTTGGTTATAGAATAGTGGAACTTGGAGGCTGTCAGGTTTTGAGCTTAAGTCTAAATAAGGTTCCGACACATCAATAATCCAAAGATCTGATTGAGCTCCATACCTCAATTTAATGAAGGCAAGTTTAACAATCAACCTTGATCCATGTACATTCTCTTTTTCTTTTTCTTTTTCTTTCTTTTGCACTTCTTTTTCAAATAAGTGTTTGCTAAGGGACTAGCAAAGTATAGTATAGGGGGGTGATGAATACCCATTCATCACTCTTTATTCTTATATTTTAGCTACAAAAACCTATGCAAATGCATGTAGATATGTGTAAATAGGACTATTTAGCAAAAGCATGCATGTTTGTAAAAATAAATAATTAGCATGTTTTTGTGCAAAAATAAAAGAATAAAGAAGAAAAAGAAAAAGAGGGAAATATTTAGAATAAATATTGAGCAACCTAACCCAAGGGAGGGCTCAGCATGGGCCTGACCGCATAAAAGCCACAAGTAGAGGGAGATAGGGGCTCTTGTGTAAATAATTATGTAAATAAATAAAATAATATTTTCCTCAACCAAAAATATACTTGTACATATTTTGTATATATTTAGGAACTATTAAAAACAAGATAAAAATCTAAAAAATCAAAAATACCAAAAAGAACCTTTCACCATGTACATAGACCACCTCCCTCACCTTATTTCACCTTGTAAATAAAGCTATTTGTTTTCAAAACTTTTTGTAAATATTCTCTTTTATGTTTTGTAAATAAAATAAATAAAAAGAAACAAAACAAAAATCAAATAAAAATTACAAAATTACAAAATACAAAAATACCTTGTATGTATACCATGTATATAGATGTATATAACTAATTATTTAACCTATGTATATAAACAATAAAAATAAAATAAAAATAGCCTTTTATTCCTAATTTTATCCTATAAATAAATAAAATATAAAATATGAATAAAAATGTATAAAAATAACTAATTAAAAATCAAAAATCAAAAATCAGTATAATGTATATATACCTATGTATAGCTACTATGTATATACTTTATTTTAATTTCCGAAAATTAATTAAAAATCACAAAAAAATAGAAAAAAGTAAAACAAACATTTTTCATGTTTTAAGTTTTTGAAAATTCGGCCATTTAAGGCCCCAAAAAAATCAAGTAAAATTTCAATAATTGGCGGGCTCTGATTGGTCCACGGGGGATTGTTGACCCCCGGTCAACACCTCCCCCAGGACCACCAGAGCCCGGGTCTGTTCATTCGACCCGCCTTCTCGGATTTTTCTTTTGATGACCTGATTTCCATCCACCCCAAATCCGGGTCCGCAATGACCTTGTCACATCCGAGAAGCTCGCCGGAGCTTTGGCCTCGAGATCCGTGCATCAGCTCGCCCTACCCGCCACCTCCTTTCCGGACCTGCACGCATATATATTTCGAGCTCCGCCGCACTCTCACGCCATCTTTGGTTCCCCATTCTCTCTCCAGTGAGCTCCATCGCAACCAGCAAGGTGACAGCTTGCCCCCGCCGGTGTCGCAGCGAGGAGGAGGTGTCCGACCATCGATCCGGCCGCTTCTTGCAGCCGTGCTCCGACGACCACCCGGAGCTCGAGCCTCGGGCGTTGACAACCCTTGAGGCAAGGACCAGGAGCTAGCTGAGCTCCAGCATAGTCTACCGCGTTACCCAGGTATTCATTTCGCTTAGCCATTTAGAGTAATTTTGGATTTCGCCCAAATCGACCGTTCGACGTGCTTCCCTGATTCCGACCATCTCGCTTAATATCTCGATCATCGGAGCACCCCATCACCTCCGCCATCTCCTCACGCACGTTCTACGCCCACTCGTTCAACCCAGCTCGCCCCGGAGCTGGGAGTCGAGCTCCACCACCTGTCGCTCGCCGGAGCTCCTTCGCGCCACTACCACCAGCTGCGGAGCTTCACCGCGGATCTTCTCCGACCTTCAGGAGCAGCTGAGGAGGAGTGCAGCTCACGCAGGAGGCCGGCGAAGTTCGCCGGTGTCGAGTTCTTCCAGCATCCTCCAGGACCGTCCGATGACGCCTCCGCTCCAGTCTTGATCTCAGCCGTCCATTCTTCGAGGAACCGTAGCCGTTGATCGATCCGAGGGACTCATCCGGACCGTTGCAGCAGAGGAGAGAGGCACCTGGGCCCAGAACCGCCCGATCTTCCACGTGTCCTCGTCTCCACCGTCGATCAGGCCCAAGAGAAGAAGAGGAAGAGCGCCCGCTGTCCCGAGCCGTTGGATCCACCACGTGGCGCGCATCTGGCCGTCGACCAATAAAGGGGTAAATTACTTAGGCGCCCCTCTTAGTTCGTCTTTTTATTTTTAGTCATGTAAATATTTTTAGAACTTTATTTACGTAGGGTAAATTGCATTGTGGACCCTGTGTTTAGTTTAATTGCATGTATGCCCCTGTGTGTATGTGACTACGTGCTTCGCCACGTGTTGTGTTGGGCTTTTTACATCTTTTATCCTGTAGATCTGGGTTGTTATGAAATGAAGAAATATTTTCTGGTAATTGCATTTATGCCCCTGTGAGTGTTGTTTATGCGCATGTGCGGATTTTAGTGGGCTTTTTGCAACCATACCCTCGGACTTTTTGGTACCTGTTACCAAAAGGTCCCAGGAATAGGTTTTTATCACAAATAGGTCCCTGTGTGCCCCAGCCACGCGCCACGCGCGTGACTTGCTGGGTATTTTGCACCTGGGCCCCCAGATCCTCGGGTATTTGCACATTCGTCCCTGTGCACAGTGCCCCCTTTTTATTTTTGAATAAAATATCAAATCACCTCCAAATCCAACGAGATTTTGACACATGGCTCCTGCCATGGTGTAGGAATTTCAGTGATTTTTGAGGACATTTTTACTTTCATTTAGTATTTTTAAAAATCCAAAAACCTACTTTTTAGCTACTGTTTAGGTTTAAAAATACCAAAAAAATATAAAATCACCTCCAAAAATTCTGAAAAAATTAGATACTGTTGTTTGCTTGCTGATTGATTTTCGAGCCAATTTTGGCTATTTTTCATCGCTTAAAAACCCTAAAAATTGAAAAAACCCCAAAAACCCATAAAAATTATAATAATTCATTTAAAAATCCAAAAACAATAATTAGGGTGCCTAAATTTTCCTTATCTTTTCTAGATTACAGGAAAATTACCTTCAGGGCTTTTTGAGATCCAAAAATATTTTATTTTTGGGTCTTAAGCCTTGCTGGACAGTATCTTTTATTTTTAGCACTGTTTGATTTTTAGAAAATAATTTACCCATTAGAAAAATACCAAAAATTAACCAAAAACACTTAAAAACATAAAAAACATAAAAACATTTTTCTTGAATTTTTGCTTGCTTTTTGGTGTGTTTAATAAATTGCCTAAGTGTGTTTTTATTTCTTTCCTTTTATTTTCTTAATCTTTTAAAAATCCCAAAAAAATATAAAAAGTATTAAAAACCCCTAAAAAACATTTTCCTTTTATTTTAGTTTCTTTTCACTACTTCATAGGCCTACGGCCAATCCGTGCTCCTTGCGTTCGACCCTGGGAGCTATACCAGGTTAATCTTATAGCTAGACCGCTCTTCTTGTTTTGAGTGATTTGATCTATTCTGAGTGGTTATTTTTCTTGATACACCCTCTCTCTGAGATCCGGGTCGCAACGACCCTTGTTTCATTACCTTCACCCGGGTCTTGAGGAAATTTTGGGTGGTATCATGCAACAAAAGCAACAATTGTTTGGGTGTACGAGGATGTGAACCAGTGCAATATTGCATGAAAATGCATGTAAGATTTTAAAAGTGTGGAAACACGAAAGGAAGGATTTGTATAATATAATTCTAAATTCCATTATTGCAAACCATCGTGACAATAACAAGTATGAGTCTTCCTTAAGCTTTATATGTTGTCACCCATATATACCACATTTTATATAGAAAAAGACTTGAGAATCTATCTACTTAGAGATCTTTGATTTTTGCGAGAGATGTCAGTACATATATAACAATTATCTCTAAATGCAATTTGTTGTTATGTATCAACACCAAGAACATGGGAGAATGTGTATTGTTGCAAGAAGATAGGGGCGCAACTCAAAAGGACATGTATAAAGATCCCTTCTTGTAACTATACTAGTTTTGGGAATCATTAGATCGGATAAAAAGGATCAATTAATGGAGCTAGGTGAGCATAACGGTTAGGGTGTATGATGTTCCGAGGGCCATCGAGATCGATGCCATAGAAAACCTGGAATATCACTAGACACGGTTAAAATCTCTAATTTTGAGAAAGCTCGTCTCAAGCACATTAGATTAATACTTTAAATCTACAATTTTTTTATTGTACATGATATGAAACTAAATTAAGACAACAATAAAGTTCGAATTTGCATGTCCACGAGTACATAATAGATGCAATTCTAAAACATGACCCGCCATAGTACAATTATATGCTTATAAAAATATCTATGGGAGGAGACTTTGGACCCAACTAGTGACTTCTCTTGAGAAAATACAAGCATCAAGGGTACGACGTCCACAACCAACGAAGTCTGGTGTTCTCCTTAGCACATTTAAGGTACATCAATTATTTCCATCCTCCCACACCTTCTATTTGGAGGTGTTAGATGAGTTAGGTCAGATTATTGACTTAGAGAGATCGACATAAACCAAGATCTATTAACGAATCCGTAATTACCCTGTTAATTGTTGCAAATTAATTGTTGTTTATGTGTTGTCGTGATGTAGCCGGGTAATCGGAATCAATCAAAAAATAACCCCAATTAATTAATCAATTAATGCAAAGGCGGTTTATTATTTGTTTAACATGGGTAAGCCCCATGGTTGAACTCAAGAGGCAAGAGGAAGGTTCAGAATTAATCTCTAAATAATCCATAAATTAGGTTTTCAGAGACATGAAGAACGAATATTTTTGGTATTTTTATCTTTTCAGTTTTTTATGGATTTTTAATGAAAAGATGCAATCAATCAGTCAATCAAGAAAATACGATGCATGATCTTTCATTATAGTTTTGATGCAAAGAAAATAATGTTATGCTATGTGACGAGAAATGAATAAATGCATTTTTTTATGATTTCCAAGCGATGCAATAACACGATACAAAATGGTGGAGCAGTAAGCCAAATCAATTATTCCAAACAACCTTCCCTTAGTCAATCTCAGAGATAAATTAATCAATTAATATCAAATTAAACTCTGCAAGAAATGTCCCCAAATTAATGAGCAATAAATTATCGAGCAAAAGAATCAATGAATTAAAAGACAAGTGCTCAAAATAGATCCTAAATTAATTAATGCCAAATATTGTCTCAAAACTAGAATCTAAATGTTCGATATCATAAAGGATAATTCAAGGTTCAAAATGACATACGGAACACCAAAATCTGATAAATAGTGCTCAAGATAAAATTATTTAAAACTGCATGGGCTAAATAGTAAATAAAATAAAATAAATGTTCGCATGTATACTCTTAGAGGGGCTCTTCTGTAATTTTCCAAAACCAATGGCCCTTCCTTGCAATATACCCCTGGTGTGGGTAAATATGTGGTTTTTGGAACTTGAGGAGCTTCGGTGTAATTTTTCCGAAGGGGTGCGTGCCGAGCACGTGACAGAGTCCTCTTTGTAGTTCCTAGAATAGTTGAGGGCATGGACGTAATTGCCCTACGCGCGTGGACTCCTCACATATCTCTTGGTTGGGATGGCGGCTCAGGTGTCGTAAGCCTCCGAACCTCCACGTGTCAAGGTGAGGTGCCTCGGTGCGGTCTGATGTTGTTGACTCGTGTCTCAGGTCCAGATTTGATCTAGAGTGTCCGTCCCTTCTGATCTGAGGGTGGTTGTTGTGAGGTGCCCCTAGCAATCGTGGTGAAGGCGTTGTTGAGGAGTCGGTGGGTCGAGGTTGCTCCGACGACCGACGCAAGTCCAGGGGTCGTCGGAGCGGAGGTGTTCGAGGGAGCTGGCTTCGTTTGGTACCGGTCCTCGATGTGGGTGACTGGATGTGCAGGTATTCGATGGCGGTGCTGCTCTAGGCAGCTGCAATGCGGGGGAGCGTGAGGCGACCATGTTGGGGTGATGCAGAGCTTTGTGGAGGCTGCAATAGACGATGACGAGAGTGGTGGCTAGTGAATATGTCGATGACGATGATGGTTCAACTGTGATGATCGATGTCAACGGATGAGTGAGATGATATAGTGATTGGAGATGAAAGTGAGAGGAGGCATAGGAGGTTGGAAAGGTGATTGGATATATTCGCCCGAAGGTTATAGCGAAGAGTGACGGACGAGAAGAACATGCGGGGGAGGAGAAGAAGGGGATACCTGGTGTCGAGGCTCGATGACGTGCAGCCGGAGCAGGAGCGAGCCTCAGATGAGGGGGCCGCGACAAGGTCAAGTGACCTTAGATCAAGCCAGGGAGGAGGGCGGAGGTTCGGGCTGTCACCCCGGAAGCGATCCTCTTTCTGAAGCTTGTCGGCGACAGATAATTTGCTCGAGGGTTAGCAGTGGCTTTTAACTAGGAGAGGAAGAGAGGGGATTGCTGATTGGGTAAGGAGAGAAAGGTTCAGCGATGGTTGCCAAATACTGGGGAACGAATGTTGGAGAGGTGGTTGTGTGATTGTAGGGGGGGATAAGATTGGCGATGGAGGTTCGATGAGGAAGGGATAAGGTTGGGTTACAGTGAAGGGATAGAGAGAGAGAGATGGTTGGAGGGGACGTTGAGGGTTGTGGGGCGAGATACAGAGGAATGTCAGAGGGGTCAAGAACTAGAGAAAGTGGTGTCGGTCGTTGGAAGGGGATAAAGTGGACGGTGATGAACCTCATTTTCACCACTTTAATAGTCATATTTTATCAGTACAGGTGGTGAAAATGATTCATGGAAAGACCACACCTTCGAATATATGGCAATTATTTTACTTGGCAAGTATACCAAGGTCAAACACAGGGATACAAGAGTCCTAATATATTCATCAAAACTTATCGAATAAATAATGAGTGATTAAGTTCTAAATCGAGGTATTTGAATGCAAATGCGATGCGTGTCACACAATAATATGCACATATATCATGCAAACAAAATGATGCAGAGCAAAGTGATGCAATGAATACATTTTTATTTGATTTTAAATGCAACTAAGAGATGCAATGTGTATGATATGCAACAGATAACTATGCACGAGAACAATGTACAGAAATGCCCTAAAATAATCACATCAATGAGCAATCAAGGAAGGGTCACGGGGCGATGGGTTTTATAGGACAGGGAAGATAAACACGGATGGGGATGGTGACAAATGGATCTGAGGGTTTAATGGAGGATGTGGTGACAGAGGCTTTGAAGATGGAGGGGTTACATGCAGAGATGATGAGAGATGAAGGTTCGATGGCAGGTGCATGTAACAGTCGAAGGAGATCGTGACGAGGTGTTAGGGTTTCTGTGAATGGTGATGCCATGATGGAGGTGCTTGGATGTTGATTAGAGAGGAGCAGGCGGTGGGGAGTGGTCTGAGCGAGGAGGATAGATGATGGATTCGACGGAGGAGTGAGCAGTGGATGTGGGTTGAAGGTGAAGCATTGGTGTCGTTGGAGATCCAACGGTTGGGAGGGTGTACGTACTACGCACGTGAGGATTGCATGTGCAGCCCACGTGGGGAGGGTGGCGGGACAGGAAAGATGTGGACCATTGGATCGATTTGATCCAACAGCATAGACTGGAGCTGACTAGAGGACAAGAGCCCTTTGACCGGTCAAGGTCAAAGGTTGGCACGACATGATGTGGAAAATGGGGAGCGGCCACGTGGCGAGACCGTTGATTAGAGGGGAAAACACAAATAAATAGAAGGGGACGTCAAATCAAAAAGTAGCCAACATGAAAGTTGTTGGTCTCAATGAGATCTACAACTTTCATGAATGATCAAAAAAATAAAAGAAGTCATTTGTACAAAACATAATTTTACATATGTATTATTTTCCAATTAATCCATATATTTTAATGTCTTGTATTTTTTTACATTTTTATTTGGATTATGATTAGTGGTTTAATATATATACAACATATACATAATTAATCTATTTTTTTATGGATTTTTAAGTTTAGAAAACAACAAAATAAAATTAATAGAGATAAAATATGTACAAAATATATCGGTTCAAACTCTTTTATTTTCTCTGGTTTTTGTTATTTTTAATGGAATTTTCTGTTTCTTAAATACATGTTAATGAATCGATTAAAGAATGAGAAAGAATCAAGTCAAAAAATAGTATCTGTACATAAAATAATGGATCCAAGTTAGGCAAAAATCAAGGTTATTTAATTACATATTTTAACCATAACTTGTTGTATCGTTAGTGAGCGTTAATTAGTCAATTTTAGGGATTCAAATTAGTGATTTGTTAAGGAAATCTTGCTAAAGACTTCATATATAACATATGGATCATAGATTCATCATGGATGACTGAGGAGTAGAGTATGCTCGATGGTCAGGGGGTTGATCTTCAGAGAACCTCAACAGAGATAAAAGACATACAACACAAAAAGCACATTGGAGGTAAATGATGAAACTCACCTCCGCTCGTTGCTCGCTACTCCACCAAACCCCAATCGCCACTCAACAACTCTTGCAAGTGAAAACAAAATGAAGAGCACCTAAAGAGCATATGGATTTAGGGTCCTTTTAACCCAAATTCTTTACGAGCAATGATTGTAGGATCCTCATAAAATTTATATTAATCACCATCTCATAATCAAGAAGCACATTCTGACCATTTCCGATGGTTCCCCACACATGCCACGAATACCCACTCCATTTCCCTTGACACATAACCGCCACATTCGATAATAAATAATGGCTAGTTTAAGTTGGTTAACCATCTACGACTATTAGACTCACAGTCTAAGCGTGTGCATTCATAATAATGGCTCTCAAGCCACAATGAACATATTGCCATTTGTGATGGTCATAACAACTGTCATAAATACACAGCTCGTAAATTAATAAGGTTTATACTCGAGCAAAATACTACAAATTACGTGTGTACGATCTTATAGGGAATTTTTACAATCTTATAAAATATTTCTTGTCATATATAAATCACAGTCGTTCATAAAAGACAATGTACATGCTATCTAATACAAGAGATAAACTAAATATAAGACTATAATAACCAACAATATCAATATTCAATGTCATATTTAGCCTTTCAATGAGATCTATGCAGATATGTCACATATAGTTGTTCCATGTTCTGTCAATGTCTCTCTATATGGGTTTTCTGCACATGATAAGTAAATATTTGTTTTTATGTTCATTTACATGATGCTTTTACGTAGACGATCCATGTAAATATAAATAGTATATATACGTGTCTTTATGCAGGATTTCTCGCATTATTAGCTCGAAAAATATTATAAAATACATACAATTAGCATTTTAGATGAGATTCTTTCGCAATGATCATGCAAGTAACTACACAATAGGGTTTTTTTATCAACATGACCAAGCTAACGTTTGGTGCTAAATATATGACATTTTATTAGAGATTTCTATTCCAGGGTCAATCTTATAAATATTTCATGACTTATAAATATATGTATAAATATATTATTTTATAATCGACCCTTCAAAGATTTTAAGATGTTTATGTGCCTTATAAATTCCATTTTCTTATAACCAACATTCCGAACAATTCAAATAAATACTATTTTATATGGGAAAAATGGGGTTGTGCCCTCTAGGGTTTTTTTCGCAAATTTTCTTCATTTTTTTGGAAAAATATCATCATGTATATTCATCCATATATCCCTAATATATGCCATTCGAATTTCGTCAGAAACGGAGACTCCTACGACCTCCATCTAGACGTCATTTTTTTAACGGTCGCAGGATTTTTTAAATCAACCCTGTCTGGATGAAGGTCGTAGAAGTTTCTGTTTCTTACGAAATTCGAATTGCATATAAGAGAGATATAGGGATGAATATGCATGGTGATATTTAAAAAAAATAAAAAAATTGAAAAAATGGGTCGGGGCAGTACCATTGACCCCATTTTATATATGAACATCTAGCATGTAATAGCCATTGATTATTGCATACACCCTTCACAAGGTATCGACGCATAGACAAACTTACGAATATCAAAGATCACATATAAGTCGGTATTAAAAGAATTTCACTCGATATCCTTTACAATATTTATGCCCATTTAAAGTGTGCTTTTTGCATAATGTTGGCTATATATTGCATGTGCACATTCCCACTAATTTATAGCACTAGGATGTTACCCGCACTTCGCGGCGGAACAATGTGATGATTCGATATAAATTGAAATATTTATTGTAACGTCTACTAAAATGAAAAACAATCAAAATAAAAGGAGAATTATGTCAATAAATAGAATATCCAATAGAGTGATTTTGAATCTTTTATAGTGATAGGATTTGAAAGTTGCTGGATTGATTTATGATAATGTAACAAAGAGAAGATGGACTCTACTTCTTAAAAAAATGAAGAAGATAGATGGGATGCTTCCTGTGAAGGAAGGGGAGAGAGTTAAACACTTGCATTGCCTCCAAGCAAGTAGGATAGAACCTCGAGGTGCTTTTCACATGTGGAGTGGAACTTCAGAGCTCAGATGATGTTATAGCTGCAGAAGATAGATCGCCTAGAGTCTAATCGTCCCAACTGCGAATCAAAGGGAATCTGTGAGATAGGGAGCTACTGGAGTTAGATGAAGAAGATCTAGAGTTCCGGTCACTAATCCTATCAGGAGTTCAAATGTGGAAGGAATAGAACAAAAATTGGAGGGAAACAAAAGGGAAGTGGCTCGTGATGATGATAGATGATGTTTTTTTTAATCAAGCTGAATAGAAATCGAAGAAGAGATTGGTTTGAGAAGAAAATAGAGAAAAAGAAGTGAAAGAGATTAAGAAGAAAATTAGAGGAGAGATAAAAGCTACAGAGCTACCTGAAAGATAGCCAGAAGATGGAACTCGGAGGAGTTCCAGGTCGTTGACTCAAAGGACGGTGATGTTGGAGGCTCAGATGCTTCATGTCCAAATGATGATTGGAGCTGCTCCTTACAGGGTGATATCGATCATACCCGTGACGGTGTGGAAGCCGCATAGAGAAAGACTTATAGGTGACGAAGCATGGCTCGAAGTTTTGCGAACCTCGACCAAGAGTTGATTAAGAAAGCGAGCTATCGCAGATGGTGGATGCGCTCCGAACCTTCGGCCACTGTGTACGATCAAAGGGGGTTTAGATGCGAAGAGATAGCATGGAAACATGGATGATCAGGTTTAGATGTGAAGAGATAGTATGGAAATGGGGATGGTCGATAGGGTCGCCATTGAAGAAAGGGGAAAATGGTAAGAAAAGAGGGTTGTCAACATTTATCATCCCATGCACGGATAGCAGTTTTCATTGGGAAATTTCCAGAGATTTTATGGATAGAGCACTAACCTCGTTAAGTGCGGGAGATCCAAAGAGAAACAATGAAGACACATGTTAGATGATAAGTTAAAAAGATGGGAGAAACGTGAACGCTAAAGCGGGGGAGCAAGAAAATGTGGAAGGGGAGATGGAAAGAATTGAAAGAGATAACAATGAAAAATTGACAATAAAATTTACCATATGATGAACGGTTATTCTTAATGTTTTTGGTAGTTACAACAAATAAGTAAATTGTTGACTGAGACAGTGTAAATATACATATTATAGGTTAAATATAGCATTGATATGAAGACATGTTGAACAAAGATAATCAGAAAGATTGACAGCATTATGAGATGCAATAAATTTGAAAGTCTATTATTTTAAAGAAATACAACATTTAGCAGACATCTCACAGAAAATGATATAAAGGTCATCAACATGAAACATGAATAGGCAAATATTTAAATGATTAAGAACATTATAAGCAGATAGAGATCTAGTGACAGGAGGAGCAGAGAAGATTAAATTTAGAATTTGGAGCATGCACATCCCTCAGTTAGTTATTTTGACTTAAATTAAATTTGTTATTATTGTTCAGATTCATGCACATCCCTCGGTTTGCAATAAAAAAACCCGACATTATCTAGGTATTTTTTTAAATTGTTGCATAGAATACATGTTCGTATACCAACAATACATGATCAAACCACACAAAAGCCAAAACCCCTTCCTTCATAGATTAAATCGGAAAAAATGCGAATTACACAAAAAACATACGGATGCCAACATAAACACGAATTCATTCAATGCAAGATCAAATCATATTAAATAATTAGAATGGACACACAAGTAAACTTTCTTAAAAGGATTAAAACGAAGCATATTGTCAAGACATAATAATAGGATTAACTTGAAATACAACTTATTCGAACTACAAAATTATAGACGACTGATGCAAAATGTTGAATAAAAATTATTTAATATTCTTGCTGATATTAATTTGAAATTTAAAAATGTTAACATATAACTTAAAACATCAATAAATTAAACTCTAACATCAATTCATCTAAATCTGGACGAAAGAAACAATGACCATATTGCCTTTTCAAATTAACATCGCTTAATGAAAGAAAACATTGTTAAAAAAAAGAAAATAAAAATGAAATGGATGAATAATCGAATCTTAACTGCAGATAGAGCTGTAGAAAGCCAACAATTGCACCCATGTAAACGAATATAAAATAAATAGGATGGACATGCGAGCAAACTTGCTGAAGGGGTTTAAAATGAAGCATATCGTCAAGCTATAAAGACAGAAATAAATTATAACACAACTCATTTGATCCACAAAATTACAGGCAACTGAGGCAAGTAATTCAAAGCAAAATTATGTAGATTCATTTAAAATTCGAAATTGTTAACACGTAACAGAAAATCAACTACTAAATAACCAAACAATATAAAAGAGTGGATTCTGTAACAATACAGAAAATATATAGATTAAAAAACAACCACCTCAACACGTACAACTCAATTATCTAAATTTATAAATCATTATCGTTAAACAATTATTCTAAGTGGACGAACAAAGTTACAATTATCATAAAAAATGTACAATGCAAATAACCAACATATACGGGTGATGATATATTTATAAATGAACACATGGAAAAATACCAATTGCTGATGTTTACAGTATATTCAAACTCATCTTAGATCGACAAATAACATGACGGTAAAATATGCAGTAAATAGTTATAGATAAGCAATAATACCGAAAATTTCAAAGGCAAACTTCAAAATAATAGAAATTACATAGGGTTACATAGGGCATCACTTTCTCTATTGAGAGGAAAAAGAGTTTCTATTGCTGAGAAAGGGGAAAATCTAAAGGGAGAATCTATCAATCAAACATAAATGGATGATAGAACATAATAAAAATAAAACATCATGCATGGAAGTTGCTGAAACAAAAACAATAAATTTGAACGCTTATTAAATGATTAAATTCAAGCACATCTTCCAGCTAAAACCATATCAAGAAAAAACATTTTATGCACTGGGCTGAATAGCTTTGTTAACTATATCTTGCAAATAAACATTATATCTCGATCAATAAATTATTATAAACTACTTTAGTCTAATTAATCTCATTAAGTTAATATGAGAGTTCGAAATATACACATTTATATATCTTTCTCACTCTGACTATGATGACAATGGAAAGGAAAAAGAAAATCTTTTAAAGTTTATACCTATAAATGGAGGTAGAATATAGATAAATAACATTCATACACAGATAAAGAACATTTATGCAGTCCAAAGTCAGAGTGTAAAAACAGAAAAAATATATTTGATATATCTCATATCTTGTAAGCTGAAATTATATTATCACTGCACACAACGCTAACAACACATGCTCCAACATTGAAGAAAGAAACACCCAAATTTGAAATGACAACAATAGCGAGATAAACACTTATGAAGATGTCAAATCAGGAGGAACCGAAAACACAAACACCTTTCAAAGTAAACAAACAAAGATTAATCGAGATGAAACATGCTAATTAAAAGAAGAGTAACCCATAAGGAAGGAGACAACATAACGACAAATATTTGTAAGGACATGCCAATTCAGAAGAGAATGTAAAACACAACATCTATCAGAAATAGACAAATATTGATTGAGATAAAACATGCAAATTAAATTAACGGTAAATCACATGTAAATAGAAAATATATTAGAGTCACAGATCTCTGTACCTACAGACGAACCGGATGTTGTTGGAAAACCCCTCCTAAATATGCCGAGTAAGAACAAAGGAAGAAGCAACCTTGTACTCCTAAGAGGAAAAGTCGTTCTGCATACCCTTGGAAGAGTGAAGGCGACGGTCGGAGAAGGAAACAGAATAGAGATCGACAGATGCAGGTACCTGCACCCAAAGATGGAACGAAAATATTTGGAAAAAAAATCAAAATATATCTCAAATCGGAGTAGAGGATGAAAAAAAATCCGCAGTCGGAGAAGATAACGACTCGAGAAGGAGATCGATCGTCTGGGAACAAAAAAGGGAAGAGGAAGGCTGATGAACAGAGAAAAGAGGAGACACGTGAGAAACCAACCGACGGAGACAGAAAAGGGAAGAACCGACTGGCAGAAATTGGGAAAAGGGAAAAGCTAAAGATAGTAACTTGACACCTGGCATGCATGCAGACAAAGGAAAATACACGTCATCATATCGTGCGGAGTGGGGGAGAAAATCAGAAGATGGGCAAGAAATTGTAACGGAAAAACGGAAAAGGAAAAAAATACAGGGAAAGAAATCGAGAGGAGAGAACGTGTCCGAAAAAGCATCATTTCAGAGGAAAGGGAGCGCACAGGAAAGGGAAAATGGAGAGAGGGAAAGCAATCGAGAGGACAAAACGTGTCAGAAAAAAATGTGAAGTTAGAGAGAGAGAGACGCTAAAGTGGGAAAGAGATACGGGAGAGAAGAGTAGTGGAGAAACGGCGAAGCTCTTTCAAGAGAGCGCCACGTGTCGATCAATCCGGAAAAAACCGAGCTTTAAAATATGTTTATAGATTTAATGCATATAAACAAAAGAACTGTATAGGTCAAGCAGAACAATCAGATGCATTATCCATTGATCTTGAGTAATAAAAGTTCAATGTTAAGTTTTAGTCACCATTTTTTTCACAAAATTAACCGTCTTTGATCCGACTTAATAATAAACCCTTTCAAGTTATTAACTCAATCAAAGCGTTGGGCAGAATAGAAGTCCCCGCCGCACCGCTTCTTCCAAACCCCAATTTAAGATCTCTCTCTCTCTCTCTCTCTCTCAGTCGATCGATTTCGACCTTAGCCACCGCAAGGCCATGGCTATCCCGGCGGAGCCCCCAACCGGCGGAGGCGACCTCGCCTCCACCCCCAACGGAGACGCGCTACCGGTCGCCGCCGGCGCGAAGGCGAAGAGCCGCGAGGCCGAGCGCCGTCGCCGAAGGCGGAAGCTGAAGAAGAACAAGAAGGCGGCGGCTGCACAGCAGGGCGGAGGTGACGACAGCGATGCCGAGAACGACGAGGGAGACGCGAAGGAGGACGTCTCTAATCGCCCGAAGGTCGATCTACGAACTTTGTCGGTTCCGGTTGTTTTATGATTTATCCGAAGGTCGATTCATCTGTTGTCTATTGGAATTATGGTTTGGTTTCTGATATAGTTCGAATATAAGATCTAGGTTCAGCGTATACTATCTGTATAGTTCGCTGGCGACGCACAAGCACCTGCGCGGAAGGCGGTGAGTCGCCCCGGTTACCACATGCCCAGTGAAGGAAGTTGAATTCTCCACAGAGGGAGAGATTGTTACAGCGAAACCTTCGGAAATCTGATAATTCGTCGAATGCTCAGATCGGATACAATTGGGATTCTAGTTGCAGTCACGAATATGTTTTCTGATTACCAGTGTATATAACCAGATATATTGTTTCTGAACATGCGCAGAGCACATTTCACTCCAGTCTTCCGGTTGCTTCTTTCGTACCAGGGAGTCGAGGTTACTTTTTCAGGCCTACTTCTTTTCCCCATCGGGTGTAGGCATTCTGTTTAGGTGACTAGTTGGCACCTAGGCATTCTTTCTTGACTTTGGTGTACTTGGAAAATGCTGGTAGTTAAGCCAATTCCTGTCTCCATTGGTACACCTACCAAGCAAAAATAGGACATCCTCTACTAGGTAGTTCTTTTACTGTCATGATAATCTTATTGTTCTGAAGGAAAGGAGTACTAGAAGTACCTTTGGCTTCTATATTTTTGAAAGTTTGCTCACCAGGTTTTTTCCATGGCCAAGTGAAATCGATCAATTAAATTAAACTTCTGAGAATTTCATGGGAATGGTTGGGGTCATATATATATCCTTGTCTTCTCCGAATGGATGATTAGAAACACTTTAGTATCCTGTAATGTGTGACACTAAACACCATCGGTTTTTATATGGGAAACAACATTTTTTAACAGGAAATATTGCTCGGGAAATTATAAATGCCGCACTCAGGATATTATGAGGCTCACTACATGTTTTAATATATAAATACATTGATGTGTGTTTTTGATACTTCCTTTTGTACTGTTTTAGGTGGATATTCAAGTTGAAGTGGAGTATGTTCCCGAGAAGGCTGAGTTAGACGATTTTTTTCTACAAACTTTTAAAAAGGTTCTTGAAGTGTTTACCCCTGGCGATGCACTTGGGGGTGCAGAGGTAGTAAGAGGTTTAAATGAAATGAATTTAGTACAATTTACATTCCGATTTAGCAATGTTAAGACTTCCACAAATTGATGCTTGTTTCTTATTTTTCTGATGGTCTGCAGGATCCTAGCAAAAATGATGGGGCTAATGAAGCAGCAGCCAAGAAAAATTCTGATGTTGATTCTGACGAGGAGGAGCAAGACACACAACAGAAGGAGAAAACCGTGTCCAATAAAAAGAAGAAGGTGTGTCTGTCTTCTTTGACTAGTTTTTGTAGTCTTCCATTTTTTGTTTCTATTTTTTGAAAGATTTTTACTTTCCCTTTTTTCTCATCTCTTTGATTTGGTGCAGCTCCAAAGGCGTATGAAAATTGCGGAACTAAAGCAAATATGCTCAAGGCCTGATGTGGTCGAGGTAATGTGAGAGAGCACCATAGTGAAACCCCATTTCAACTCTTATACGAGGCTGTAAACTATGAAGTACTAATCATGCTGCTGTCACTTTCTATCACTCATGGTTTTCGTGCCTTCTTAAATGCAAAAAGTATTTAAGAGTAAAAATAGATTTAATGCAGGCTTACATTTGTGAAAAATAAATATGCAAGTTATAGTTAAGCTCTGGTATATGAAATGAGATTTTGCTTGCTTTTCTATTGAATGTAAACCGTGCCAGTCTTGGGCTTAAATATGAAGAGTATTTTGTCATTATGTTCGTGTTTCCCCCCAGAATTAAACTGCCTAACTCCTTTGTTAATGATGTACTTGTAGCCATGAAACCAAGTTTTTGCAATTTAGTCTTTATCATCAATTCAGTAGGATGGGAGAAAATCGAGGAAAACTAAATGTGGTAAAAAAGTTGCTGTTTTGCTAAAACAAAGCCCACGTGTTTTCAAAGTAATGAATGCTATAACAAACAATAGGTAAAGGGAGTTGATTCCATGAAGTTGGTAGTGACCGCAAACTTTTATGTAGAAAAATGCTTCAAAAGTCTGGGAGGAGAGGGTGGGCTGAGGGGAATGGTTTTGGTGGTGATTAACGAGAGGTTTGGAGGGGATATCAATATTGATTGAAATGAGGTAGCTCAAAGATGGTTAACTATTATTTCAATTTGGACTGTTTGAGGAGATAAGGCGGTTGATTGGAAAATGAGCCGAAACAAGGTTGCAATAGTCGGCCAGCTATAGTTCGGTTATTCGGTTCGACTATGCGGTCCGGGAAGCGCAAGAGAGACAAATTCCTAAAAAGTGTTCTTTTAAGAACGTTGTTTAGGAATTTGGCTCAAAACAGTTCAAATTCTTTTCAACAAGAATTTAGGCAAACATTTACATTTCATTAGGGCGTTACCTACTAGCGACGTGTTACATGAGAAGTTGGCAAGGGCCACTACATCGCTGCCCAGATATAGTCCAAAATTGCACAGGTTCTAGCATAAGAAATGTAAGCGAGTAAATGAGCTAGTTCTGCTGCATCGCCGCCCGGATGCAGTCCAAAATCTACAAGGGTTCTCGCACGCATGTGGGTAAAGAAGTTTGTCCAAAAGAGGTTGCAAAGGAAGTTGTGGATATGTAGCTGGAATATTGGCACTTTGACTAGCAAATCGATGGAGATAGTCGATATGACGAAAAGATGGAAGATTCAGATATTATGTCTCCAAGAGACAAAATGGGTTGGAGAGAAAGCAAGGGAGATCGAGAAGACATGCTTTAAACTTTGGTATTCAAGTAAAGATAAGGGCAGAAATGGGGTTGGATTGGTTGTTCATAAGGATTTGAAGGATTGTATGGTTGAGGTGCAAAGATTCAGAGATCGGATTATTTTGCTAAAAGTGGTGCTCGAATAAGAAATTTTGAATATCATCTCAGTTTATGCACCGCAAATTGGTTTATATGGAAGGATTAAACAAGCTTTTTAGGAGGATTTGAATAAGATTATGTATGGAATCCCACAAAGAGATGCGATTTGCCTAGGTGGAGATCTTAATGCATATATGGGAAAGGATGCTTCAGTGTACATGGAGGACATGGCTTAGAGGACAGAAATGAAGAGGAAAAAGTCATTCTGGATTGTGTAACGGCTTTATGATCTTGTCATAGCAAACACTCTTTTCAAGAAGAGGGGGGAGCATTTAATTACTTATAAAAGTGGCTCAACCAGAACATAGATAGATTACTTTATGTTGAGGAAAAGAGATCGGTTGTGTTGCAAAGAATGCAAAGTAATCCAGAAGAGAGTTTGACCACCCAACATCGTGTATTAGTCATGGTTGTGCAAATAAAAGGGTTGCTAAAGAAAATGATGGTTTTCAAGGTCACAAGAACTAGATAGCGGAATCTTCGATTGAAGCAATCAAGCTTCAGGGAGAAGGTTTTAGAAGACTTATCTTTGGATTGTAACGTAAGTGCAAATGAGATGTGGGAGGCGATAGTATCTTGTGTCCAAAGGGTAGCCAAAGAGATGCTAGGTGAGTCAAAGGGAGAAGCTCCAGGCTAAAAGGAGGCTTGGTGGTGGAGTGGAGGAGTATAAGAGAATTAAATCTCAAATTTAAAATAACATGTTTTAAAGCTATGCTTAAGGATAGAATTGATGAAATTGTCACAAACTACTAAATAGCTAAGAAGGAAACAAAGAAGGCTGTAAGCAAAGCTAAATTAAAAGCTTGTGAAGTTCTATACAAAAATCTCAACTCTACGGAGGGTCAGAAGGATATATTCAGGTTGCTAAAGCAAAAGAAAGAAAGACCGAAGACCTTTCTCATGTGAGATGCATTATGGATGAGGAAGGTCATGTGCTTGTTACTCAGAAGGATATAAAGACTAGATGGAAGCAATACTTCCATAAGCTTTCAATGGAGAAGGAAATAGAGAGATCGTTTTGAAATATCTAGCTAGTAGTGAAAGTTACTTGAATCATGCAACATATAGATAAATACAAAGGAAGGAAATAGAGGAGGCTTGAAGGTCATGAGACATGTGAAAGGTGTAGGACCTGATGACATTCCTATAGAAGTTTGAAAAGTTTTAGGTGAGCGTGGTTTGACTTGGCTTACAAATTTATTCAATGTTATTTGACGGAGCAAGAAAATGATTGAAGATTGGAGGAGAAGCATTGGGGTACATCTTTATAAGAACAAAGGAGACATTCAAAATTGTTCAAATTACAGAGATATCAAGTTAATGAGTCACACTATAAAAATTTGGGAACATGTGATCGAAAGAAGGTTGAGGCAAAGTTTCCAAATAAAAGAAAACCAATTCGGATTCATATTAGATCGCTCAACTATTCAAGTCATCCGCTCGTTGAGGAGAACAATCGAGATTTATAGAGCTAAAAGGAAGAATCTCCATATGATTTTTATTAATTTGGAGCAAGGTAGGCTATCGGTATTGGTATCGGCTACTTGTCGATACGATATATCGTAATCAGGCCGATTTCGTGAAGGCAATGGCCTTGGAAGGGTAAATATCAGCCATATCGACGATATATCGGTCACCTGTCGATATTGATATATCGTCGATATATCGACTATATGGCTTACCCTGATTTGGAGAGGGCTTATGATTATGTCCCACATAAGATTGTAGAGAGTTTTGGAGAAGAGACAAGTATATGTCATTTGCATTCACCTCATAAAAGATATGTATGATAGGGATTCATCTTGTTTAAGGATACAGTCTGGGAAGACTGACTATTTTGGCATCAACATTGGCCTGCATCAAGCTTCAACTTTGAGTCCATTCATTTTTACTTTGATTATGGATGAGTTGACAAGTCACGTTCAGGATTAGATACTTTGGTGTATGTTATTCGTTGATGATAATGTGCTGATTGATGAGATCAGAGATGGAGTAGATGAGAAGCTTGAGGTCTGGAGACATGCATTGGAGACTAAAGGATTCCGTATAAGTATGGTTAAGACTGAATATATGGAGTGCAATTTTAATGGAAGCAATGGTGAAGGAATCGATGTGAAGATCAGTGACGTTAACATTCAGAAGAGAGATTCTTTTAGATACTTGGAATCTATTTTGCAACATGATAAGGAAGTTGTTGGAGATGTTACAAATAGAATAAATGCAGCCTGGTTGCCTAAAGTGGAAAGGAGCATCTATTGTTCTTTGTGATAAGAAAATTCCTTAGAAAATCAAAGGAAAGTTTTGAAAAGCATCTGCGAGACCTGCCATGCTCTGTGAATCTGGATGTTGGCATGTGAACCATATACATATGCAGAGAATGGCAGTAGCAGAAATGAAAATGTTAAGGTGGATGTGTGGACAGACACACACGTAAAGATCGGATTCGAAATGATGCCATCATAAGGAAAGTTGATGTAACTCCGATCAAGGATAAGATGCGAGAAAATCGCTTGAGATGGTTTGACCATTTGCATAGGAGGTCAACTAATGCACTGGTAAATTGAGGAGATGCGAGTTTTGGGATGTTGAGTCGGCTAAAAAAGGGCGAGGAAGGCTTAAGAAGTGTAGGAATGAGACTTTTCGAAGGGATCTTAGTTTTTTTGATATAAGCCCGGGAATGACCCAAGATAGATCTGAATGGAGGCAAAGAATCTATGTAGCCGACCCTACTTAATGTGAGAAAAGACTTTGTTGTTGTTGTACATTCATTCTTATATATTTATATACATATGGTCATCAATCGGCAAATCCAAGATCAAAGCACCAATTAACAAGCTACATATGTGGAGCATTAATATTTGTGGTGATATCAGGATAATGGAAACCTTGAAAAAATAGAAAATATAGAGAAAATAAAAAAATCAGCAATCAGTGGATAGTCGAACGAGTATTCGATCAGTCGGCTGAATAGTCAGATCGAATATTCAGTTTGAGCCAATATTTATCAGTAAGAAAATATTCAGTCAGAGACCCCCTGGCTGTTGGCTTCCTAACGCGCAACCCTCTTCAATTTATCTAGACATGAGATCAGCCATGGCTGAGTTAAAACAATATAAGAATGAATGTATTCAACATAATTTTTATGTTTAAATAATAAAAAAACCCAATTGGATAATTCCGAATAGTTACCCTAATATGTTGGCTTCCTAACGCGCAACCCTCTTCAATTTATCTAGACATGAGATCAGCCATGGCTGATATAAGAATGAATGTGTTCAACATAATTTTTATGTTTAAATAATAAAAAAAACCCAATTGGATAATTCCGAATAGTTACCCTAATACATATTATTCTTTATTCAGTGACCCCTCTGAGTGAATACCAAATATCGACTTTTACACTACTGCATGGAAAAAGGTTTAGTCGATTGACTGAAATTGATCGAGAGAGAATCTTTGAAGTTACTGGTTTAAGGGCAGTCAACAAGATGATAATATTATTAAACTCAAAAGGATATTAAACGACTGAAAGTTTGAGTAGTCGGTTAATTGTTTCCGAGTTCAGCTCTTTTAGCCTTTATTAGTGTTTTGACTTCAAGGCTTACCTGCACAATATTTCCACGTAATAAAAGATAAAACATCAGCTTTTCTTTTTGGGTTTTTATCACTTGTGCCCTTCCGAGATATCACAATTTCAGTTATGCCCCTATCTTTTTGGTAAATATCAGTTGTGCCCCTCACTTCTTTCTCCGTTATCACTTGTGCCCTTCCGTCAGATTGACCGTCAATGAGTTGACTTAACCATGATTTTTTCAAACCTTGGTGCAATTAAGAGGGGTATTATTGTCCACACTCCTTCTTCATTTTATTCCTCCTCCATTTGTTCTTCTTCCTCTCTTCATAATTTCTCTCTCTTAGTTGCACCTTCATGCATCCATCGAATCTTTAAAATTTTTGCATTTTCACGGATATATCACTCATTACGGATCAAATGGTGAATTTTATACGGATCAAATGGTGAATTTTATACGGATCAAATGGTGAATTTTTCGGTGAATTTTCATGAATCAATTAGTCAAAAATTTATCTAAATGCTGAAAGCCCTAGGGGCTGACCAGTGGGCTGTGGGCGTCCTGGGGGCACAGGGGCGACCTGGGGGTGGGGTGGGGGGGTGGGGGAGGCCGGCAGGGGGCGACCTGGGGTGGCGGGGCGCAGGGAGGAGGCAGGCAGGGGGGCGACCTAGGGGCGGCGGGGTTTGGGGGGCGCAGGGGGAGGTCGGGCAGGGGTCGCAAGGGTCGGGGGGGGGGGGGCAGCAGGCAGGGGGCGACCGAGGGGCGGCATGGCGCAGGGGGAGGCCGGGCAGGGGGCACAGGGGAGACAGGCAGGGGTCACGAGGCCTGGGGTCGCGAGGCCTGGGGTCGCAGGGGCGGGGGGAGGAGGCATGGCAAGAGGCAGAGGTCGGAGGGGAGGTGCTGGGAGTGGAAGGGAGGTGCGGGGGGGGGGGGAGGGGGAGGGGCGGAGGAGGAGGACGGGGACGAAGGCGAGGCACGTGTGCGGAGCCGAGGCTCGGGGGCGGTTGCAGGAGAGCTCCAGGAGGAGGAGGGAGGAGCTGTGGAGGAGGAAGAGAATGGAGGAAGAGGAGGAAGACGAAGAAGATGGGAGAAGAGGAAGAGAAGGGAGTAAGAAGATGGGGGTGGAGGAGGACTTTCAATCCTTTTTTAATTTAATTCCATCTGTGTCCTTGAAGTTAACGGCTGTTTGTGTTGGTTATGGACGGTCACTAACCCGAGGGGCACAAGTGATAGATTAGCAAGAAGTGAGGGTACAACTGATATTACCAAAAAGATAAGGGCATAACTGAAATTGTGATATCTCGGAGGGGCACAAGTGATAAAAGCCCTTTCTTTTTTCTTGAGGTTTAGTACTGATGCATACCAGATTTTAAGGTGGATAAATATGGAGGAGAGGAGGGGAAGAAAAACGTGCTAGCTATGTGGGGTTTGGGGAGGAGAAAGCACGGAGGTGCCCAAAGGAGATAGGAGAAAGAGGAGGAAAGGAGATGGAGAGGAGTCTCCAATCTTTCTATTCCAGCTGAACTGCCGAATATAGTGGCTTTCATTCCCTTTATACAAGAGGGGTGGGGGCCATGAGGCTACCAAAAAATATTTAAAAAAGTGAAAACTATATAATCTAACCAACCCAAAATTTTACCATAATTTGTTAATTCCACGTTGCATCAGTTTAAACTTGGCTTGGTCAACTTGCATCCATGGCCGTGTTTTTGTGGAGAGATGTGCTATCTCTGCACGTCTTTGCCTATCTTTGCGGTTCCAACACTTGAGCACTTTGTTCTTCTATCTGTAACTTAAATGATTTTTCAATCACTGTTCATGCAACATTATGAGGACGTCTTCTTCATTTTCAGTTTAGTTTCAACTCTTGATCTTGAAATGTTAGGTGTTCTAAAAAACAAATGTGTAACTATTAGGTTGTCATTATTAAAATGTCATTCACTAATACACATGTTTTATCCCTTACTTTCCTCATGCATCTTTGCGATTCTCTTCCAAAATTCCACACGATTTGACATGTTCCCCGTAACTTGCGCATCCGCAAGTCGTATTTCCTTATAACTTGCGCTGTTGAGCATCCATGCTTTCTATCAATATTCTAAGCTGCATGCATGTTTCCCCCTTTTTCTAATCCATTATAATTTTCCTCTCACCTCATTATTTCGCATGCATCAAGATGCCATTTTGATTGATTTATATAATCTGGATGAACGTGATGAGAGAAAAGCGAGGGAGGGTGAGACAAAGAAAGGGAGATATTGCTTGTAGTTGGATTTGAGAAGAGAAGCGCAAAGATGTACGACATGAGAGGAAGGTAAAAGAATAAAGATGATGTTTGATTTCCAACGTGATCTCTTTTAAATATAAAAATTGATAAATAAAATTATCTATTTAAGTGACGACCTAATAGAAATGAAGAGGGAAAGGTCATTCTGGATATTGTAATGACTTATGACCTTTTCATAGAAGATACTCCCTTCAACAGGGGGCATTTAATTTAATTACTTAAGACTGGCTCGACTAAAACACATATAGATTACTTTGCGATGATGAGAAGAGATTGGTTGTGTTGCAAAGACTGCAAAGTAATCCCGGGAGAGAGCTTGACATTTCAACATCACTTGCTAGTCATAATGTGCCATAAAAGGATTGGTAAAGAAGAGGATGGTTTCCAAGATCATTAGAACTAAATAGTAGAATCTTCAATTGAAGCAATTAAGCTTTAAGGAAAAGGTTTTAAAAGTCTTATATTGGGATTGTAAGGAAAGTGCAAACGAGATGTAAGAGGCGGTAGCATCTTGCATCCAAAGGGTAGCCTAAGAGATGCCGGGTGAGTTTAAGGGAGGAGTTCCATGCCAAAAGGAGGCTTGGTAGTGGAGTGAAGGGGTACAAGAGAAGGTTAAAATTAAAAGAGCTTAAAGCTATGTATAAGGATAGAATGGAGGAAACTGTCACGAACTACAAAATAACGAGGAATGAAGCAAAGAAGGCTATAAGTGAAGCTAAGTCGAATGCTTATGAAGTTTTATACAAAACACTTGACTCAAAGGAGGATCAAAAGGATATATTCAGATTGACCGAAGCCAGAGAAAGAAAGATCAAAGATCTTTCTCAAGTGAGATGCATCAAGGATGAGGAAGAACACGTGCTTGTTACTCAGAAGGATATAAAGACTAGATGGAAGTAGTATTTCTATAAGTTTTTCATTGGGAAGGGAATAGAGAGATTACTTTGGGAGATCTTGCTGGTAGTGAATATTATTTGAATCGTGCAAGCTATAGACGAATACAAAGGAAGTAGAGGAGGCTTTAAAGGTTATGAAACTTGGGAAAGGGGTATGACATGAGGACATTCCTATGGAAGTTTGGAGGATTATAGGTGAACATGGTTTGACTTGGCTCACAAATTTATTCAATGTTATTTGGCGAAGCAAGAGAATGCCTGAAGAATGGAGAAGTATTATGGTGTCTCTTTATAAGAATAAACGAGGCATTTAAAATTGTTCGAGTTGTAGAGGCATCGAACATATGAGTCATACTATGAAAATTTGGGAATATCTGATCGAAAGAAGGTTGAGGAAGGTTTCCAAAGTATTTGAAAATCAATTCGGATTCATGCCAGGACACTCAACTTATTGAAGTTATCCACTTGTTGAGGAGAACAGTGGAGATTTATAGAGCTAAAAAGAAGAACTTCCATATGATTTATATTGAATTGGAGAGGCTTATGATCCAATCCCACGGGAGATATTTTGGATTGGAGAAGAGACAAGTACCTACACTATACATTAAACTTATAAAGGATATGTATGACGTGGCTTCATCTTGTGTAAGGATCCAGCTTGGAAAGATTGGCTACTTTAACATTTGCATCGGTGTGCATCAAGGTTCAGCTTTAAGTCCATTTCTTTTCTACTTTGATTATGGACGAGTTGACCAGTCACATTCAGGATGAGATACCTTGGTTTATATTGTTCGCCAATGATATTGTATTCGATGTGATACGAGATGGAGTAAATGAGAAGCTGGAGGTATGGAGTCATGCCTTAGAGATAAAAAGATTTCGTATAGTAGGGCTAAGACTGAATATCGTGAGTGCACATTGGCTAGAAACAAAGGTTAATGACTTAAGCTGAAGATTGGAGACGATACTATTCAGAAGAAAGATTCTTTTAGATACTTGAGATCTTTTTTGCAATAGGATGGGGAAATTGATGCAGATGTTATTCATAAAATAAATGCAGGTTGGTTAAAGTGGAAAGAGCCTCTACTGTTCTTTGTGATAATCTCTTTGAAAGTCAAATGAAAGTATTACAAAGTAGCCGTGAGACCTGCTATGCTCTATGGATTAGAATGTTGGTCTGTAAACCACAGATACGTGCGGAGAATGACAATAGAAAGGTGAAAATGATAAGGTGAATGTGTGGGTCGTAGTCAGATGAAAAGATTGAATTATGAATGATGCTATTAGAAGGAAAGGTGATGTAGCTCTGATGGAGAATGAGATGAGAGAAAACTGATAAAGTTGGTTTGACCATTTGCAAAGAAGGTCGGTTGATGCACCTGTTAGAAGATGTGAAATTTGGGATGTTGAGCTGGTTAAGAGAGGGCGATGAATGCGTAAGAAGTGTTGGTATTTGGATTTAAGTCCGAGAATGATCCAAAATAGATCTGAATGGAGGAAACAAATCCATGTAACCGACCCTACTTAATTGTCGGAATATGCTTTGTTATTGTTGTTGAACTGACGACCTAATAGATGAAAATTGAAACATAAATCTAAAAAAAGAGGGAAGTTAGCCGTTAATTCCAATTTCCAGCAATGGGGATTTGTGAGTGTTTTCTCTAAGTTTACATTTACTGCATGAGGGGATCGGATTCCTGGGAAGAAGACGACGAGGGAAGGATATGTAATTTACTGCATGAGGGGATCGGATTCCTTGGAAGAAAATGACGAGGGAAGGATATGTAATGCGAACTCATGAAATTTCATCGAAATTTCGGTAAATTTCGATCACATTTCGTCCAAATCGAGCAACATTTGTGAAGGAAGGCTCCGTATGGGCATTTTGCTCGAAATTTCGGTCCCATGTCGAAACTGAAATTTCGACAAAATTTTGCTGATATTTTGTGAAATCTGAAACAGATGAAATTGTGGTTTTTATTTTCATCAAATAAAAGATCATATAGACATTTGATATTCATTGGACATTAAAATAACTTATACATGCTATTTATATTCTAGGATATCAGGAGTCCAAACCAACCCTGTTGTAGGTAATCCTCCAGGAACCTTATCATATCACATTGTATTATCCACACACTCTATGTAAGATGTAGTCTCTCATCCCCGCTCCAGCCTACTTCACATCTTCATTGAAAACACAATTAAAAATCATGTATGTTTGCCTTCTCAATAATGATATTAAGTAGATCTATTTAAGTGCAGATGATAATTTCTTTAGTGTTAATTCACTTGATCGACAAGAAAGATATTGATTCCTTATCTCTTTCTTCTCTATCGGTGAATTGAGGGAAAGAGTGCACCAGAGGTGAAAAAGCAAGAAATAGGGCATTATTAGAAGGCCTGTAGTTGGCACACTAAGATATGCTAGCTTGAGCCGCCTTTTATATTAGTAGTTAGTAGTTGTTTTTTAAGAGCTCAAAATATCTATATAAAAATGTTAGTTAAAAATGGCAAATTAGCTCCCCCTTTGTGGACAGCTATTAAGAAGTGAGGTTTATATACTAGTTGGAAGACTGCGCTATAGCAGAAGGACAGCAAAAAAGCGCAAGCAAATTAGTGTAGCCATTCGCACGCTCAACTAAGAAGGTTCAGCGGGGCTTCAGCTACTCCATCCGGAACATCTTCTTTCTCTAGTACACGGGTACCTCGTCCCTTTCCCATTTCACTTGGGTGCGCATCAGATGTTCGAAAAGGGCACGGGAATATACTCTTTATCTGTCCCCATCAGGTATGACCCGTCAAAGAAAGATGAGACCTTCCCTCTGCCTTAAGTGATGAATAAGGAATACACGGTGCAGATGAACTCATCCCAGATATGTAGAGTTTATTAGCACATATGACAGAAAGAGGCCTTAGAATGGCACACAGAGGGAGGCCCCAGGGGAATGGCTTTGATGGAGGGGATGACCGAGGAGGAGAGTGTGGTCGATGGTCAGGGGGTTGATCTTCAGAGAACCTCAATAGAGATAAAAGGTATGCAACACAAAGAGCTCATTGGAGATAAATGATGAAACTCACCTCCGTTCGTTGCTCGCTACTCCACCAAACCCTAATCGCCACTCTGCAACTTTGTCAATCCTTTTTGCTAGAAGGCTCTAACTCCCAAGCCACTTATTAAATTATTAGAACGGGATATCAGTGGAGCCCATGATGCCCATCTCAAATGGGAAAATGAACTTTGGTTACCAGGCAATAGGGAGGAGATTGAAAGATTGTCGGGATGAATGGAACATCGTTTATTGCATGGTACAAAGTTATGGAAGGCAAAACATATATTGGGGCATATGTTGATAGAGTATCCACGTGCATACTGCTTCACATGGTTGTTTTGCATGCAGCGCTGGTTGTGGATTCCTCTTCTCTGTTTCATTTCCATCAACTTTCAGTAGAAACTTGATCACTAATCAGTTCATTGCGATAACAAATTTTCTCTGTATGCTTTTGTTGTCAGGTATGGGATGCCACAGCAGCAGATCCTAAATTGCTTGTTTATTTAAAATCCTATAGAAACACGGTACCTGTACCCAGGCATTGGTCTCAGAAGCGGAAGTTTCTACAGGTGAGTCTTGCCTCTTAGACATATAATATTTTATTCTACAGGTGAGTCGTGCCTCTTAGACATACAATATTTTAATGGAAAATGCTAGATACAGATTTGATTATAATGTAACATACATATTTAACAAGAGTGGGTGGTGATAATAAAAGTCTTTCACCCCTCTTATACACGTAAATGCTTCTTGCAGGATACTGGATGACTGTAAGTCACATTGGAGCCTGAAAGCATCAGTTTTTGCTAAGGGGTTATGTTGGATTGGTTCACCTTCATACTTGGATGTAGTCTTGTTTACCTTCCTGCGACATTATTAGAATATCTTAATTTTGCTAAAACTGGGAATGTGTGCTCTAGTGGCTTCTTTAGGTATTCTTTCATAGTTGGGCTCTAGGAGTCCTCTGCATGTGATATAGACTGAATCTCTTCTTTTTATGTTGCAGATCTAGTGAGCTGTTACACTGCCTTAGTATATGTTTCGATTTTCTAATGTGTTATCTAGCACACCGCAACCCCGTCATATTTCCGTCTCTTCAGATTTTACAAAACTTGGAATCGTTGCAGGGAAAGCGTGGTATTGAGAAGCAACCTTTCCAGCTTCCTCATTTTATTGCTGCGACTGGAATTGAGAAAATTCGTCAGGTTAAATTCTTGTTGGCCAGTTTCCCGTGATATTTTTTTTGGATAAAATACATAAGATGGTTTGGGACATTCAATTCACCATATTCTTCTTCATTGATTTCATGTGTATCTTTATGATGCTTGGCAGAAGGAAAAATTTCAAGACATATTAAAAAATACAATTTAGAAAAATAATAGAAGTACATATAACCCGTGTTTCCCTTTCTTTTAGCTGTTTTGTGCAACTATGTTATTTTCATGTCCAATTAACCTTATTTTAGTTCTAGCAAGTAGCAGCATAACCATGTTTTCTTGCTTGATGATGCAAGCTAATTTATAAGATTTATCATTTGAATGCAGCAAGTATTTTTTCTGCTTTAAGTTGTAGTTTCGTGTATTATACAATAGGTTGTTCTGATATTTTTTTAGAATTTGTTTTATTTTGAAGCTTAATTATTAGGATAATAACATGCGTGCCTAATTAAAGGCTCTTTTGATCAATGAGAAATATTGATTATGTGGGAATGGAATCCGATAGTTTATCTCTGTTCTCTCCCCTTTATTCTGTTCATCTTGTGCGCATCTTCATGCTTCTTCCCAGAAGCACCGTGTGGCTCGGCATGTTTTCCTTTTCAACTATGTGCATCTTTGTGCTTTCCCACTATAGATGCACTTCTCCCTTCTTTCCATTGCCCTCTTCCCCTTTTCTCCCATTTTGTCCTTCTGGTTTTATTCAGTTTTATCGAAGCATTCCTTGATTAATTCTCAATATCGGATGATTATTTGGAAAACCTGAATTCTTGGGAATATCTGAATAAAAATATCCAGATTTAATGAGATGGTAACTGATTGACTCGATACAAACGGAAATTAAAGAGATGACTTAAAATCTTGTCAGAAAATTCGAAAGCGGTTGAACCTTGCAATGGAGAATGTCTCAGTCTCAAAATGGAAGACTAATAGCCAAAGCAACGAGTCACACTTCGATTCCAAATGGCAACTGGAAGCTTCGATTCCAAATGGCAACTGGAAGCTGTGTAGCTGGAATTGTCCTTCATATGTTCCTGGTCCCATTGCATGAGATTACAGATCAATAAATTCAACAAGTCTGTTGCTTGTAGCACAACCAGAGGACCTTGGTCGGCATTGGGCACAAGAATATCTAGCAGATCTCTTGCTAGGTCCCATTATCCTTAAGAATTGAAACGAGGTCTATACTTAGAGGTCGGCATTGAGCACAAGAATATCTAGCAGATCTCTTGCTAGGTCCCATTATCCTTAAGAATTGAAACGAGGTCTGTACTTAGATTAACTACATTGCATTCAAGTCCTCACAAGCCCTCCAAACACCATGATGGTTGCTCGACCTCTATTCCAACGGACTCCAAACTTCCCTCCATTTCACATTAACCAACCAAGTCCCATCTCGACTTTTCAGTACCATTTCTGCCATTGCCCCGGCCACTGTCTATGTTTGCAGGTTCTTAATTGTGTTCTGATCAGTTGTTACGAGGCCTTCACCCAAGGCTCCTTGTAGTGGATGCTCTTTTTTTGAAGGAAAAAGGATGTGCACCCATGGTGTTGCGCACCCAGACCTTGTAATTGTTGCCTTACTGGTCTCCTTTCTATTTCTTTGAATGAATTGAGCTTCACATCTTCAAAAGAGGGTGGAGAATGAGATTTCATGAAGTATGATGTTATGTACTTACATGTTTAACTGATTTGTACAGTTCTGGTCCAAGTAAACAAATTCAAATGAAGATTTGTTCCAGCAACTGCATAGGCTTTTGAGAACTTCTTGTGTTTTCCCTCCCCTTTTTAAATTTTGGGCTGTTGGGTTCGAACCATTTAGGGTTTCTTCTTCTCCGATGAGGCAACTGCTGTTGTTTGGAGTCATGGGACTGTATAGGAAGCTTGATGTGTCTAATTCCTAGATATGGACTAGGGGAGGAGTCTCGTTGATCATCTGCGGAGGTCTTGATTACTCCAGAGTAGGATAAATATCTGATATCCCGCGAAGGTTGTGGGGTTCTGTCTGAGACTTGTTCTTGCTACAGGATGCATTAATTTAGATTCCTACACAATAGTGTCTGTTCTGACCTCCTGTATTGTCAGTAGCTCCTACAGGGTGTTGCTGCTGAAGATGAGAAAAGAAATCTCCAACTCCTACCCCTTTAGACCCTCCCCTGAGGATATCTTTTTCTAGGATGTATTCCTAGGATGCTGCTCCACATGTTTTTGATTTCTATACAGGCTGAGTAGTGGCTGTTTGTCTCCTGAAAGTTCATTAATTGATCTACAGTGGTTTAGAATCGAATTTTAATTTTTAATTGTTTATATTTTTGAGTTTCAACAACAGTTGTCCAACCATATTGTACTTACTGTGAATCCGGCAACAGTTACATTATTGCAAAATCAAGCCAGGCGCACTCATAAAATGCATTCAATGTAGTGGGTGGCTTTATTTTTTTGATCATTCATGGCACATTCGGTAAAGACATTATTAACTCAATAATTATGAGCATATATATGCTTCGACTCTTGAAACATGCATCGAGTGTCAACTCTCGCTTTGAGCAAGTCCATTTCTTTTGTATGGTTCAACTGTATTCGCTTCAGTTTGATTTAAGTAGTAAAAGCAATGACATGATACTGTAATTGATAATAAGTAGACAGTGATATTGCTTGCTTGCTGACTATTGCCTTCATTGTACTAATCTTTTTGTGACATTGTTTAAATTTTATTTGTTTTTTATCCTATAAAAAATAGTAAACATGGTAAATAAATAATCATATCTCATTCTCCAAGAAAAAAGGAAAGTGTATCATGCTGTTGGACTTTTTTATGTTTTGAACCAAATTTGACTTTACTCTAGATGATATTTTCTCTTGATGACATTTTATCAGCCATCTGATTTTCTTCCTAAAATACTACTTTTGTTTATGATATCTAGGCATATATTGAAAAGGAGGATAGTAAGAAGTTGAAGCAGAAACAACGTGAGCGTATGCAACCAAAGATGGGAAAGATGGACATTGACTATCAGGTGTGCTTTTTTTCCCACTTGGTCACTGTACGCCATTGTATTCATCGTCGTTTGGTGCTATTTCAGGTTCTACATGATGCCTTCTTCAAGTACCAAACAAAGCCAAAATTAACAACTCACGGTGATCTATATTTTGAGGGGAAAGAGTTTGAGGTATTTTATCATCAGTTTGGTTGATAAATCAGGAACATTTTGACAGATAATCACTGAAAATCTTGCTATGTAAATTGGTCTTTGCTGGTTTTGTTTCTGCTTTCTCTGGTAGCAGAATTGAGGTTTTTGTGTATCCTTATCCATCTATAACTTTTGAACACTGGTTTATTATATCAAATGCTATTTCCTTTTGTTTTGAGAAGTGTGATGGATGGCCACCCCAGGTAGGTGGTTGTCTAATAAACAACATAATATTCAAACCAAAGCAATTGTCCCCATTATTTCCCTTTTAAGTTTAACAAAATTTGAAGAGTTATTATGGTAGCAACTTGTCCGTTTCTTAGCTTTCTCTTCTGCTTTTGAATTCAAAACCACATCGGAGAACTGGTTTTATCTTGTCTTTTTCTACTTTTGGCTTCAGTATTGTTTATTTAGTCAATCTGACTATAAAGTCTCGAAAGATATATCGAATTCAGTAATTCTGCACACACTAGCTTCTCCCTCGGAATGTTTGTACAGTTTGTGCAGTCTCCTAATGCTGCTGTTGTGTTGCTTTGAGTTTGATGACCCTGGTTGTGATTAGCGAGTCAGTCAGAATCGAAACATAGCTAGAGTTGATTTCTCATTGCATGATAGATGTGTATGCTGAAGCTAAGAAATGAACATGTCAATAACACTTTCTCATCAGATAGACATACTCACTAGTACACGTCTGTTTGAAGAAGATGTGGGCATCTTTGGCCATTCCTGATGCCTTTTCTGTTGGCCATCTTTGACCAAGTTGAAATTGCTTTGTGCTGACCTACATTGCATGCACAAGACATGTTTCTCTGTCCACTTTGGTTTGGAAACATGTGACAAATGCCGTTGTACGTGCTTTAACTATAACAATAATTGTTGCTTTATCGGGATCAAGCTGCTTGTTTTGACCTGCCATATCTGATTTGAATTGAACATTTGCTTTTGGCAAGCTCTTTTTTAATTGCTGTTATTACTTAGGTTGAATTGAAGAGATAAAAAGATCATTACTTTGTAATGTATGATTTTTAAGGTAATCTTGTATCGCTGTGGCTTGTTAAAAACTGAACATGTTCAGTTCAATGGATTCACTGTGTAACTTCTTAGTGGTAAATTGCTAATATTATATCTTAATAAATTCTATTATTCTTATGAACCCATTTTCCAGTTTGAGCTGTCCATATTAATTTGAGAATGGTGAATGCCCTGATCTTTTGGTGTCTGTTGTTTATCAGGAAACTACTCTATTATATATGAGATATTTGGTTCTGGTATTTTCTTTTTGATGTCATCCGTGGATATTTATATATCTCGTTCGGCGGCTAACAGGTGAAGCTGAGGGAGATGAAACCAGGCACATTGTCACATGAATTGAAAGAAGCACTTGGCATGCCTGATAATGCCCCACCTCCATGGCTAATAAATATGCAGGTAGAAGTTTGTTGACTACTTACTTGACTTGGCTGACATCTGTTATGTCCTTTTCTAATTGGTTTTTTTTTGGTTCTTGCCAGAGATACGGTCCCCCTCCATCTTATCCTCATCTGAAAATTCCTGGTTTGAATGCTCCAATCCCGCCTGGAACCAGTTTTGGCTATCATCCTGGAGGCTGGGGTAAACCACCCGTTGATGAAGTATGCTCACTTTTGATATTATAGGTCCATTAGTCTATTATTTGAATGAGCTCTAGTTTTTTTCTTGATATAATTTGAATGGTTCATTTTTTTGTTTTCTCATATGCACTGATGTTGCCATGCAGTATGGACGCCCACTATACGGCGATGTTTTCGGTCTTCAACTGCAGGATCAGCCTAATTATGATGTATGTTGCACCATCTATTCTGTTGTGTTTCTTGTATCAGTTGAGTTGTCCCATCAGGCATGATCTTGTTATGAAAGCTGTTACCTGAGCTGCACAATATCGGGCTTATTATTAAAAAAATGCAGGATAAAATTTCTTTTCTGCCTTTCTGCACAGGGCTTTTACATCTCTGTAAACTTTGATTATTACAGTACGGTCTTGTGTTTTTTTAACAATAACACCCTAAAATCCTCACAATAGTACAGTCTCCTACGATAGTTTTTTAAATTATAAAGCTGGCGTTTGAGGGGACATAGCCTCACTTTTTATTTCATGGTGAAAAAGAATGTTCAGTATATTGTAATCCTTTAAAAATTCAAATCCAAAATCTCCACCAACAGTGAGTCCTTTCACACTTTAAGTGGTGTTGATTTTGTGAATTCTTGGCTTCCATACCGATCTAGTTTGGGTTTGGTTTATACGAATAATTGGATCTAGAAAAATCTCCTCATCCTCTACAATCTCCTTTCAACATTTTTTGGGTTTTTTCACGATCCCTTGTCCAGGGTTCTTTAAACTTCTGAGACCTTCAAAACTTCTGAGACCTTCAAGTTGATAGCTCGTCAACCTTTTGGGTGAAACTCTCATTGGGAAGCATCTTAATCTCAACTACATGGCTGCAGTTAATCGTCCAATACTTGCTAAACATTCCAGGTCTCGTTGCAGTTTTGAAGTATTTTCTTTTCAACGAGAAAAGTACATTCTTATTATAAAAAATGAATATACTTTAATCCTAATACTCCACCAATTCCTCAACTTGGAAAGATTAAATCTAAGTATCTAAAAGCATCTTTGTTAATGGAATGTGTTTTAAGATTTACATCTGTAAAGTCTTAAAGATCCTTATCATTGAGCATACATTCCATATATGCTCTTTAAAATTTCTAGATCACCCTCGTCATTATCCCACCAAAAAGTAAATTTAAATAAAAACAAAAATAAACTAATAACTAGCATAGTGACAACACACCACCTTTTTTCTCCCTTTGATTAACTCTTACTGCCATTCCAATCCCTCTTGATAACTCCTTTCTATAATAGTACCATGTACTCCCAACCCTTCTCCATGTTCCTCTAGAATCCCTCTTGATCACCATCTTTGCCTCGATTATAGAAACCCTTTTTGAGTCTCTTGATACCTCTAATCCATTTCTGCACCCTCATTTTGTCCTTTGACCATTGGATCACCCTTTTTCAGGCACCTTGGAAGCATCACTATCAGTCATTATTCTCAATGTTACCCAACTTCTCTACCCTATTTCATTTATCCTTCTTTTTTCCTCTCAGGAAAAAATCATTCTTTTTAGTTTTTACCCTCGTTCTCCACTATAGAAAACTCCTTACAAAAGCTTCTCTACCACCTTTGACCAGCCTTCTAGATTCTCTTGTTTCATCCAAGCCACGTGCTCTTTCGACCATTCTTGGAACACCTACATGATAACCTGTTACCTCCCATCTTGATCTCATCTAGAGTCCCCTTTTAGAAGCCCAACTATAAACGCTTCTTTGCCACCTCTGACTGACCACCAAAGGTTCTTTTTTCTCCACCCTCTCATTTTTTTTCTACCCCTTTTGAAACCTCCCATACAACAACCTGTCTGCTCCATTTTTAAATTGTCTAGTCCCCTGTTTCACTCTCTTCAGTGCTCCCTCCCACTTTCTTCTTGCAAAACTTTCTTTATTGGCTCTTCTAGATTGCAACCCCTGTGCCACCTTCTAAAGACATTCGTTGTGCGCTCCCATTTTTACTTTTTAACTTGATATTGTGCGGCTTGGGCAACCACAATGATTGGTTAAAAATATGTATACATGAAGCTAAAAAAAGCGGATGCACTTGGCCTTTACATCTAGAAAGGACCAATATGGACTTAAACCAAGTAAAGTTTAGCTATGAGATGGCTAAAAAAGGTCTTAAAATAAAGCAAGAATATACCTATGCTATGACCATGACAGCCTTGAAAAAATTAAAAACAAAAGTGACGACCTTGGAATTGATGTGTATACAACAGATCTTTTAACGTAAAGATAAGAGATCGAAGTAGTTTGGATGCTTTGAGCTTCCCCTCTTTAATCTCCTTAATTGAATGATATTATTCTTCCTTCTCAAGCTCTTTACACATTAGAATTTAGCTCTTTTATCTTCTTATGAAGTAAGACATCATGCTCCTCTTTCGTCATCATCCATATCTATTCCTCTTTTCTTCATGGACTTATCTGGCAAGATATCTTTCTTCTATCTATTTTTCTGTCATCTCCTATCCAAAAATCTTTTTTTTCGATAGGAAAAATCATCTTTTAGTCTTTGTGAGTCCGAACTCCATTGTTGTCTTTCAATGTTTTTAATCTTACAATCTAGAAAAGGATTTATTATTATCAGTAACATATATTGATAATTCCTTTAATCCTACCATCCTATTATTCTGGCTTCCAAAGTTTGGGACTTGGATCCTATTTGCATTGGGATTTGGATCATATATGTATTGGGATTAGGAGGGTCCATCTATAAGGGTGGTTCTATATAAATCCCTATATGATTAGAGTTTTGAATCGTCGTTTATATTCAATTCTTCTATCGTGTTGAACGAGATCCACGTTTGTTTCCAAGGGCATAGCTCAATTACGGGCGAACCATGTAAATTCCATATTATGGTTGTTTTCTTTCTTGTTTATTTGCGTGTTTGATCTACATCTCACTTCCACTATGCCCACAAACTGGTATCGGAGATGTTAGGTTCGTTTAAAGCAAGGAGGTGGTTTCACATAGCATGAAGATTGAGAAGTACACCTGGAGGAATTCTGGCTCCAGGTGTCGTCTGGATCGATTTCTTGCGTCGGCGGAGTTTTTGGAGATCTTCCCTCTCTCCTTTGTTGCTGCCATGCCTCGGTCCTGGTCGGATCACACGCCCATCCTGTGGGACCCTGGTGAGATCTCGCCTCCGCGTGGTTTTTTCCGCTACGAGAAGGCTTGGCTGCTCGAGGAGTCCTTCAGGGATCTGGTGGTTTCGCACTAGACTTTGGTGGGGGTTGTGGGCTCGGCGGCGGTGAGATTTGTTCGGAAGCTTGAGTCCTTGCGGGCGAGGCTGTGCGAGTTCAAGCGGGAATCGAGGGTGGCCCGCCGTGTGCTCAAGGAGGCGGCTGAGGGCGTGGTCGGCCTGTTTGATAGCTTGGAGGATGAGCGGCCTCTGTCGGAGGATGAGTTGTTTCAGAGGGCGGAGACGCATAAGAAGATTATTGATGAGGACAACCTGGATAAGAAGAGGATCACCGAGTGGAAGCAGAGATCCATGCACAGATGGCTCACAGAGGGTGACGCGAACACGACCTTCTTCCACAGAGTCGCTATCGGGAGGCGGAGGAGAAACGCTATCAGGTCGATGATCGTTGGTGGTGTGCGGGTGGAGGGAAACAGGGAGTTGGGGAGAGCAATTACTGACCATTTTCAGGAATTTTCGGCGAGGGGGACTGGCAGGCGCTGGAGATGGATTGGCTCGGGAGCTGTGCGTTTGTCGGACGCTCATGCATCCAGCTTGACCCAGGCGGTGACTTTCGAGGAATACGGCGGTGTGGAATCTCAACAACGATGGCGCGCTGGGACCGGATGGTTTCCCCGTTTCTTTTTACAAAGATTTTTGGGATTTGGTTGACCATGAAGTGCTGGATGTGGTGCAGGAGTGTTGCCGTTGCAATGCAGGTTTTGAAGGGTTAATAAGGCTCTAGTGGTGCTGCTACCAAAGAGAGACGGTGCTGACAGGATTGAGGATTTCCGGCCTATTGCTATCTCCAACGTGCTGTATGTAATTGTTGCCAAGGTCTTCGCGACTAGACTGAGTAGAGTGCTGGAGCACTTTATTTCCCCTTCTCAATCGGCCTTCGTCCCAGGGAGGCAAATTGCGGATTGTTTGGTTATGGCGTCTGAGATTGTTGCTGATCGGAAAAGAAGCGGAAGGAAGGCCTTGCTTTGGAAGGTGGACTTTTCCAAGGCGTTTGACACTTTGGACTGGCATTTCCTCTGGACGGCGCTGCACAGGAGAGGGTTTCCGGAGATCTAGATTACGTGGATGAGGAGATGCGTGACGACAACATCTATGGCCATCCTCGTGAATGGGCGCCCGGAGGGAGGTTTTTTCCAGCCGCAGAGAGGGGTGAGACATGGTTGCCCTCTAGCCCCCTTGCTCTTTATCGTCGCCGCGGACGTTCTGGCTTGTATGGTTGACAGGGTGCAACTCATGGGGGATCACAAGCGGTTACTCGAGGGAGGAGTTGAGGATCCCGCAACTTCAGTACGCCGATGACACTATTTTTTTCATTGAAGGAGGTCTTGAGGAGGCTAGAGGGATGACTGCGACGCTCGAGCTTTTTAATGAGATGTCTGGGTTGATGCAGAATGCGAGTAAGTCCAAGGTTGTGCTGTTCTCTCTGAGTGAGGAGGAGGCGGAGCTTTGTGGTTTGTCTATGGGAACTAAGTGCGCCGATCTGCCCATTCACTATCTGGGAATGCTGGTGGCCACGTGGAGATCGAAGTTGGCAGATTGGTTGCCACTGGTGGAAAAGGTGGAGAAGAGGCTGGCGGGGTAGAAGGCGGCGGTCCTTTCTAAGGGTGGCCGCTTGGTGCTCTTGAAGGCGGTGCTCTCCGCTATTCCTGTGTACTACTCCTCCACGAGGCTCCTGTCGGCTGGCGTTAGGAAGAGGCTTGAGGGGCTGATGCGCCGGTTTTTGTGGAGCAGGAGCGGTCAGGGATCACCTGGTATGCACCTGGTCAGTTGGGATGATATTACGCTACAGAAGTGCGACGACGGGCTTGAGGTGCGTCGGCTGGGCGCGCTGAACGAGGCCCTGTTGTTAAAGTGGGTGGCCAGGATTTGGAGCAATGGCGACGATCTTTGCCCCACTCTTGTTCATCGGATTTACGCGGTCAGTTGGGCGGCACCGGTGGGCATTGCAGTGGGGGGTGCGATGGGGTTGAGGCCCTCGCCATTTTGGAAATGTATTTTGACGGTCACTCAACACTTTCAGGCGTTGTTTAGGCCGATGCTGGGGAATGGGGCGTATTTTGGTTTTTGGAAGGACAACTGGATAGACGGGGGGGGGGGCTATCTTCGCGCTTCCCTCGTTTGTTTGCTTTGGCGGAGGACCAGGACGCACAGGTTGCCGCTTGCTGGTCTGATGGCAACTGGATACTGATGTTCCGTTCGAACTTCTCCGATCAGCGCTTGGAGGAGTTTTTGCGGTTACTTGACGAGCTCAGGGAGATGAAGGGCCCTTCTGCGGAGCGGGATCACTGGGTTTGTCGCGGTAGCGCTTTTTCCGTGCAGAAGGCGTATTTGGCGTTTTGTAGGCCCCCGCCCTCTCTCTCTCGGCGGAGCTGGTGCGTGACTGCGGGTTCCTCTGGGGGCTGGGTCTTCCAAAGAGGATTGGATTCTTCTTTTGGTTGTTCAGGAGGAAAAGGCTAATGACTCGTGACCGGTGCGCTAGGCTGTTGGGTGTGGTCTCTGACAGGTGCGTTCTATGTGGTGTGGAGATTGAGACGATGGAGCATCTCTTTTTCTCTTGTTAGGGGGTATCGCCCCTTTGGGATAACCCGACGCTGGGTTGGGTCAACAGGGCGAGCGTTGGGGCTTTCTGTGGTGGCTTGGTTGCGGCCAAGAAGCGGGCGGGGAAAGAGCTGCTACGACCACTTGCGACGATCTGGGCCATTTGGCTGGCCAGGAACACACTGCTTTTCTCGGGGCAGAGGTTTTATAAGGAAAATGTTTGTATGCAGGTGTCGGGTTTGTTGAGCTCGTGGGTCGCTTAGCGCGTCTCTTTGTACTTGTTTTTCGCTTTCCTTTTTAATAATAAATTCTTGGGGCGAACACCTATGAGTGTCTCTTCCTTTTTTGGCTTCAAAAGAAAATGAAGATTGAGAAGTTCATTCTGCAGAACATCTGAGCATTGTTGGACAATGATGATAGAAATACATTTAAACCCTCGGAGTTGCTGTTGCAAGAAGAAAGAAGCACTCAAGATCTGCCAGGCGCCTCCGCCTCCAGGGGGCCAGGTCGGGCGCTGCCAGGCACACCGTGCTCGCCAGGGGGCCGTGCGTCGTCGGGCTGAACGCTGCCAGGCAACTTTGACGGGTGCCACCTTGAGGCCCTCCTCGCGCCGCCAGGTGCCACCTTGCGCTGCAGCTAAGAGGGTTGCGCGCTTCCTGGTGCTCCTCGTGCCACTGCCACGTTTTCCTTGCGTGCTCTAGCACCACCAGGTGCTCTTCCACCGCCAACGCGTGTTACTAGCACCGCCATCAAGCAAACCCTGGAGCGTTGCCTTACCATTCTTGTTCCGTGATGTGGGATTAGGCAACTGATGATTGATTGAAACAAGATATACTCTCTAGGTCACTTTTTCTTGACCTAAGCCACCACAATGACGTCCGCCGAGATCAAGTCCGTGTACCCTACTTCTTTGATGGTACATGGCGCTATGGTCTCGGTCTTTCAAAGTGTTTGTTGGTGGCCAACGCAAAAGTTATGTTCTTACAAAGGTCCCGCCCGCGGAAATAGACAAGGACTATGAAACTTGATTTCTTGGCAATTGCCAGGTTATCACTTAGATGACGAACAATGTCGATCCAAACATTGCTGCAAATCTTCTTTACAAAGACACTGCTAAGACGATGTGGGAAAACCTTGAGCGTTCATATTCTCAGAAGACGATTAGGTCTCGTCTCTATGACATATACACAAGGATCTGGTCTGCTACTCAGGGAGAGTCAAGTCTCATCGAATACTACATGCTTCTTACAAGCCTTTTTGAGTAACCCCTTATTTTTCAGCCTGCATGTTGTGATAAGCAAGTAGGAGAACGTACTGAATGACAGGTTTATAGATTTCTTTCGAGACTGGATCCTATAAGCCTGTGAAAGATTAGTTTCTGATGACTGACACTCTATCTACTCTTGAGACCATCTTCGGACGCCTACATGAGATAGAGGCTCCAATTCAGCACTCTACTATCCACGCCTCTACAGAGACGATGTCCCACTATACCTCCTTTGGATATAGAGGGCGTCAGAACTATCAAGACGGGGTCGTGATTCAGGACGTAGACGTGGTCGTGAATTTGGACGCAGCCGTGATTCTGGACGTGGATGTGATCGTGGACGAGGTCTTGATTCTTCTACTGCTCGGTATCCTGCATGCATACACTGTGGACACTGGAATCACCCTTCTGACCGCTGCCGGGCAACGTTTAGCATGCAACCTAATGCCAACAATGCCTATGATGAAGCATCGTATAATGCAACTGCCGACACATCTGCTCAGCAAACTGGTGGGGTACAAACCCCATTCACCGCTTCTGAATATGCTCGCCTACGACAACTGCTGCAAGGATCTGGTTCCTCTATCATCGACAGTAGTGCTTCTGCCTCTACTGCTAGCCTAACTACTACCTCAGGTACGGTGGCATACTCTGTCTTTGCCTCTAAACATGCATGGATTATTGACTTTGGAGCCTCTACCAATCTGACGGGAGAAGGAAGTTTGCTCACATCCTCCCAGTCGTCTTCCTCTGTGAAGACTGTTCGAGTTTCTAATGGGGATCATTCCCCAGTAACTACTGTTGGTACTGTTGATTTCTCTTCCAAGCTACGATTGATGGATGTTCACTGTGCCCCTGCCTTTCCTCTCAGTCTTTTATCCGTACAGAAGTTATGTCGTGAACTTAACTGTCGTGTTATTTTTGATGAGTTTTGATGTTATTTTGGGACATCTGGACGAGGTAGATTTTTGGTGGGGGTCATGAGAGGAACGTCCTCTATTACATCAACATCCCTTCTGATTCCAAGTTTGCTGGTCTGTCTCAATCTCTGAAGATCCCTTTCTATGACCTCTTCGTCTAGGTCACCCTTTTGCCACAACACTCTCCATGATGTTCCCTGAACTCTCTACGCTAAAACCCTGTGAGTGTGAGGCAAGTCATTTCGTGAAACATCATAGAGCATCCTTTCCTGCACGGACCGAGCCTCGCCACCGTACTCCTTTTGCTCTTGTTCACTGTGATATCTGGAGACCCTGTTACTGTCAAGAATCATTTCGTGAAACATTGTCAAGAATTTCTTTTACTGTCAAAAACATCTTCTCCACTACTGTTAAAATCGTTCATTCTGATAATGCATTGGAATTTACACAAAATGATTTGACACCTTTTTTTGCTTTCCAGGGTGCCATCCATCAAACCTCTTGCCCATATACCTCTCAACCAAGGTTTGAAAAAAATGAAAGGCAGAACGAGGCGGTCTCCGTGGAATCGAGGCGAGGCGTAGTCTCAAGGCGGTCATGGCATAAGCCTCAGTTTATATAGAAAAATATGTATAAAACTACAATTATATATATCTCTATGTAATTATATGTTATCTGTCCAATATATAATAATTTACACTACAAGATATGATGAAATAATAAAGATAAGAAGCCCCAAATAGAAGATAGAACAACATCATATACATTTCTACACATTTTCATCCAATCAAAGAGGAATTCATTGACTATAGATATAAGAATTAAACAATACATATATGTCTATGAAATATTGTTGTAATTAAAAGTATGACTAAATATACATCGAAGAAATTTATGTTATGTGTCTAACATATATTATATGATCGCACGAGAAACCATGAATCATATCCATTTCGAGCAAATCTTTGAAATATTTTGTAATTAAAAGTTCTATTAAATATATGTCGAAGAAATTTATGTTGTGTCTAATATAATATATGGCAACATGAGAAACCGTGAACCTTATCCATTTTGTTTTGCTTGATATATTGCAAATCTTGTTAAGTTACAAGTATTGTTTAATTTAATATTTATGAATTCATTCATTAAGAGTGAAATAGTAAGAGTTTGCCAAAATAGTTGGATACATTAATTGTAAATATGAAGTTATGGGCATGAAATGAACATCATATTTAGGCATTCATCTTATATAATCATTATCCTAAATAAACAGATATTTATAAGCTTCTCAAACTACTAAGGAAACAATTAAAATAATAAAAAATACTTTAAAAAAATGCAAAAATGCCTCACGAAACGCCTCGACCGCCTCGACCACTCGAGGCGCACGCCTCACAGGACTGGTCTGTGGCGTAAGCCTCGAGGCTAAAAGGGACCGCCTCTCCTCGAGGCGTACTCGAGGCTTTCCTTTTCAAATCATGCTCCCAACATAATGGGGTAGCCGAAAGAAAACTACGACATCTCCTTGATATTGCCCACTCTCTACTTACCTAAATGAAGGTTCCCAAGACCTATTGGGGAGATGCTATACTCACTGCTGTCCACCTTATAAACAGGGTCCCCTCTGCATCCCTAAATGGCTTTACCCCCTTTGCCTTACTATACCCAAATGATACACCATTTTCTCAATCTCTACGGATTTTGGATGCACCGCTTTGTTCACAACTTTCATACTGCAGATAAATTATCTCCACGTGCGATTAAATGTGTTTTTCTGGGTTATTCTCAAACTAAGAAAGGGTACATATGCTATGATCCTTCTGGCAAACACTATTACATATCTGCTGATGTCACCTTTTTCGAATGGACTAATTTTAATCACGACATGTCGGACATACTCTTAGACCTTCCTCCTCCACCAATTGTGTATAAAAGAAAATATGTGTCCCTTCTTGTTCCTGTTCCTCTACCTATTCCTTTGTTGTAGGAAAATATGCCATCTTCAAGTGCCCCCACCAATACTGTCTCGGATGATCCTCAGGAGCTTCCCATCACCCTGTGGATAACTAAGAGGCAATGTACACTTCATCCTATGTCTCATTTCACGTCCACTGATAGCTTATCATGTTTTGATAAAAGATATGCAGATGCTCTTATGACAATTTCTGTTCCAAGATACCATCATAGTGCATTGCAGGACTATGGATGGCAATAAGCAATGAATGAAGAAATGGATGCTCTCACTTCCAGAGGAACATGGGATTTAGTATAGTGTCCCCAGAGAGTCAAGCCTGTTGCCTATAGATGGGTCTTTACTACGAAACATTCTCCAGATGGCTCTATTAATAGGTTGAAAGCAAGACTTGTGGCGAAAGGCTTTACACGGACATATTGAGTTTGATTATTTCGAGACTTTTTCTCCTATTGCAAGGATGTGATCTATACACACTATCCTATATGTAGCCGTGAACAAGGGCTGACCTATTTTTCAATTGGATGTCAAGAATGCTTTTCTATATGGCGATCTCGAGGAAGAGGTTTACATGATGTAACCCCCTGGTTATGAAGTAGGGGGAGTCTGTTTGCCGATTTCGCAAAGCAATCTATGGTCTAAAGCAAAGCCTCGGGGCATGGTTTGACAGACTAGGTTCAGAGATCGACACTCTGGGCTTTCAGAGAACTACATTTGACTACTCTGTTTTTGTCAGAAATGATCAACCGGTACTATTATACTTGCTGTATATGTGGATGATATGGTTGTTACAGGTGATGGTGATAAAGGGTGCGCTAGAAGTGAAGACTTTTTTGTAAAAGGTTTTTATTACCAAGGATCTGGGGCAACTTCGCTATTTCCTGGATGTTGGAGTATTTGGTTGTGCGCATCTTATGTTGTAGATGAGTAAATGGATACCTCCAGGATCCATTTACCCCATCCAGTTGTTTAGTCCCACAGCTACCAGATTGGAGATGTGGAGACTCATTGCGGGCTAAATATAGACCCCCACACCCATTGTATCCAGTGAGAAAGTGCAATGCATAGATCAACCCTTTGAGTTTTCTCCCGTAGTTTCATCCCGCTCCTTAGGGATTAGGGTTCCACGTAAAAATCCCGATGCCCATAAAGTTTTATTCTTTTCTCTGATTTACTTCCGCATGCTTATTTTCTAACATGGTATTAGAGTGGGTTTGATTCTCGAGGAGTTTTTTTCATCATGTATTCGAGTTCGATTTTTTTGGGTGTTTTGATCTTGAAGAATATTATGTTTGAGAATATTCAAGTTGAACAGATTATTTTTGATCTGGGTTTTTTGAAACCCTATTTTCTGGAGTATTCCCTAGTTTTCCACTCGAGATCGCCGCCAAGCCCCACCTAGGGTGCGCGGAACCCCCCTTGCGCTCCCCTACTCCTGGAGTTCCTCTCCTGGATGCCATTAGGCCCTTCAGATCTCCATGGCGGGGTCTTCACTCGAGAGCCGAAGGCAATGCCATAGCCGTACTATGCGATACTCCATAATTCCATCGGGAGATTCATATTCAAGCGCCGCCCTTTCCCCAAGCTACATGCGGCATCCCCAGGTTGATGGCGGCTCAAGCAGCAAGCAACCATCCTTCCCAAGTGGCTTCCTCCTTGGAAGCAAAGGAAACGACAACAAGCGGCGAGCTCTAGGCGGCAGAAGGCGACACTGCATTCCTTCGAGTCTTGTCCAGGCGGCGCAAAGCCATCGCGAGACCTCGCACTTTCCTCTCCTGATCTCGCGCTGGTGATTCCTCAGCAACATAGTTCTAGGCGAAGGCCCTAGGAGCCTCCAGCAGTGGTGCATCTCGCGCACCTTCCAGCACGGTACATCCAACACATCTCCTCCGCGCGCAGAGCCTCCAGGCAAACATCCAAGCATGCACGTAACCATGCTATCATCCTTCAAGTCCCCCTCATCTCCTTCGGCGACGACATCAGATTTGCCCCATCGGGGGTGGAGGTGACGAGAGAGAGGGTTCCATTGGGATTCCTAAATTGATCCTCAAGCAGGGGGGGGGGGAGGCTACGACTGTTATAAAAAAATTTACTGCTATTTGTAAGGGCCAAGGTGGGTCGAAGAAAAAACAAAGAAGGGGAGGAGTAAAAAAAGGGAGAAAAAGCGGGGGTGGGGGGGAGGCTATGACTGTTATAAAAAAATTTACTGCTATTTGTAAGGGCCAAGGTGGGCCGAAGAAAAAAAAGAAGGGGAGGAGTAAAAAAAGGGAGAAAAAATGCGCGTACAATAAAAAAACCATGCGTAAAAGATAAAAAAAATTGCAAAAAAAAGGGAGAAAAGAAAATGAAAAAACGAAAGAAAAAAATTGGTGAATGACTTAAAAAAATGATGATTTGAAAAAAGGGATAAATGGTGCCAACTATTAAAAAAATAGCAAAAAAATTTGAAAAAAATTTTGATTGAGAAAAGTCGAAGAAATGCGACGGCTTATTTGGCCTTGTTTTCCCCCAATTTCTTGTTTTCTCTCAACTTTGTCGATGTTGATTTTCCGACAAGTATGGAGAAAGGGGGAGTATTGTGTAGAGTAACAGGTCGGTTCCAGATTCAGATTCTCCATACCATTCAAATTCCAGACTCTACAGTGCAGCTTCAGACTCGATGTTCAGATTCCGAGTCCTCAGGTTGACTCAAAATCTAACCCATTCGTCCTCCTCACCTGCATGACATGAGAAGCAACATCCTCGACAATAGCCGACAGTTGTGCGCGTTGAATTGATATTGTTTGTAGTGTCATGTATTGTGAGTTGAGTTTCTTTCTGTTTGTTCAAGCTGAGCATTGCATGCTCCAACTTGAGGGCGAGTGTTGGAGTATTTGGTTGTGCGCATCTTATGTTGTAGATGGGTAAATGGATATCTCCAGGATCCATTTACCTCATCCAGTTGTTTAGTCCCACATTTACTAGGTTGGAGATGTGGAGACTCATTGTGGGCTATATATAGACCCCCACACCCATTATATCCAGTGAGAAAGTGCAATGCATAGATCAACCCTTTGAGGCGTTCTCCCGTGGTTTCATCCTGCTCCTTAGGGAGTAGGGTTCCACGTAAAAATTCCGATGTCCATAAAGTTTTATTCTTTTCTCTGATTTGCTTCCTGTTGGAGAAAAATAAGAGAGTCGTTTATTCCTGTAACCCTAGGCTTTCTTATATAGAGGAGAGACCTATAAGTAAATTACATAAGATAGACAAAAGACATAAAATGACTGGAAAAGATACAAAGGAATGTAGAAATATCTCAACACCCCCCTCAAGATGGAGCATAGATGCCAATCATGCTCAGTTTGGACGATCACTTCTGAAATGCTCCCCCGAGTAATGCCTTGGTAAAGATATCTGCTGTTTGCTCCCCTGAACTAACATGGGAGGTAGAAATCAGACCCTTCCGGATCATATCTCTAGTGTAACGACGGTCTACCTCAATATGTTTCATTCTCTCATGGAAGGCAGTGTTGTTGGCAATGGATAGAGTGACCTGATTGTCACATTGGAGGTGCATGGGAAGAGGCACCTCTATAGTCAAATCAGTAAGAACAGATCTAACGCACATCATCTCTGTGCTAGCCTGCGCCATAGCCCTATATTCTGACTCAACACTCGATCTGGCAACTACAGTATACTTCTTGCTCTTCCATGAAACCAGAGAATTCCTTATAAACACAGCAAAGTCCGAGGTAGACTTTCTATCCTTTGGACATCCAATATAATCTGCATCTGCACATGCTGTAATTGAGAGAGATGCGCCCTTGCTGAAAAGAAGTCCCGTACCATGTGAAGTCTTCAGGTATCTTAGAATCATATGGACTGCATCCATATGTGCCTGTCTGGGCTGTTCCATAAACTGACTTACTTTGCTTATAACAAAAGATATATCAGGCCTGGTGATGATCACATATAGTAGCTTGCCAACAAGCTCCTTGTACCTCTTGTCGACCTTCTCAATATAATCATCATATAGCTTCATGCTCGGGTCAATAGGAGTGGTGGCAGGTCTGCAATATGTCATGCCTGTCTCTTTCAGATCTGCAACATACTTCCTTTGGGTCATCACAAGACCTCGATGGTTCCTGGCAAACTCCAACCTAAGGAAGTAACGTTGATGTCCAAGATCCTTGGTCACAGATTGCTGACCTAGGAAGTCCTTGGCACCATGAATACCCTGCTTGTCATCCCCTGTAACAATAATGTCTTCAACATACATAAGAATGACAATAGTACCTTTTTGGGTCTTCTGCACAAACAAGGAATGATCAGCAGTCGATTGCACAAGCCCTCTATCAAGTCCGAGAGCTTTTGGAACCATGCTCTTGGACTCTGCTTAAGTTCATAAATAACCGTGTGTAGCCTGCAAACCTTCTGACACTCCCCCTAAACAACAAACCGTGGTGGCTGCTGCATGTAGATCTCCTCCTGTAGATCATCGTAAAGGAATGCATTCTTCACATCAAGCTGATACAGGGGCCAATCTCGTGTCACAGCAACGGAAAGAAGAATATGTAGAGTCGAATGCCTGGCCACTGGAGAGAAAGTATCCTGATAGTCCACCCCATATGTCTCGGTGAACCCACGTGCCACAAGTCTCGCCTTATAGTGATCCACACTGCCATTCGCACAGTGGTTCACAGTGAACTCCCTTTTGCATCCTACAACGGACGCGTCAACTGGAGCAAAAACAAGACTCCACGTACCACATGACTGTAGCGCGACCATCTCCTCCTCCATAGCCAAGCGCCAACGACTATCCTTCAATGCCTCCTCATAATTACGTGGAATTTTCACGGCAGATAGGGCTGCTGCAAACTGCTGAAAATCCCCTGTTAGACGATGAAAAGAGACCTGAGAAGCAAGGGGGTAGGAAGCATAAGATCGCTTCTGCTTTCGAACTGCAATATGAATATCCAGATCAGAGGGAACACCCTCGATCCGTGTGCTATGTTCCTGCCATGATTCCTGCACAGATATATCTTCAGACTCATCGTTAGATGCTATGTTATCAAAACAAACCTGGGGCTCCGTGGATGATGGGCGATGACCATGAATAGAAGCAGTCCGACGAGTATAGAATTTAGGTTAAGATGGAACAAGTGGCGCATCTGACTGAGTAGTAGGAGGGGGTGGAGGAGGTGGAGGTGGTGATGGTGGAGGTTGGACAACAGGCACGAGAGGAGGTGGCATGTAGACTTCATCATCTGAGTCCGATGAAGTCAACCTATCACCTGTAGGAGAGAAATACATCACAAACTCAAAATGGGACATCATCACTAATATAGTATTTTCTACGCAAAGGGTCATAACACCGATATCCCTTATGAGTCATGGAGTACCCAACAAACACACATTTGACAGCTCTAGGAGCGAGCTTGTCAAGATCAGGAGTCAACTGGTGAACGAACACAACAGATCCGAACACACGAGGAGTGAGAATAATTCCTTCTCAGGGAAAGCTATGGAGAAAGGAATTTTCTCACCCAAGACAGACGAGGGCATACGATTCACCAAATAGCATGATGTGAGAACTGCATCACCCCAAAAGGAATGTAGTACACGACTCTGAATGAGAAGAGTCCGAGTAACATTAAGAAGATGACGACGCTTTCTCTCAGCAACACCATTTTGCTGAGAGGTGTAAGGGCAAGATGTTTGATGGATAATCCCTTTAGATGAAAGAAAATGAGATAGATCACGAGTACAGAATTCCAAAGCATTGTCAGTTCGCACAAATTTTACAGAGGTAGAGAAAACATTCTATACTTCAGTAATAAAGGTTTTGATCACATCCCTGCTTTATATTTATTTTTCAAAAGAAACACCCATGATAATCGTGAAAAATCGTCTACAGCAACAAGATAAAATCTGTGTCCTTGGCGATCAGGTACACGACTCGGACCCCAAATGTCAACATGAAATAACTCAAAAAGGGAGCTACTGCTTCGATTCTGACGACTGGGAAAGGTAGACCGATGATGCTTTCCCAACCGACAAGCTTCGCACTGAAAGGAAGAACTAGATGAAATATATGGCAGCATATGACACATCTTCTGAAGAGGGAGATGACCAAACCGAAGGTGCCAAGTAAACGGAGAGACTGATCCCGACGAATGAGAAGATATGCTTGCATAGGGAGTCCGAATCAGACGATAAAGGCCACCCAGCTCACGACCGCACCCAATCACTTTGCCCATAAGAATGTCCCGAAAAACAAGAGACGATGGGTTAAAAATAGCTCGACAGTGCAAATCCTTTGTAATCTGAGTAATAGAAAGCAAATTCATAGAGAAATCCGGAGCATGGAAGGCCGTATCGATATCGATATCGTTTCGGTCCACCCGGAAATGGATTTATCGACGATATCAGTGGAAATGTCGAAAATGGCTAAAAAAAGCCATTTTTTTGGCATTTTTCAGAAATTAAGGTCATCCAAGATATTAAAATAACAAATAACGTACAAATACACACTTATATCACACATATCGGTCCATTTATAGACCATATATCGTACATATCGGTATCACACACATCGATCATGTCGATGTTAATAAGTTAATGTTGATTTTTGACTCATAAATATTGGAAATGGATTCCATTCAAGTTCTTATAAGTTTATAACATGAAATACTACAAATATACACTTCATAACACACATAGATAATTTATGATTACTATGGTCCTTAAACTGCACATATCAGTCACATCGATTGGAATATATAACGAGACAATCATTGTTTGGCATAAAGATTTATCTATATACACGCTACAACAATAAATGAGAAATATCCAAATCAATTTAACATTGTAAAATGAGATGACCTAAAACCAAGACTTCTGCGGTGGATTTAAATCGACCCCCTTGCCCTGTTGTCTCTCATAGCGGATTCAATGAACTCACAATAGTTTTCCCATGTCATGTATGAGTACATGGCCTTATAATCCATAATATACTGCCTGTATTGATGGTCATCAATCCCTATGAGTATCCCGAGTCGAGGATAAGCATTGCTAGATCCGGTGTCACGAGGTGCACGTCGAGGCTGCGAAGTACTAGCTTGAGATCCTAGGGATGACGACGACAGAGTAGGAGAAGATCTCTGCGAAGGAGGATGACCTGGAGGAGGAGCGTAGTACTCAGGGAAGAAACCGAAACTGTCACCACCAAAGAAGCTGCCCTGGCTTTGCTCGGGTTGGCTACATTGGTAGTTCTTACTGCTGTAGCTGTTATATTCTCCATACCCATTACTGCTACCATATCCATAAGATGGAGTATACGCCTGAGGAGGAGGAGGAGGAACAAGTAAAGGAGCAGGAAAATATTCAGGGAAGACGCCAAATGATGTTTGATCTTTGAGGTTCCATATCCGTCCATGGGACTGGGTGTTCCTCCACGGTATGGGCTGTCAATGTCCATATAACTCATGAACCTACAGATATCAAATCGTTCATGTAGCTATCTGTAGGATGATGGCCACGTCATCCATATGCATCGTAATCCATAGGTCCTGGACTCGGACCTGGGACAAACTGCCCATGTATGTTTCCACACCGTTCCATGTATTCTCGCCCTGACTCGAATCTTGTATCATCACCTGGTCCACGACCAGCCCCTGCAGGCCCTGACCCCCTGAATATGTCTCCCCATCACCTGATCCACCATGTCCACCAACATCATCATCATCATCATCGCTCCCACTGTCATCTTTTGATTTCGATTTGGATTTCGATCCAGTAGAGAGAATGTCGTCCACAATCGCATCAAGCTCCACCCCTCCGAGAGGGTTTGTGATTCGCCCAGATCTGGCCATGTAGTCACCAACATCTGCTCCCATATATTGGTTTATATTCTGATTCGGCCTACCTCCCGGTTGATCGAACAATGGAGCACCATTGGAATCCAACCACCTCTGCAGAACATCTTCATCTGCATCGTCGTCGTGCATCTTGAAAATATATGCAAGATCGATGGGGTATGTGTAGTCCTCTTTGTCATGCCCCTCTCTTGCATGTTTCATCTTCAACCTCAAGTTTTAGCACACAAAAACAAGATCGTGGAGTCGTTCTCCCAACTTGCTTCGTCTCCTCGAATGGATCAAGTTGAATGTGCTCTAATTTCTCTCACAACCACTGGCAGATGCTATTTCGGACAATACTTTCACTGCCACTTTTCGTAGGTTGGGAGCTTCCATCCCATACAATAACCACCATTCGGCTGCGGAAAATCCATAATCAATAATAGTCAAATTGTTACACATCGCAATCAGTAGACTTAGTCCTTAGACTCCTTAACAGGAAGAGTACTGCCGCGTCCATTAACCGTCGTTACTCTACAGAAAGAACCCAAGTTATCCCTAAAGTATTAAATCTTCACATTAATCAAAACTTTAAGTCATAACATGGTTTCTGCCTCAAAATAATTTTATAGTCATTGTATGCGATTATAGATTGTACATTATACAGTCGTTCTTACCTCATTCAAGCACGAGGTTTGTGCCTTCTCGTCCTTGACGAGCTTCTCCACCACAAGTTGTCCAACTGCTAGAAGGTCAACATTTATACCAAGACTGTTCTTGTATTGGTATTTCGGATTCAAGTAATACGCTGGAGACGAACAATTCTCAAATTTTAATCCTTCTAAAATACCTTCCCAAATGGATTAAAAATATTTATTAGATAATAATACGTACCAGCCTTGTGAAGAGGATGCGAGAGCATCTTGGACCATCGTTCGTCTATGATGTCCAATCGTGCTTTAAATCCTCTCCCAACTGTTTCTCTAACGTTCTCCCTCATGCAGCGTATTGCCTCGTAGATGACTCCCATAGTTGGCTTCTTATCCCATCTACGATACGCAATGCAGAAACATGTTCCATTATTTTTGTGACCCTTGTCACGTCATCCCAGAAATGGAGATCACTGATGATTGTCTCCACTCTCCGTCCTCCTTCGGTTCGAGCTTCTGGGTTCTCGAACCATCCACCTTGGCAGCACATGTTCTTCAACCCTGCCTTGTGTTGTTTGAGGCTTTGCTTAGCTATAAAATTGGTTGCAAAGCGTGTGATGCCATGCCTCACCAACTCACCATTGCACGTCTGCCTTATCAAATACAACACTTTGGAATGGTTGTAAATGAAAGTCGTGATCGCCCGTGCTTGTTCCATCACCTTCGCGACGAGCTTCCTCTTGTCGAAGTCCTTCAGAATCAGATTTATGCAATGCGCAACATAAGGTGTCCAAAAAATGCCGTAGCTGTTAGACTTCATTATTGTTTTACTTGCTTTCTTAAAGTTGCTGCCGTTGTCCGTCACAATATGTACAATGCTTTCTTTCCCAATGTCCTTAATGACGTCCTTCATCAACTTCAGCACTTGTAGTCCTTGACATGTTCAGATGCATTGACAGATTTAAGAAAAATGGTCTTACCGTCGCAGTAAACGAGGAAGTTGATGATCTGCTTCCTCGTATAGCTTGTCCGACCATCACACATCAGCGTCACGCCGTACTCTGGCCATCTCTTCCTCAGGTACGAGATGTACTCGTTCATCTCCTCCTTCTCCTGCACAAGATACTTGTTCATCAACTCTTTGGCAGTGGGAGCCTTCACCCCCATTCTAGCTGCGACGATCTCATCAATGGCGTGCTGTAAGAAAGGTCCACTAGCGACATGGGCTGGGATACTCTCCCCAAAGAAGAGCTTGCCGATGGCCTTGCCCGCTCTCCCGTGCATTGGTGAACATCCCCTTCACTGTCTTTTGCTTTGGGTCCTTGCTTGGCTTGTACTGTATGGACCCACTCCTCGTCAAGAATGGTTATAGTCCCTTCCCTTTGTGTTTCTTAGTGGGTGGTGGTACTGGTGCACCTCCAGAACCACTCCCACTGCCACCGGCACCAGGGAAGTCGCCACGTGCACCAGCGAGTTCTCTCCTCTCAAACTTGCTCCTCATGGACTCTTTTATCACCCTCCTGTACGCCCTTCTCTCCGCTTCGGTCTGAACGTCATCGGGGTAGACAAAGTCCTTGTCGTCTGAATTTGAGAGGACATTGAACTCCTTCTCAAACATGAATGCCTTGAACTGTTCATCCCGCTTGGACCTCTCCACATCCTTCTCTTTTTTCCCCTCCATGTTGGCCTTCACCAAGTCCCTCACGTTTTTTGGATGAGTGCACTTGGCAACAATTTTATTGCTGCCAACAAGGTGATGCTTCAGTCTAGTAATATCCCCTTCTCCCAACTTCTTCCCACAGAAGTTGCACTGCGGTTTTGCTTTGTTGCCATCTGGAGCGGTGGCATACTTCCAACCAATCTCTCCACCGTCTAAATCCATCTGTCCAGAGAACCATCATAGTCAGAACTGGAGTGTGCCATGATCTTGAATCCTGAACAAAAAACACACAAAAATCAAAAGCCCCAAATTTCATGAACAAAAAAATCACTAAATTGTGGATCTATTTTTTACAATTTTCAGATTTATTTAGTTAGACACATTTTGTTAACAAAAATCACCACCAAATCATGTTTCCTAACTCCTAAACAAGACATCCAACTCCATCCATCCATAACATCTCTTACTAAACACTCAAAAATCAAAAGCCCCAAATTTCATGAACAAACACTAAATTGTGGATCTATTTTTTTTAAATTTTTGCATTTATTTAATTAGACACATTTTGTTAACAAAAATCACCACGAAATCATGTTTCCTAACTCTTAAACAAGAGAGCCAACTCCATCCATCCATAACATCTTTATAGACACAAAAATCGAAAGCCCCAAATTTCATGAACAAAAACTTCAAAAAATTGGGGATCTATTTTTGTTTAATTTTCAGATTTTTTTAAATACACACGTTTCGTAAACAAAATTCACCATAAATTTTGTTTCTTAACTCCTAAACAATATATACAACTCCATTCAACCATAACATCTCTTAATAAACATACAAAATCAAAAACCCCTAATTTCATGAACCAAAAACTCAATAAATTGGGGATTTATTTTTCTTTAATTTTCGGATTTATTTAAATACACACATTTGGTAAACAAAAATCACTACCAAATCATGTTTCCTAACTCCTAAACAAGAGGTCCAAACCAATTAATCCATAATATCTCCTAACTACTACACAAATATCAAAACAAAAGCCCCAAATATAATGAGCCCAAATTACATGCAAAAGGAAATTATGCAATACTAATACATAACAAACATGAGAGCAAAATCACTAAGGAAGAGGAAATAAAAAACTCACTTCAAAATGCAAAGGAAGAGAGGAAACCAAGGAGAGAATGCCAAGGTTGGGATGCTGGAAATGGGAGCCGATATGCCTCATTATATAGGCCAAAAAAGATACCAAAACTTAGCAAGGAAGGAAAAAATATGCCATCTTTCGGCGATATATCGCCGACACCCGATATATCGCTGACACCGTGTAAAAGGATATACACTGGGATTTCGAAATGGGGGGGGGGTCATCGATACCGATATATCGGCGATATATCGTCGATATATCGGTGACGTGGCCTTCCATGATCCGGAGCATGTAGCACATTCTGCAGATGCATCAAAGGCATCAACGTGATCTCCCCCTATCCTGTGGTCGGGGAATGAGTCCCATTAGCTATCACAACTGTTCTCCTTGGCGGAACCTGTTTATATGACATAAGCTGATATATGTCTTCACATAGATGATGTGTCATACTGGAGTCCATAATCCACTCTGTAATGTCAGATCCATGACATGATGTAAAAGCATAAGTACCTGTGGTTTTAACTGTAGCAGAGGTACGAGAAGAAGCTGAGGTTGCCACATCTGAGATCTCCTGAAGATGGTGAAGCGGAAGGAGGTATAATATCCCTCAATCTGGCCACGAGGCGATCAAACCTCTGATCTAACGTAGAAGAAACACGAGACTCAATCTGCTCTGCAACGCAGGCTGATACCGGGAACCCATGCTTGGAATAGCATGTCTCCTCGATATGACCTGGGCGATGACAGAAAGTACAGGGTTGACGCGTGCGACCTCCTCTTCCACAAAGTCCACGTCTACGGAAGGAAGAATGGCCTCATCTGCCTCGAGAAGCTGCCATGGCTGTCTGAGTAGAGGCTGGGGAAGGAATAGTATTCCTGCTGAGCCTGCGGAACGCATCTTCCATGGGGGGGATGGTGGCATCCACTAGAATCTGGGAACGAGCAGCATCATATTCAGGGTCAAGGGCTGCTAGGAATACCCCAACCATGGTAGCATTCCTATATGTCTTTTGCTACTATGGAGTTGCCGTTAGAGACATGAAACTGTGGAGCTTCTCAAACATCCCATGCAAGGATGTATACAGTGAATGCAGAGGGCGTCGGTTCTGCTTGGTAGTGAATATGTCATGCTGAAGTTGGAGGATCTTCATCTCGTTCCTCGCTTGAGAATATGTTGCTGCGAGGATATCCCACATCGCCTTAGCAGTAGGATGATGTAACACATCATTGGCGATCTCAATCGTCAATGTACCAGAGAGCCAAACTTTGGCATAGGCGTCGTCTGCCTCCCACGAGGCATTTACCACAGTCTTCTCCACCGGCTCTTCCTCGGTAAGAGTATGTTTCTTACCATTTGACTTCATTAGGCTTATAAACTGCATTGCACAGAGCTCATAACTTGTCCCGTCCATTTTAACAATAGGTGCTGGATCTCTGACTGTGCCTGTGGCAAGTATATCGACTTTGTTTTTAGACATCTTGCTGGATGTATAAGACCAGAGTTTTGTAGACCAAAGAATCAATGTCTACACAAACATACGCATATTTGAATGCGTATGTAGACTTATGCACTTAAATCCATTAACCAAGCGAAGACCCCGACGCCGGAGCACGTAGACGCAGCACGCGGACAAAGTCCGCACGCAAAGGGACGATGCGCGAGCGGACTACGCTCACGGTCGGACTGCACACAGGCGTCGGAGCTCGCTCGGAGGTGCGGCACGCGAGGTGACTACGCACGATGAAGCGACGCGTGTGGAGGCAGTGCTGCACGAGGAGGCGCTGCTGCACGAGGTGCCGCTGCGCTAGGGGGCGCCGCTGCGTGAGGAGGCGCCACTGTGACGCTCTAGGGGGAGTTGCGCACGCGAAGATCGGAGCGCGGTGACGGGGGTGACACTCAGAGATGGGGAGGGCGGTGCGCGCATGCGGAGAGGGGAGAGAGAGGGGGACGATGGGTAGGGTTAGGGTTTCGGATACGAGAGCTCCGATCTAGGACCACCACTCTGATACCATGTTGGAGAAAAATAAGAGAGTTGTTTATTCCTGTAACCCTAGGCTCTCTTATACAGGGGAGAGGCCTATAGGTAAATTACATAAGATAGACAAAATAAATAAAATGACTGGAAAAGATACATATGAATGTAGAAATATCTCAACACTTCCGCATGTTTATTTTCTAACACATGGCATAGAAGTTTTACGCACCAAGAAGGGGCTCCATATGTCACAAAGAAAGTATTGCGTAGATATACTGACTGAGACATAGCTACTTGGGTGCAAACCCTCTGACATTCCTGCAGAACCAAAGAAACACTCTATATCCAATGATCCTGCCTTTGAAGACACTACACGATACAGAAGCCTGGTTGGCAAGCTTATGTATCTTACAACTAGGCCAGACACATCCTATGTTGTGAGCAGAGCTAGCCAATACATGGAGAAACCATACTACAACCACTGGCAGGATGTTCTTCAGATCCTTCGCTACATGAAGGAATCCCACGGGCGTGGCCTATTCTATGGGGTAAATAGATACACTAATGTTGCTACTTATGCTGATGCTGATTATGGAAGCTTGCCTGAGGATCGTCGTTTTACGACGAGCTATGTTATGGTGGTAGGAGGTAACCTTGTTAGTTGGAGGAGCAAGAAATAGATGGTAGTTTCCCGATCCAATGCAGAGGCAGGATATAGGGCAATGGCCTAAGCTACATACGAAATTACTTGGCTACTGACTCTTTTACAAGAACTCAATGTTGCTATCACTACTCCTGTTCCTCTATACTGTGATAACAAATCTGTCACTTACATTGATATAAATCATGTATTCCATGAGAGAACCAAACACATTAAGATTGACTGTCATTTTGTTCGTGATGCTGTACGAGATGGCAAGATTTCTACACCTCACATCTCAACAAATCTTCTGCTTGCAGACATATTCACAAAGGCCTTATCAAAGAAGCGTTTTTCCTGGATATCTTCCAAGTTGGGCATGATTGACGGATATGCTCCAACTTGAGGGGGGGTGTTAGAGATTGCAGTAAATTACGTCTTTATATTCTATTGTAACCCCACGAGGGTATTTATGTATTTTGTCTTTGCGAGCTCTCTAGAGTTTAGTTCTATATAAGGACTAGGGGTGCACATGGATCGGATTTCAGCTTAATCCATGTCCAATCCAATCTTGACGGATTTTAATTTTTTCCAATCCAATCCATCAAATATCTAAATCCAAACCAATCCAATCCATCGGATTACGGATTGGATCGGATTGGTTCGGATTTTTTTATACTTATGTATTCCTTCTCAATTGTTTACCCTTTCGTGATTGTGTTTATCACACACTAGCCCTCAACATTTAAATTATGGCTCAAATATTGGTAATATAGATCAGATGTAAAGAAAAGGATATATGAAGACCACTCAATCAAATTAAAGTTGAATAACTTCATTGATCCGTAATGAAAAAGTTGAAGACCATATACTTAATGTAAAGTATTATATTGGATTTAGAATTTGAGATTCCTTTTATAAATACCACATTAATATTTTTTTTTGCAAATGATTTCCAACTAATGATTCAAGTAAGAGTAATACAAGACATGAACAAAAAATGTGATCTTTACAGTCACATTGATGAAGTCTATGGCTAATCTAAATTGTTAAGCTATGTCAAACCAAACTGCTTCCGATAACACCCTTCAAAGCCCTATAATATATTATTAGCAAACGCGAATCCTAAAATAATTATTCTCGATTGAGTATCGAACAAATCCAACTTACATGTAGTTCACCAATTGAGTAGCATGCCTCTCATTTAAAATGGAATTTATTTACTAGATTATACCTATAGTCAAAATATGCATTTAAAAAATGTATCAAATTTGGGCATCAATTTAGAAAAGAAAGGAATTCAAGTAATGCTTATTACTTCTTAAATGGGTTTAGTATATTTGAATATTGATTCTTAGATGAAATAACCGGTACAGTTTCATCATTAGGATAAATATGCAAGTTGGAACAAGTAAAATGTAAGAAGCAAAAAGCTAAGAAAATCAAACAGATGTACCAGACAACTGAGTCTATTAATAGAGATCAGAAAGTGGCAACATGATTGGAACAAATGGTATCGCATCGGAGGGGGCCAACATTGCGTGAAACAAGAAACGACGTCGTGAGGGAGGGGTGATGGCATTGCGAGGAAGGAGTGGTGATGTTATGTTAGAGGGAGGTGTTGAAATGGACTAAAAGGGAGATGAAACTAGGAGTGAAATATTGGGGTCAAGAATGAAATGAGAGAGGATGGAAACTGAGGGGAATAGTTCAATGGAATTATAACTTTACAAGGTATAATTATATTTTATTATTTAGGAGTTTAAGAGTGATGACAAGAGGACTTATATCCGCTATAGATATGAAAAAATGAAATGAATTGCATTGATTATAGTCTTCTGAGAATGATGCACATGCACGTGCGGTTGTATATGCATGTAGGTATGTGTATGTATGTCTGTATGACTGTAGGTTGTATGTATGCATGCATGTATGTATGTATGTATGTATGTATATGTTAACGGATTAACAGATTGGATCGGATTGGATTTTCATGATAATCCGATCCAATCCATACTTTAACGGATCTGAAAATTTTCAGTCCAATCCAATCCAATCCATTAAATTGATAAAACCAAACTAATCCAATCCAATAACATCGGATTGGATCGGATTACGGATTTTATCCGATCCGTATGCACCCCTAATAAGGACCTCTAGAACTCTTGAATAAATAACTCATCATTTTCTCTCATCACCTTTCCACAACCTCTATTCAAATTGTTTATGTACATGCATATGATCTAATCGATCCTGCTCCTGCCACAACATTTGCACATATAAATGCCAACCGTACTAATATGTAGTTCCGCCCCTCAGCTGTCACTGAAACTCGCACCAAATATTTGCCCACCTACAAGTCTACATCTGAGAGTTTAAATGACCGGGTAAAAGCCTAAAAGGTGAATCTTTACTTGCAGTAGAACATAAACCTTTAAATGCCCATTCAGAACAAGGAAATAACATTAGAATTGGAATCTTTGATGAATCCGAGGCCCGAGAATGAATGAGGCTTGACACCCTCCAATTAGCAATTGCGAGGAAACGATAATGGGGGGAAGGCATGAATTGAGCATAGTTTTATGGTCATTTCAGAAAGAAAGCAGTTAATCTTGGTACCGTCATCGAAATTCTCCCCATTTTTCAAACCTAGCATCGTATTCAAGTTTTAACCTATAATCTTATTTTTGTTCTTTATTTATTTTTGATACACATATTTCAGCTGTTAGTGCATGTGCTACTCCATTCTTGTTAAAGAGGTGAATATCATGGCTCTGTTCAGAATCCAATTCTGACCTCGAGCAATATGCGGCTACTACTGTTACTTTTCTATTTCTCTTCTTTAATAGCACTTCCATTTCAGGAAGAGCCAGTAGACAGGAGCAAGCATTGGGGAGATCTAGAAGAGGAGGAGGAAGAGGAGGAGGAGGAAGAAGAACCACTGGAGGAGGAAGAACTGGAGGATGGCATCCAATCAGTTGATAGTCTGTCTAGGTACCGATTTTTGCTTCTTGTCAGAATTGCTTAGCATGATAAAGTGTCCTACTTCATATTTTTATGCGTTTTCTTCATGCAGCACTCCTACTGGTGTAGAGACTCCTGATGTTATCGATCTACGCAAGCAACAAAGAAAAGAACCTTTGTACCAGGTATATTATCCGCCATTTTGTTTATCTTTTTCATTTTCTCTAACTTACATCTGCTGGTTGCTGAGTTTAAGTTGTATGCCATGTTACTGAAGGTTCTCGAGGAGAAAGAAGAGAGGATTGCTCCAGGGACATTGCTTCAACCATCGCATACGTATGTTCACTGCCTTGATATCTGCAATGGAGCTTGAGGCCCTTTGTTCTCTTGGATTTTAATAAATAAAAATATTACATTGGAACTGATATTCTGCTATCTTTGGAACAGGTATGTTTTTGGTGGTCAAGACAAGGCAGCAGCTGCTGCTAAAAGAGTGAGTTTTTTAGTGTCTGATCTTGGTTTTGATTGGTTATCGTTACTCATAAAATAACTCATACATGCTGGACAACTTGAATAAGCAACATGGAGATAATTGCCAGAGGGCCTTTTAATTTCCAAGTAGACATCACAAGATTGTGGCGTTATAGTAATAATTAGTTTTTTTTGTTAAATTTCGCAAAATAAGTATCAACCTCATTTGTCATTATTTTTTGAAATATACACCGTCATTGATTGAACTGCACCCTCATAAGCTATCTTGTAAGGCTATCCGCATCTTCCCCCTTTAAATTTAATAAAAGGCTCGCTTGTTGTCTGGTTCAGATAATACACGGATAAATAATTTCGTCGGCTAAACTGAAAATATGCATACAGGTTGACCTGTTGCGTGGACAAAAGGCAGACAAAGTCGATGTTACCATACAGCCGGAAGAGTTGGAATCTATGGAAGACGTTCTTCCTGCGAAGTAAGAACCGTACTGAATGTCTTGGTTGTCCTATACACGTTTTTGTGTCGCACGGAATAATGGTGATTTACTATTTATTTAATTTATGAACCAGGTACGAGGAAGCAAGAGAGGAAGAAAAACTGCGTAACCAGAAGGAAGATTTTAGTGATATGGTTGCAGAGGTAATTTAAAACCCAACATCGCCTTCTTCTTCTTCCTTTTGCTTTTTGGTTGAATGCTAACTTAAAGTCTTATGAAATTCTATTGTAGGCCGAAAAGAAACGGAAACGCAAGATGCAAGACAAGGAAGGAAAATCGAAGAAGAGAGATTTCAAGTTTTAGTTTTTCCTTTCTTGGAACAGTTGGTGTGTTCCTCATGAGAAGATGGTTGCATGTTTTTGTGAGAAATCTTACTGATTGTAGTGTAGTATGCGTATCATGATCCTCAAGGCCTTCTAATATGTGGGTGCCGTAATGTAATGTTAACTACACATGCCAAAGTCATTGTATGCTTTGATCTTGTTATGCTGAAGATACAGTTCATGGCTTCGTGTTTTCGACATTCTGTGTCCATGGAAAGCACGTTGTGATTCTCCACATTTTTCATAGGTGGAAAATCAGAGCCTGTCCGAGGAGGCTAGCATGTTAAATATTCAGTTTTTTTTGGATAGCCCATGAATAACATGCTAGCACCATGGAAGGTGTTTGAACTTTGGTAAATTTATTTTCGAGTTATGGAAAGAAGAGGCTGCAATCTGCAATGCGTGATGTGGAACGAAAGGAGAATAATACAAATTATTTATTTTCAAGTTCTGTCTTGTCAAAAAAATAGGACAAATAAATACCACACACTTATGTACATCTTATCTAATATAATCACATTATTCCTCATTATCATCTCCTTCCTCTCCAAAAGAGAATAGTAAAAAACTATCACGTAACCTTATTCCTCATCCTCTCCCTCCAAATGAATAGAAATATGTCTTGCGTGTTATTATCCTTTCTCCTTATTCCCTAACCGAATGTTCCCGATGAATTTTGTAGGGCTGTTATTTATTTCAACATAAGTGGGGCTGTGAGGGATAGTGTACTTTCAATAACGGCTAGTGATAAATAGTGGTGGTAAATGATCACGATACTTTGAGTACCCATTTAAATGCCACAAATTTTTAAATTACTAGCAGTGATATGAGCATCCATAGAACCGAAATATCTCAAATTCTTTATTGTAAAAGTGTTAGCTGGACACGAAAATACTTAAATAAAAAATTGTCAGAAAAAGGGTGAAAAGACAAGGTACCAACCGCAACCAATAGCGAATATCTACTTAATTTAAAACGCAATCGAGCTGTATGCAGTATGCACCCATTTGACAAAAATATCTAAATTCGCTGCAATTTCTGGGGATAATGTAATTATTTCAAAATTGAGTAAATAATCGATCACACCTCAATTCAGCCACAGTACTCAATCCATACGGTTCAGCTAGAAATCTAAGTTACATATCGACAAAAAAATCATCTGGGAGCAGACAACTACTACATGACAGCTTGACCTCGAGCTACTTAGGTTTGATGCTAACCAACCTAATTTTATCACAATCTAGATCTTAATTTTTGAAAGTTACTGACATCTAACACCAACCTCCATTGGCACGGTTTTCACAACAACAACAACAACAACAAAATCTTTTCCCACAATTAAGTAGGGTCGGCTACATGGATTTTTCGCCTCCATTCAGATCTATCTTGGGTCAATCTCGGACTTATATCCAAAAACTAAGATCCCTTCGTATAGTCTCTTTCCAACACTTCTTGGGCCGTCCTCGCCCTCTCTTAGCCGGCTCAACATCCCAACACTCGCATCTCCTAACTGGTGCATCAGTTGACATTCTTTGCAAATGACCAAACCATCTTAAGCGGTTTCCTCGCATCTTATCCTCGATCGGAGCTACACCAACTTTTTGGATGATTTCATTTTCATCTAACACCAACCTCCATTGGCACGGTTTTCGCTAAACAGCAAAAAAAAATAAAAACATAAAAAAAAGATCTGAGAAGGGATGCTATTGGACTTGTGGACTGCAAGGAAGCCCATGAGCTCCCACACTCCAAATCATGCGAGGGGAATCCAAACGAGAGCCCCTCATTGGAGGATCCCCGTCCACGTGGCGCCCCCTCCTGGCCTCTCATTATCACCTTATCCCTTCCCCACTATATATCCGTGAAAGATCCCATAAACCCCACGATTCCACCAGAAGAGGAGGACAAGAGGTTTTTGGGCATTCCCTCACCAGATCAAGTTCCTTTGGAAATGGCTCTCCAAGCTTCCTCTCTTCTCCCCTCCGCCCTCTCCATCCCCAAGGAGGTAAGTCCCCTTCGCAATCCGTGTTCTCTAGCTCTCGCCGTCGCGTTGAACTGGTTTCATCGGCACGTTTTAACAGGGGAAGATGGGCGTGAAGGAATCGAGCTTCTTGGGCGTCTCTGTGTCTAACCATGCCAAGTGCGAGATGACTCTCAAGGCGAAGGTATCGCCATTTGCTCCCACTCTTCTAGCACACTCCAATTTGGTAATTTTCTTCTTGGATTATGCAGTAATACTTCTGCCTCAATATTCTTGCAAAATTCACTATTTTGCCCTTTTGTTATTATAGTTATGGTCGTATTTTACCTTAGCGGAAGGACAAAATTGTTAATTTCATAAGAATATAGGGGCACAAATATTATTTAAAAATATAGAAGCATAACTGTACTTCCAGAATTTCAGAGGTGTACAGGCATAAAAAAACCCTTTTCCTTTGATCTAAAATAAATTTTAAGTAGAAAATACGGGGTTTTTGCTAAAATATTCTTGTAAATAAATAGCTGTGCCAGTAGAAAAAAGGTAGATAAAAAGGAAGAGATTTTACATCATAACCCATGAAATCTTGTCAAATTATATATATACCCCTAGAATCTTTGTGATTGTAATACAACCGCTGTAGGGTTAGTAAGATTAAAGCAGTTGTGATCATGACGTAATTATAAGGATTATGATGTAGTCGGATAAGGTTTAGGGGTTCTAGTGTAAATATCCCACTATTTACCTAAAAAACTCACGTAAAAGATGAGAATCCGTAAAGGATTTAGGGTGCGTTTGGTTCGTGGGTTATCCAGGGGTGGATAACACGGTTTTGTGTTTGTGTGTTTGGTTGGTGGGTTAAGGGTTGGGAGGATTTGTGTGATGTGATTGTATTGGAATTTGAAAAAGTTGGTACTTATTATGATATGATTGTATTGAAATTTTAAAAAGTGGGTGATTGTTGTGATGTGATTGTATTGAAGTTTGGAATAGTGAGTGAGCCCCATTAGTGGGTTAAAATTGGGAGTTTTGGGGGTAGCCCACCCAAAGTGGGGGGTAACCCTCCAACCAAACACACCCTTAGTATTTTACGAGGAACTACGCGTGAAAGGGGATTTCTAACAAAGAAGTTTGTAGATAAAAGAGTGAACATGGATTATCTATTTTAATCCGAGACTGAAATTTACTTGTGTGCTAGCAGAGGAGCAACATAGGAGTTGTGAGAGCACACGCAGCATCCGTGACAAGCCCGTTGGCCACGCAGTCACCGGCCCAGGGGAAGAAGACGCTGAGGAAGGGCACCGTCATCATCACCGGTGCCTCCTCCGGTCTCGGCCTCGCCACCGCCAAGGCCCTTGCCGAGACCGGCAAGTGGCATGTTGTCATGGCTTGCAGGTATAAAATTGAGCATTGGATCGGACCGGCCCAAGTCCTTTGTTTCCATTTAAGTCCATTTACTGATATATTGTTCAACCTTTATATTATAAAATTTATTATATTTCTCGCATTTTGTGCAAATTTACCTAAACTTATTATGTAATTACTTAAAGGGACTTCCTGAAGGCGGAGCGCGCCGCGAAATCCGCGGGCATGGCCAAGGAGAGCTACACCATAATGCATCTGGACTTAGCCTCCCTCGAGAGCGTCCGCCAATTCGTCGCCGCCTTCCGCCGCTCCGAGATGCCGTTGGACGTGCTTGTATGCAATGCCGCCGTCTACCTCCCGACCGCCCGCGAGCCCACCTACACCGCCGATGGCTTCGAGCTAAGTGTTGGCACCAACCACCTCGGCCACTTCCTCCTATCCCGCCTCCTCCTCGACGACTTGAACAAGTCCGACTTCCCGTCTCGGCGCCTGATCATCGTAGGGTCGATCACCGGCAACACCAACACCCTTGCGGGCAATGTGCCTCCCAAGGCCAACCTCGGGGATCTCCGAGGCCTTGCGGGAGGCCTCAGCGGGCTCAACACATCGCCGATGATCGACGGCGGGAGCTTCGACGGGGCGAAGGCTTACAAGGATAGCAAGGTGTGCAACATGCTCACGATGCAAGAGTTCCACAGGAGGTACAATGAGGAAACTGGGATAACATTTTCCTCTCTCTACCCCGGTTGCATAGCGACGACCGGGTTATTCCGCGAGCATATCCCTCTGTTCCGGCTGCTCTTCCCGCCCTTCCAGAAGTTCATCACCAAGGGGTTCGTCTCCGAGGAGGAATCCGGCAAGAGGCTTGCTCAGGTAAACCTTCAGTTCGTCTATAAAACCAAAAAATTGCAGTTGGGGTCTTATGACGCATGCAGGAAGTAGGATGAGCAGGGAAAAATGGGTTCATCTGATTGTGGGTTCTTTTGTTGCTTGTGATTGAAGGTGGTGAGCGATCCGAGCCTGACAAAGTCGGGCGTGTACTGGAGCTGGAACGCGGCGTCGGCGTCGTTTGAGAACCAGCTGTCGAAGGAGGCCAGCGACGTGGAGAAGGCCAAGAAGGTGTGGGAGCTCAGCGAGAAGCTCGTCGGCCTTGCATGAAGGAGGGAAGGTCGGCTGGGATGAGGACGGCGACGACGGTGGAGCGGATGGGTGCATGGAACCAACCACACCAACTGTTTGATGAAGGGCAGGGAGCGGGTTGATATTTTCGGCTTTGTTTGGGTTGTTGTGTACAATTGTTTCAGACATATTTTGGTGAAATAAGAAAAAAAATAGATTTTCCTATTTTATCTCGAAGTATTTGTTTGTTTTGAAGGTTCTAACTAGGGTTGTTGATTTTATTTTCTTTCGAGAAATGATGACATCATTTCATATATTTCAACTAGAGGTGGGAATGAATTTAACTGCATTCGATGCGATTATCCTCGGTAATTTATCATCAATATGATATTTTTTTTATGAAAAATGTCTCGCTTTTCAAAAATTATTTGTAATCTATTTTAATACGTGAACATTAATCAAGACCCATATAAACTTTTGCAATTACGACACAACCCCAAGCTTCTTCACGTTTTACCCCATGATCCCTGCAAACTCACTCAGTCTTGCGCTACGACCCTTTACAGCTGTCAGGAAAGCTTGAGCTCGATGAGTTTAACTCGGGCTCGGCTCGTTAAGGGCTCACGAGCCAGACTCGAAACCTTAACGAGCCCGAGCCCGAGCCCGAGTGGGGTTTTATGGCTCGTTAGCTTATCGAGTCGAGTCCGAGTTGGACATTGTTCAACTCGGAAACTCGACTTGATAACTCATTTTCCCTCTTAATAAAAAGTTGAAAATATATACCGAAACTCCCACATTGAGTTCGATATAAAATATAGGTTAACATTTTTCTTGTCCAAAAAGCTACAGAAAAGAGTATTAAAAATCAAAGTTACAAATGACATTTGCATAATTTAATGTATAAAATGGAACAATGACTCGTTAAGAGGTTCATGGGGCTGCTCATTTTGAGGCTCGTGAACCAGCTCAAAAACTCATGACTCGATAAGAGGCTCGTGAGGCAGCTCATTTTGAGGCTCCTAAGCCAGCTCAGAAACTCGTGGCTCGATAAGAGGCTCATGAGTTAGCTCGAACTCGACGAGTTCGAGTTCAAGTTGGTGATCCAGGGCTCGGCCCTTATCGAGCCCAAGTTCTAACCTTAGATTTCTTATCGAGTTCGAGTCCGAGTTGAGGCCAACTCGGCTCGTTGAACTCGATAGACACCCCTACGACCCTTGATGTCTATTTAACTCTTTTTAAGTTTATCAAATTGTAGGAAAATCCAAAGAAGCTCAGGCTTGATGAACTTAACTTGAGCTCAACTCGATAAGAACTCGTGACTGATGAATACGTGATTCATCACTCTAATTAGCTGAAAATAAGCTTCGTCCTGAGAAATTATGTTCGGTCATATGTTAATATCTAAAAATTAACTTTCATGCACTTGTAAATAATTTCCATAAATCAACATTATATTTTGCATTCATAATCATATGTACATTTTCTCTTAACCTCAAGTATTTTTTATTTAACTCATCATAACTTCAATTGACCTAAAACTGGCTCCATTGTGTACATATCACTAACCGTAATATGTGAAGAATCCTAAAAAATACTAACTTGTATATATTTGAAATAAACCCGAACCCTAATTTCAGGATAAAGTTTGATCCAATGGCCTATGACCCTCCACCCTCTCACTCACTTCCTCTCACATGCAAGGCACGTTCCACTTCCTCTCACTGCAAGGCACGTTCTATATTTTAGCCGTTGGATCGACCTTGGATCTAACGACACCTGCACCATCACCTCCTACCTCTCACCCACCTCTGCTGTGCCTCTACTCCGCCCCATTTCTGCAACCTCTTCGATCCGAATCGGCCACCCATCTCCTCTCCTTGACCGATCGACGATCATCGTCATTCCTCTCACCAACTCCGACCATCCCCCAAAACCTAACCTCTTATCTCTTCCCCAATCGCCAAACCTTGAGGAACCCATAGTCCCTACACTTCTAACAACCCAACACAACTAACCTTATCACCATCGTCGAGTCCCCAAACATTATGCCTCTAACTGCCATCATCCTCTTCCAATCCATAATCCCCTCGACTCCATCTCCGACTCTCTCTATTTTAAACCCAAATCGACCATCCAATCAAATTTTATCCGTCAATCTTCGAAGAACATCGAGAGAGAAGGGGAGAACTAGAGGTATGGCTGGTGACAACCCATCCTTGAGGCCACGACCACCGAGATGAGATCCAGCAGTCACTTCAACCTCTACTGCTGCGTCGTTCCCTGACGAGCGGCTGAGCTTCGTCGTGTCCCGTTCACGGATGAGGCAACAACCAGGAGAGAGCCTCCGTTCCTCCTTCACCATACAAACCTTCTTTATCCCCTAATCTTCTTCCCCTTCTGCTTGTTCCTATTCTTGTGATTTCTTTGTCAATTTCTTCTCATTCCTCCTTCATCAGTCTAAGCCTGACCTCCGACATTCACCTTCTCCTCCATCCTCGCTTCACTTCTTCTCCCTCAGAACCTACCATCGATCAACTCCTGATCCACAACTACATGCCAGAGCACCACCCTCCACTTCCTTAAGCCTTCACGCCCAGCTGGAGTCCAAAGCCTCGACTCCCATCTCCCCTTCCCACATGCACGGTCAGCAGCAACCCCCCTCAAGCGAGTCACCACCACCCTCTTCCCAGCATCCCACGACCGTGTGTCAGCCATCACGCTTCATTGGGAGCTATCCTCTCTTCAATCTAGCCATAGAGGAGGGCTACTAGTCCATCAACCGACGGACAAGATGAGAGGACGAAGGTCCCAAGCATGCTACAAGTGCCCTTCAATTGAAGTTCTCTTCGACATGGGCCATTCATTCCAAGGGAGACCCGTACCATAGATCCTCCCCATCAGATGAATCAGAGCTTGCCACGCATAACCCCCCACAACCGCTTGATCAGAATACAAAGGGAGAGCCTCCACCATTATATCGAGCACCTAGTCACGTGCCATATGTGTGACCTGGGTGAAATCACACTCCATACCCTATAGCTCTTGAAAATTGTGCTACAACCCTCGCCATGTGTAATTTATAGAAGGGAGCCATCGGGTCTGATAAACTACAAAAGGCACCTACAAGGGTATAATTGCAAATATTCTATATAGTTTATTTACATATATGCCCTGTAACTTTGCTTACTCATATCTTGAGCATTTGTATCAGATTTCTACAAAATTGGTCATTCAAAAGCTTGATTCATTATCTGCCATTAGAATAGTTAATTATTTATTCTGAGATACTCTTGAACATTAATTAAGTGAAGAAGTTATTCAGGATTGTGAGTATTTTAATTCTTGACATTGACCTCTTATTGTTTCATAAATTGTGAAAGTAGGAGGATTTAATTTGATCTTAACTAAATATTCATTCTCTGAAATTCACTGGCTCTCTTGATCGAACTGATTGACTTGACTTGGCTTGATTGCTTGCTCCTGCACATACCTCCATCCTTGCATTGCATCATGTTATTCATCATTTTAAACTAAAAAATATTGCATTTATTTATTTATTACTTTCACATAGTATAACATTTTTCCTTGCATAAAATTATTTGTGAAATCCATGCATATTAATTAAATAGTTGTACTTAAAACCCATAAAAATCTGGAAAATACAAAAACACTTAAAAATATTTTTCTTCTGAAAACCTAATTATCTGAATTATTTGATAATTATTCTGAACTCTCAAATTACCTTCCCGAGTTTGACCTTAGGGCTTATCCAAATAAATAAATAATCTGACTCATCAAGACTTAATTATCTATATTATTTCTTGGGGCAATCCTTTTAACATATCCTGAATTACCCGGCTGCAATAATTAAGATGACAAATTAAACAGGATAATCCTGGGGGATATCAAAATGGCATCGTTGTCGGAAGGTATACGTTTTAGGGTTAATTTTTAAATAAAATTTAGATTCTAGGTTTTCCATCCCAGGATAGTCTGACCCTCAATTTTCTTATGTATATTTTCTCTGTTCATTTTTCAGCATTTTTATTCATTTTATTTCTTATATATATTTCCTGTGAATATCTCTAACATTTTATTTTCCTTTTCATGCGAGGCATCAAGTGGACTTGAAGTGGCTTTTTCGGAGGTCGACGTAACTCAGAGCGACAGGAGGCGGGTGATTCTGTGGACCGAGCCTGCTGAGGAGGCAGGAAGGAATTTTTATTTTATTTGGAGAGAGAGTGTGTGTTATATTCATTTATTTTTTTTCTACTTAGTTTTTAGTAATTTACTTATTTCTAGCGGTCTTCGTTTGAAGACTCGTACTTGTACTCGGACATCGGACACTCAACTTATCAGGCCATATTTTTGTGATGCTTAACATAGATCTAAGATTGGACAACGACTATTAGAGCTACTAGAATTTATTTTATGCTCATAGTATTAGGTCTACACTTTCACATTTAATAGACGCATTAGACGTTCTACTTAGCCAAAATTTAACATGTTCTTCATTCGCTAATAGAACTGTCTTTTTTAAGTGCATTTTTTTCGATGCATTCATATAGATTAAATTTCAATTCTATTTAGCTTATGCACTAAGATTATGAGGACCACTGTAAGTATTTCTGACTTAAGCACACATCATTATTTTTTCAAATTGCGTCGTCTTTTTGACTTCTTCCTTTGTGTCTTCTCACTTAGGATTAAAAGGAAATTGGGTCTGTTAGGTCGGCGTGTTGGTTTTGGATTTAAATGCAAGTGATTACTTAATAAAATTAGGACTGCTAAACAAAATTGATTAAATAAAACTGGATAAAATTCAAAATTATCCATGGGAGAGCAACCCCATCCTTGTGCACATGTACATACCTTTAGACTGTGAGTGGGTGAGGACATAGTTATAAGGTTGGAGCCTGATTTTAGGATAGATACGAGTGTAATCGAATTTGAAAGAGAAGCACGATTTTCAGCTACGACTAATAATTCAGTGTTTGAACCATCCCCTTCTCGGGATGACTGTTTTATCGAGTAAGACTTCCTTTGACCATATATTTGAGATCCAGAGTCAAAGAAATAGGGCTCATGATCAGAACACGGCCAATGAGAATGACTATTACTCGGCTCATGATTGCATGCCATAGTCACGACATGATGAGTATGGTTATTCACCTCCAAGTCATGAGACGATTGCAAATGACATTACTCAGACTAATCAAAGAGCTGGCACTTTGACTGAACAACTTGATAATGTCATCCTAATGGTGAAAGAAATGATGAATAACTAAGGAGAAGTGAGGATACAACAAAGCAATCTCGAGACACATCACATGAAAATTTTTTAGATATAAACACCATGGGCACCTGATACCATTGACCAATCCATTGACTATTCTACTGACACTAATAAAAATACTAAAAAAATGAGAAAATTAAAAAAAATAGACAATACTGAAATGGAAGCATTTTGTAAAAGTCCGATCTTAGAGTTTCCATTAAGGGTTTTTATCAGTTGTGCCCCTCCGAGATATCGCAATATCAGTTATGCCCCTATCTTTTTGGTAATAGCAGTTGTGCCCTGATGAATCTGTGATTCATCACATCAAAAGTCAAAAATAGAGCCTTGTTCCCGAGAAAATAGAGGCATATTTCCCTTTATCTTGCATAAATAGCATTCATGCATGCATCCATAATTCATGCATTTTAGGAGCTCATCTGCATTTAAATAAGAAGCCAAAAATCCCTTGTAAAAGAGCCTAAATACCCTGAGCACCCTTGTACATTAAAACACACATAAAGCCCGCATACAAACTCCTACTTAGGTCTACTCACTCTTAGAATACTACATATCAAAAGACCTTCAAAATGAGACTAATTTCATTGAAATTGGAGCTTGTATGAGGAACTTGGGTTTTTGGGTCATTTTGTATACTACATATGTATATTTATGTAACTTTGTATTTATGTATCATATTTGACCTCATCTCCGTCTTTGGTCAACATGAAACTTGTAGATCTCATCAAGATCTACAACTTTCATGTTTTGAGTTTTTCCAAATTCGGCCTCCTCCTCTTTCTACACGTGTCTTTCCCTTCGACCACTCACAGCAGGCCACGTGGCGCCCTCTGATTGCGCCACGCGGCCCGCTGCCCTTTGTCTGCTCCGCCCGCGCCCTCCACCGTTGGATCGCACCTCAGATCCAACGGCCCAGGCCTGACCACGTCCGCTCTCTTCTACAGCCATCAGATCCACCCCGCATTCCATCTGGACCGTTCCTTAGCGCCGCATCCTCAACGAGCCACGTGGCGACCTCTAGGCCGCCCGATCGCGCCCCCGATCCCTTCATCACAACCGCTCGTCTTCCAGCGGATCGTGACCCTCAGATCAATCACCTAGACCCGATCCTAGCCGCCCGCTCGCACTTCGCCCGCGTCACGCCACGTGTCACCCTCATAGCCCTTCATCTGGGCACTCCAGATCTAATCTCACCCGCCCGCTTCGCGCCTCCATCTGGCCGTTGGATCACAAGATCCAACGGCCAGGACTTCGTCCCCTACCTCGGGCAGCCCCTCTCTCCCACGATCTCCGCCTTGCGGGAGGGGCCGCCCCTTTCTATTCTCGGCCGCACTCCAGCCCCCCTCGCCGGCCACTGACTCTCCCACGATCTTCCCCACTCTTCCCTCTCCCTCGCCAACACCCTCGAACATCACCATCTCCGCCACACTCGCTCCACCACCTCCATGAAACTCGCCACTCACCCAGCTCTGCCGCCACCTTCGACCTATAAATACACCCTCTCCGACCACATTCAAGCCCATCCGCCACTCCAGGAAAGAACCCCGAGCTCCAAGCTTCCTCTTGGTGACAGCAAGCGGCCGAATTGTTGAGCGACGAAGGACCTTCTTCTCCGGCGAGATCCACGGTGCACCGCCGTGCCGCAGCCGCCCTCCGCGTAGCTGCACGAGCTCGAGGCTTACCGACCTCTGGAGCGACGACCCCTGGAGCTCAAAACCGAGCCCCAAACCCCAGGTAACCTCCTTCATCCCCTCTCCGATCATCCTCTTCTTTTCATCCGATCTTCTCCGATTTTATTCGCCTTCCACGGACATCTCCACACCTCCTCGACATCCCGACGAGCTCCGCGACGGTGCTAGCATCCTCGCGGGCCGCTCCACTTCGCCATTCACCGCACTTCGACCACCGTCGACTAGCAGCTCCGCCGCTTGGCCGGAGCCACCTCGCCCGATCACCTCAAGCACCCGCAGGCCTCTCCGACCACTCCATTCAACTCCCACGATCACCAGCACGCTTCGGCTATCCAGCTAACACTTGCAGGTACTCTTTGGACCATTGGCCGGAGCTTCATCGGATCCTTCTTCGAGCTTCATCGACCAGGTGCTCCAGCCCTCCTCCAGCCAATCCGAGACCACCGGAGGCTTCGCCGTCCTCATCCGCTGCTTCCGAGCTAGCTGGGAGCTGACAGAGCTCACTGACGGAGCTCAGCGAGGCAGGCGGAGGTCAGCCCCCTTCACCGGAGCACAGGCCCCTCCTCCGCAGGCGGCGGAGGAGCGTTGAAGGAGAAACAGCAGCCACCGTTCGATCTTCTGATCGAACGGCCCTCGTCCCGCCACGCGTCTCTTCACCGCCTTCGTCCTCGACCGTCGATCGCACCAAGGATCGGACGCTCCACCCGCTGCCACGCGTCTTCACCTACCACCCTTGGATCCATCCAGATCCAAGGGCCCTCAGGCCGCCACGTCGCCCGATCCGAGCCTCGGCACCCAAGCCTAGGCTCGGGTCCCCCGAAGCAGATCCGAGGCTAACCCGAGCCTCCAGAAGCCCCGACCCTCGATCCGAGCCTCCGACGCCTCCGAGCCTAGGCCGCCCCACGTGAGGAGCACGTGCGGCCTGGGTAAATTGCACCGACACCCCTGGAGGTTCCCAAAATTGCAGAAAGGTCCCTGTGAAGCAGACATCACGTGAGGCGCACGTGATTCGTGGAGAATTTGCATTCAAGTCCTGCATAGTCTTGGTAATTGCACTTTAGTCCCTGTCAGCATGTTTATTTCTTGAACATTTATTTTTCAGTATTGCATTTAGACCCCTATGTTTGCACGTGTCCATAGCATGCGTTTTTGATTATTTTTGAATTTTAAAAGTTGCATATTGTTGAGAACTTTGTCCTCTACCTGTTAGCACACGTGTTGTATTTTTGTTGGTTTTCTTGATTTATTAATGAATTAATTGGTTGATTTGAGTCATATTTTGCCCAGAGATGCCATTTGATTTTTAGTAAATTATCTGTGCCTTCAAAAATCACCAAAAAAATCACAGTAGCTTAAGGACATTGTTTTTAACATCCCATAAAAATTTCACATCATTTGCACGCATAACGAGGCCTGAATAAATAGTTTAGTGATTTCCTTTGATTAATTTTAATTAATTCATTTCACAACATTTTTTTAGTTCTGTCAATTTTCCTAGGTTCCTGATCATTAGACCTTCCTAGGATAATTTTAGTTCCGAGAAATATTGTGTTTTGATATTTATTAAAAATTAAACATTGAAAATCACAATGTTTGTTTAGTTAATTCATAGAATATTCATTTTGAGTCAAAAAATTCCAAAAAAATTAGTGTAGGTCATTTTCATCATAAGCAACCTTCTGGCCAATTTTCATAATTTTTGGACTGAATTTGATATATCAATTAAATCTAACTTGAAATTGGCTAAGGATTGTCTGCATTGTCTACATAGTAATTAAAAAGACCAAAAAAAAAAAAAAAAATCGTTCCCCGAATCTCGAGCACTTGTGAATTGATGTAATCAACCTAAGGAGACAGATGCCTCCCTGAGATCGACCTTGGACTTCACCAAGTAAAAAAAACTACATCACTTAACATTAATAGCTAAGTGATTTTTGATTAATCCCTCGTATCCGACTGCAACGAATATCATTAATTGATTTGGACATTAATTTGACCGGATTAACTAAGGGTGCGGGAGGCCTATCATGCCCCCGACTTCTTGCCAATATTTCACTTGTGCCCCTCAGAGGGGCATAACTGATAAAAATCTTTTATCAGTTATGCCCCTCTGAGGGGCACAAGTGAAATATTGGCAAGAAGTCGGGGGCACAACTGATATTACCAAAAAGATAGGGGCATAACTGATATTGCGATATCTCAGAGGGGCACAAATGATAAAATCCCTTCCATTAATTATGGTCATAGATTATAACCCGATCTTTTGGGAAGAGTCGATTATCACCTAAGAAAATATGCGAGAAGTAATTTATAACTTAGTTTCGTTTAATTACTTTGGCCAGTTCAATGGTGATGACCAAGAAAAGCAAAAGCTGTCAGAGTCAAACAGTTGACTAGGGTTAACTATGAAATTAAGAATACCGAATTTACCCATATTCGGATAGATGATGACTCGACCCTGAAAATCCTCCCAAAGTGCGTGTTTGTCTGACTCGAACTCGGATCGCTCAAGAAGACTAGAGTGATAGTTCAATTTTCTGATCGATCCACAAAAAAAACTGAGAGGATTATTTCTGTCGTCATGAACTTCCAAGGTGTCCAACATAGAGTGGACTTTATTGTCCTGGACATTGAGCACCGATGAGAGTTGTTTGAGTCTTTCATTATTTTGGGAAAGCCGTTCCTCGCCTTTGCTAGAGCAACTATCGACTATGAGACTAAGGACATAAAATTTCTGAACTAGGACCATAATGATCAAACTCTCGAGAACACACCTAATCCTGAGACAACCGAACAAGAAACGAACAACCGTGACCAAGAGGATACCACAGAGTCGAACACTTCACTTGATTAGACATCTCTTTCGGAATCACAGACTCAAGACATGACTCAAGAATCCGACTACCGAGGCTACCAATGCTGCTACCAAGGTGAATGTACTTGACTTTGACACATCCAAGTCACCGAACCCAAACATAATTATTTTGGGTTTCCTTGATCAATACCATAATCTGACACCTAAACCTACAAACCCTAAACCAACTCAAAGCACTATCATACACCCAAAATGTTGTACTGATTTTATAAGAGATATACAATGAACATGATGATTCATATGATGAAGAACCAATAGCCGACACTTCACAAACTCAGTTTAGAAGGGTGACATCCTCTAGTCTGGTTGCTAGGGGAAGGAAGAAGCACTCCGGTCCTCCTCCTCTCCTTGCCTCAGGTTCTAACAAACTGACTAAGTACAATAACTATAGGCATGAATTATTCCAAGGATTAATCCATAGGATATTGTATACGAAATGAGGTAATCAGATACGACCAGACATATACATCTTCACGAGAATATTCATCATCTGAGGTTGAGTTGGTTGACTATGTGAGTGAGAAACCACAGAGAAAAATTAATCGGAAAGCCTACACCGAACACTATTATTCTTTTGAGGATGATTGGGAATATTTTTCATCACATTCTTTATACCCACATTCCCTTCCACTACATGCCCGCAAGAAGGTTTGCCGAATGCCACCTTGATTCTCGGCACCTTCTCCCCAACCTAATCAGTTCCCTTATACTTCTTCTATACTTAGGCAAAAGTCTAAGTATGGGGGGGGAGTGATACCCACCCTATTTATACTCATCTCCTCCTCCTCTTGCCCTCGATCGTCTCATTTTTACTCTCTTCTATACTTAAATTGACCAAGAGCCTAAATATAAGGGGTGGCTGACTTCTATCTCTCCTCCTCCTTCTTTTTCATCCTTCTATACTTAGCATACACTAAGTATATAGTATTGTATTTTATGTATATATTAGACTAACTCAATATGGGTTATGGGTAACTTTTGTAAAACCTGTAAAAATATGTAAAATATGTATAATAGTAGTAAATATGTACAATGCGTGTCTAACCATAAAAAAATAAAAATAAAAATTGCTCTCATGCATCCCATTTCTTCAATTAATTAATTACATCATTTAAATTAAAATCCATAAAAATATGAAAAATACAAAAAAACACTCTTAAAAATATTCTTCTTTTGAAAACCTAATTATTCAGATTATTTGAGAATTATTCTGAACCCTCACATTACCTCCCCGAGTTCGACTTTGGGACTTACCCAAGTAAAATAAATATTGATCACATCGCGATTTAATTATCTATATTCATTTTTACGAATCTCGAATTACCTAGATACAACAACTAAAAACAAGTAATAAAAACAAATGAATTAAATAGGATGATTCTGTGGGTCTGTCAGTGACTCAGGCTTGAAAAACTAATGAGTTCAAGTTTACGTTGGATAATGAGCTTGTTATCCTTATCAAGTCGAGTTGGAGTTTATTGGTGCTCAATTCCCTAACTCCATTTGATAATTTGATTTGAATAATGTTTTTATTAAGTACTTGCACCATACCCACGCTAAATCTATCCATCATTATTCATTAACCATCAACCAATGGATATGATGACACATCCCTAAACCTTCCCACATGAAATGACAAACCCATCCCTGCTTTCCCAATCTCTCCTTCCGGCTTTTCATCCACAACCTCCTCAACCTCTCCTTCATCTCTCTACCCATGTGGCCGTGCGCAACAAGTACTCGATTCTTCCCAGCTTCACCATTGCCTTGAAGCTGCCAACACCGCCTCCTCCTTTGGCCTTCCCTGGCAACGTTATCTTCCCATTGGAAATGTTTTGCATGTCCCTCATTCTTCTTTAGATGCATCCTTGTGGAGTCGTCTGCCCAAAGCTCTTGATCCTAACCACTCATTATATCTTACCAAAGTTTAGGGCACTTGCTTGAATTCTCATATTTTTACTATTTTTCTTATATTTTAAAAGCCAAGATTGCGTGCTTTTTATCGTACGTATTGTAATATATACTTAAACACACAAATATTAATCCGTCCGCAACATTTTAATACATATCTTAATTTTTCTCAAGTGGCTATTTATGGATATAACACATAATCATGTATAAGCTATATTTTACTATCATCGCTTAGTCAAATATTATAAAATTTTATGATTAAATCTCAAATCAAGATTAAAGTAGTAGCATTTAATTTCAAATAGATTAATGGTTAATCGCATTAGCCCTCAAAATATTTCGATCATAACGATGCGGTTATAATAATAATATCCAAATGAGTTACAATATGAATATACTTGACATGAAATTTTAACACATAGTCTATCATATCTAATTAAGGTGGCATGACATGAAAAAGAAGAACTATTATGAATAAGAGAATACAATATTAGATAAATATGATAGAAAAGCAATGACAATATATATACACAAGAGATGTCAAGGACAAGCTTATCTATACATAACGACTTTAACTTAGTTCTTTAAAGAAAGTTTATGAATAATAAGTATAAAAAATTAACATACAAATGGTTCATTGAGAGATTCATGAGCCAACTCAAACTCAACAAGTATGAGTCAGCATTCTAGGATTCGAAGCTTATCGAGTTCGAACTTGACTCTGAGTTTGGTTATCGAGTCTGAGCCTGAGTCATGGATGACTCAAGTCGATAGATACCCCTACTACTAGGTATTCAAGCAACCAACACCATCTCCAACTCGCATGTGCATATCCACATTGCTCATCATCACTGCCACCTCTTTCTACCGAATGAAGACGATGGACTCAAGCACTGTAATCACCATAAAGAACTAACTTGGATGCACATCCAAACCAATCTCAACCTGTGAGGACATGACTGACATCGACCATGTCCAGCTAGTGCCATCGCTTAACTTGGAGAGCATAGCCTTAATGATGTAGAACATCCCCATGACATCATCATCAATCATGAGCCTCATATCTTTCGTGATCTACTAGCTCACATGGGAGAATTATGCCATGGTTTCACATGCAGGTATGATGTTAGCAACCTTGATCGATGAGCGTTGTTGCTTACGATTGAAGGTGGTGAGTGATCTGAGCTTGACTAAGTCGGGAGTGTACTGGAGCCGGAATGCGGCGTTGACGTCGTTTGAGAACCAACTCTCGAAGGAGGCCGGCGACATGGAGAAGGTCAAGGAGGTGTAAGAGTTCAGGGAGAAGCTCATCAGCCTTGCTTGAAGGAGGGAAGGTCGGCTGGGATGAGGATGGCGAAAACGATGGATAGTATTGGTGCATGGAACCAACCACACCAACTGTTTGATGAAAGGCATGGAGCGAGTTGATATTTTCAGGTTTATTTGGGTTGTTGTGTACAATTGTTTCAGGCATATTTTGATGAAATAAGAAAAATAGTTTTTCCTATTTTATCGTAAGTATTTGTTTTGAAGGTTCTAACTAGGGCTGCTGATTTTATTTTCTTTTGAAAAATGATAACAACATTCATATATTTCAACTAGAGGTGGGAATGAATTTGACTACATTCGATGTGATTATCTTCGATAATTTATCAGCAATATGATTTTTTATGAAAAATGTCACAGGTTTCAAAAATTACTTGTAATCCATTTTAATACGTGAACACTATTAATCACGATCCACAAAAACTTTTGCAATTACGACATAGCCCCAAACTTCTTCATGTTTTACCCCACGATCCCTACAAACTTATCCAGTCTTGCATCACGACCCTTGATGTCGATTTAACTCTTTTTAAGTTAATCAAATTATAGGAAAAATCCAACGAAGCTCGTGCTTGATGAACATGATTGGAGCTCAACTCAATAAGAACACATGACTAATGAATCCGTGATTCATCACTCTAATTACATGAAAATAGAGCTTCGTTTTGAGAAATTAGGTTCATTCATATGCTAATTTATAAAAATTAACTTTCATGTACTTGTAAATAATTTCCATAAATTAGCATTACATCCTGCATTCATAATCATATGTACATTTTCTCTTAATTTTAAGTATTTTTAATTAACTCATCATAACTCAATTGACCTAAAATTAACTCTATTGTGTACATATAATTAACCTTGATATGTGAATAATCATAAAAAATACTAACTTGTACATATTTGAAATGAACCCAAACCCTAATTTCAAGATAAAAAGTCGTAGAAGCTAATATATCTCACATTCAATACCCAAATTCATCCTTCTCACTTTTGAGTTAACATACATTCAATTATCTACAAATCAAGATTAAATTCAAAAGAATCGAAATTCATTTGTGAAAATTGGATTTTTGATCTATTGTGCATTGTACATATTAATTGATTTTTGGCATGTCATTTCATGTACATATTTCACTCTTCTTTATTTATTTCTTTTCAATTTCTTTATTTCAATCCATGTTTTAACTAATTACACAAAAATCAAAATAAAAAAACTGAAAAACAATAAAAAGACTAGTTCTGAATTGAGCCGACTGACCGATTCACCTGTATATACCTCTCAATTTCTATATTATTAACTCACAAAAATCCAAAAAATTACATTTGAGTCCACTACATCACTTCACATCATATTTGAATTTTGCATATATTATTCATTTATAGAAAATCAAATAAAAATTATAAAACAAAAATGATATCTTATATGTATAAAATATCACCAAAAAAGGCATATCTTCCATTCCACAATCCATTTGCATCTGAGGCCTTTATGAATATGGTAGATTACATTTAGATGAACATTTTTCATGCCGAGAATTTTTACATTTGAGTCTATTTGCTATTTTTAATTTATTTATTTCTATGTTTATGCACAAGTCAACGATCTTGGTCAATGTCTTGCCACGAGTCCCTCATTCATTTGCCCATCTCACGTTCCGGTCAACGCTCCCTTAGTCTAGTGAATCCCCTACTTTGTTGTTTTACACCAAACATCTTGTCCATTGGATCAAGTTTGATCCAATAACCCATGACCCTCCACCCTCTCACTCACTTCCCCTGACGTGCGAGGCACATGCTACATTCTAGCCATTGGATCGACCTTGAATCCAACGACACCTGCACCATCACCTCCTACCTCTCGCCTACCACCACTGCGCCTCTGCTCTGCCCCATCTCTACAGCCTCTTCGATCTGGACCGACCACCCATCTCCTCTCCTTGGCCAATCATCACTGTTCCTCTCACGAGATCCGACCATCTCCCAAAACCTAACCACTTATCTCTTCCCCCATCTCCAAACCTCGAGGAACCCATAGCCCCTACGCTTATAACAACCCAACACAACTAACCTTATCACCATCGCCGAATCCCCAAACATTACGCCTCTAACCGCCATCACCTTCTTCCAATCCTTTATCCCACCAACTCCCTCTCCGACTCTCTCTATTTTAAACCCAAATCGACCCTCCAATCAAATTTTATCCACTAATCTTGTGCGAGGAAGATAATTAAGTGAAGACGTTATTCATGATTGTGAGTATTTTCATTCTTGAAATTGACCTCTTATTGCTCCATATGTGAAAGTAGGGGGAATTTAATTTGATCTTAACTAAATATTCATTCCATGAAATTCATCGGCTGGCTTGGCTTGATTGCTTGCTCCTGTACCCACCTCCATTCTTACATTGCATCATTTTATTCATCATTTAAAACTAAAAACTATTGCATTTATTTATTACTTTCACATAAATATCATAACATTATTTCCTTGCATAAAATTATTTGTAAAATCCATGCATCATTATTAATTAATTGTATTTAAAAACTCATAAAAATCCGAAAAATGAAAAAAAAAAACACACTTAAGGAATATCCTTCTTCTGAAATCTAATTATATATATTATTTGAGAATCATTATGAACCCTCATATTACCTTCCTAAGTTCGACCTTGGGACTTACCCAAGTAAAATAAATAATCTGACCGCATCGAGATTTAATAATCTATATTATTTCTTGGTGCGATCATTTTTGATAGATCTTGAATTACCCTGCTACAACGACTAAGATGACAAATTAAACAGGGTGATTCTGGGGGTTGTCAAAATTGCATCATTTTAGAAGACGTATACGATTTAGGATTAATTTTTAAATAAATTTAGATTCTAGGTTTTCCATCCCCAGGTAGTCTGATCCCCAATTTTCTTTTTTATTTTCTCTATTTATTTTTCAGCATTTTTATTCATTTTATTTCTTGTATATGTTTCCTGTAAATATACCTAACATTTGATTTTTCTTTTCATGCAAGATGTCGGGTAGATTCAGAGCAGCTTTTTTGGAGGCCGACACAACTCGAAGCGACCAGAGGCGAGCAATTATGTAGGCTGAGCCCATTGAGGAGGTATAGAGAAATTTTTATTTTATTTGGAAAGAGAGCATTTTATTCATCTATTTTTATATATAATTTGAAATAATTTACTTATTTGCAACAGTTTTCATTTGAAGACTTGCACTTATACCCAGACATTAGACACTCAACCTATCAGTCCATATTTTTGTGATGCTTAACATAGATCTACAACTGCACAATGGCCATTAGAGCTACTCGCATTTATTTTGCGCCCGTAGTATTACGTCTACACTTTCACACTTAATAGACAAACTAGACTTTCTACTTAGCTAAAATATAACATGTCCATCATTCACTAATAGAACTATCTTTTTTAGGTGCGGTTTTTCCGGTGCATTCATATATATATATATATATATAATTTCACTTCTGTTTATCATTTGCACAGAGATTGCGAGGATCACTGTAAGTATTTCAAACTTAAGCACGCATCATTGTTTTGTCAGATTGCGTTGGCTTTTCTAACTTCTTCCTATATGTTTTCTCACTTAGGATTAAAAGGAAATTAGGATTGTTCGGTAGACGTCCTTGGTTTTGGATTTAAATACAAGTGACCACTTAATAAAATCAGGACTGCTAAACATAAGTGATTAAAAAAATTAGAAAAAAATCAAAATTATCTGTGGGAGAGAAACCCCATCTTTTGCACATGTACATACCTCTAGACTATGAGTGGGTGGGGACGTAATCATAAGGTTAGAGCCCAAAATCATGAACCTACGCCCTAAGTCTTTAGATTTGACTCTTGCAGGTTTGGGAGATGCACACGCTCGCCTCCGATCATAGTCGACGTTTTAGGTGTGTCTGTCTAATATCTTCTTTAGGGGTATGATATAACCTAGCATGCCAGGCAGATCACTCCTTTGATTGAGGACTAGTAGAACCACACTTGTGCGTCAGGGAAACATATCTGTGTGTAACAGATTCAAAGATTGATTTATCACCAATTTAAAATTGAAAAATATAATTGATCGGACTTTGAGGCCTTCATAGTGTGAAGTTGGTGAATTTGGGATTTGCATTGTGTATCGTATTGTGTGCATTCAAAAGTTCAATGCACTTGCATTCACATATCGAGGTTCATGAATCATTCTCCACCTTTCTTTACGAAGATGCCAGAATATTAGTGCCCATACCCAGACTCCGCAGGTCACACTAACATGACCATATCCCGACCATCTTCGTTCTCATATTTAGAAGAACCTTCTCTTTGAGGCAGTTCTTCCCCAAACATCACTCTCTCCACCCTCACATATTTCACCCTCACTCCACTACTACTTCTTCCTTGGTTGAGTGTTTAAGATATGAACTGCTTGCAGAACCAAATGAACATTACGTGGACATAATGGAGTGAGCCGATTCGAGGATAGATATAAGTGTGATCGATTTTGAAAGAGAAACACGATTTTTGGTTACGACTGATAATTCACTGTTTCAACCATCCCCTTCTCAGGATGACCGTTTTCTTGAATACGAACAATTTTCCTTTGACCATACATTTGAGATCTAGAGTCAAGGAAATAGGACTCATGACCAGACCATGACCAATGAGAAGGACTATTACTCGGCTCAAGATTGCATGCCGGAGTCATAACATAATGATTACATTTATTCATCTTCTAGTCATGAGACGAATGCAGATGACATTACTCGGATTAATCAGAGAGCTGATGCTTTGACTGAACAACTTGAAATGTCATCCAGATTGTGAAAGAATTGATGAATAACCAAGGAGAAGTGAGGATATCACAAAGCGATCCTGAGACACATCACCTGTAAAATTTTCAGATACAAACACCACAGGCACCTGATACCATTGACCGATCCACTGACTACTCTACCGAATCTAATAAAAATACCAATAAATAAATAAAATCAGAAAATTAACAAAAAATAGACAACATTGAAATGAAAGCATTTTGTAAAAGTCTGATCTTAGAGCTTCGAGTAATTAAGGCCATGGAGTATGTAACCGATCTTCAGAGATTTGTGAAGAGTCAATTATCACCTAAGAAAGCAGTCCAGTAGCGATCAAGAATCAAGTTTTATGTAATTACTATGGCTAGCTCAATTGTGATGATCAAGAAAAGCAAAAGCTGCAGAGTCAAACGGTTGATCCGGGTTAACTATGAAATTGAGAATACCAAATTTATCCATGTTCGAATACATGATGACTTGACCCTTAGCATCCTCCCGAAGTCTGTGTTTGACTGACTCGAACTCAGACCACTCAAGAAGACTAAAGTGATCAATCAATTTCTTGATCGATCCACAAAAAGACTAAGAGGAACTGTTTCTGTTGTCATGTACTTTCAAGGTGTCAAACGTAGAGTAGACTTTATTATCCTGGACATTGAGCACCAAGGGGAGTTGTTTGAGTCCCATTATTTTGGGAAAATTGTTCTTAGCCTCTATTAGAGCGACTATCGATTGCGAGACTTGGGACATAAAATTTCTGAACCAAGACCATAATGATCAAACTCTCAAGAACACACCTAACCCTGAGACAACCGAACAAGAAACCAACAACCGTGACCAAGAGGATACTACAGAGTCAAACACTTCACATGACCAGACCTCTCCTTCGGAATCACAGACTCAAGACATGACTCAAGGAGAGACACTTGAGGATCCAACTATCGAGGCTACCAATGCTTCTACCAAGGTGAATGTACTTGACTTAGACACATCCAAGTCATTGAAATCGAACACAATTATTTCAGATTTCCTTGATCAATACCATGATCCGATACTTGAACTGACGAAGCCTAAACCAACTCAGAACACTATCATATACCCAAAATGTGTACTAACCTTGCAGGAGATATACAGTGAACAAGGTGATTCATCTGATGAAGAACCAATGGACAACACCTAATAGATTCAGTTTAGAAGGGCCACATCCTCTAGTCTGGTTGCTAGTAGAGGGAAGAAGCACTCTGGTCCTCCTCCTTTCCTTGCTACGGATTCTAGCAAACTGACTAAGTACGTATCTATAGACATGAATTATTCTGAGGATTCATCCATAGGATTATGTACATGGAAAGAGGTAATCAGATACGACTAGATAAATACATATTCTCGAGAATATTCATCATCCAAGGTTGAGTTGGTTGACCTTGTAAGTGAGAGCTACAGAGAAAAATTAGTTGGAAAGCCTCCATTGAACATTATTATTCTTCTGAGGATGACTTAGACGATGATTGAGAATCTTTTTTCATCACATTCTTCATACCCATATTCCCTTCCACTACATGCCCGCAAGAAGGTTTGCCAAAAGCCACTTCGATTCTCGACACCTTCTCCCCAACATCATAGGTTCCCTTGTACTTCTTCTATACTTAGGCAAAAGCCTAAGTGGGGGGGGGGGATGCCCACCCTGTTTATAATCATCTCCTCCTCCTCTTGCCCTCAACCGCTCCATTTTCCCTCTCTTCTATAGTTAGGCCGACTAAGAGACTAAGTATAGGGAGGCGACCAACTTCTATCTCTCTCCCTTCTTCTTTTGCATCCTTCTATACTTATATGTTAAGAATGGGATGACGAATTGCACTCATGTATATACTCTGTATTGCACTGTACTATATGATATTGTATTTCATGTATATATTAGTCTAACTCAATATGGGGTATGGGTAACTTTTTTAAAACATGTAAAAATGTGTAAAATATGTACATTAGTTGTAAATATGTACAATGTGTGTCTAACCATAAAAAAATAATAATACAAAAAAATGCATCTCATCCATCACATTTCTTCAATTAATTAATTACATATTTTTAATTAAAACCCTTGAAAATCTGAAAAAATACAAAAACACTCTTAAAAAATATTCTTCCGTTGAAACCCTTATTATCTGGATTATTTGAGAATTATTCTAGACCATCACATTACCTCCCTAAATTCGACATTGGGACTTACCTAGGTAAAATAAATATTTGGTCACAGAGAAATTTATATCTATATTATTTCTTGGTATGATCATTTTTGATTAATCCCAAATTACCCAACAACAATTTAAAGCGAATGAATTAAATAAGGTGATTCTGAGGGCTGTCAGTGACTCAGACTTGAAAAGCTAATGAGTTAAAGTTTGCGTTGTATAATGAGCTTGTTATCCTTATCAAGTTGATTTGGATTTTGTTGGTGCTCAATTGGCTAATTCAATTTGATAATTCTGATTTGACTAATGATTTTTTTATTAAGTACTTACACCATACCTAGGTTAAATCTATACGTCATTATTCATTAACCACCAACCAATGGATACACTGACACACCCCTAAACCTTCCTACACAAAATGACAAACCCATACCTACTTTCCCAATCCCTCCTTCTGCCTTTTCATGCACAACCTCCTCAAACTCTCCTTCATCTCTCTTCCCATGTGGCCGTGCACAACTGCTACTCGGTTCTTCCTAGCCTCACCAATGCCGTGACGTTGCCAACACCGCCTCCTCCTTTAGCCTTCCTTGGAAACACTGTCTTCCCATGGAAACATTTTGCATGTCCCTGACTCCCTCATTCTTCTTTAGAAGCATCCTTGTGGAGTCATCTGCCCCAAACTCCTCCTAACTACTCATTATGTCTAAATAAAAGTTTAGGGCACTTGCTTGAATTCTCATCATTTTTACGATTTTTCTTATATTTTAAAAGCCAAGATTGTGTGAGTTTATCATATGTATTGTAATATGTACTTGAACATACAAATAATCCCTCCGAAACATTTTAATACATATCTTATTTTTTTCTCATGGCTATTTATGTATATAACACATAATCATGCATAAGCTATATTTTAGTAGCATCGCTTAGTCAAATATTATACAATGTTATGATTAAATATCAAATCAAGATTAAAGTAGCAGCATTCTATTTTAAAGAGATTAATAGTTAATCTCATTAGCCCTCAAAATATTTTGATCATAACGATGTGATTATTATTATAATAACTAGATGAGTTACAATATGGATATACTTGACATGAAATTTTGACACATAGTCTATCATATCTAATTAAGGTGGCATGACATAAAAAGAATTATTATGAATAAGGGAATATAATATTAGATAAATATGATAGAAAAATAATGATAATATATATACAAGAGGGGTCAAGGACAAGCTTACCTATATATAATATAAAAAATTCATAGTATTTTTATTATTATTGAGATTCATAATGACTTTAACTTAGTTCTTTAAAGAAAGTTTGCGAATAAGAAATATAAAAAATTATACATACAAATGGTTCATTGAGAGGCTCATGAGCCAACTCGAACTCAACATGTTTGAGTCAGCATTCTAGGATTTGAAGCTAATAGAGTTCGAACTTGACTCTGAGTTTGGTTATCGAGTTTGAGCCTGAGTCCTGGATGACTCAACTTGATAGATACCCCTAGTACCAAGTATTCAAGCGACTAACACCATCTCCAACTCTCATGCGTATCCACACTGCTCATCATCACTGCCACCTCTTTCTACTGAATAAAGACGATGGACTCAAGCACCACAATCACCATAAAGAACTAACTTGGGCGCACATCCAAACCAATCTCAACCTGTGAGGACACAATTGACATCAACCATGCCCAACTAGTGCCATCTCTCATTTTGGAGAGCGTGGCTTTGATGATAGAACATCCCCATAACATCATCATCAATCATGAACCTCATTTCTTCTGTGATCTGCTAGCTCCTGGGAGAAACACACCGTGGTTGCACACGAGGATATGATGTCAACAACCTCAACCATGTTGTGGACAACACGGTATAACACATATAGATACTATGGATGGTGATATCAACATCAGTGACATGACAAGCGGAGGGGGCAAGTACACGAGTGTCCTCGATGATAGTGAGGAGGGTGAGAGTGAGTCCAATGTCAGTGGAGAAGAATACACGGCGACCCTTGAGGGGTAGCTTGTTGGGATTAGGTGGACAAGGAAGAAGATGGAAGAGGGGGGGGGGCACATTACTTTGTAAATATGATTCTACATGAAGAGTTGGTATCACATATTTTAAATAGATTCCATTCACATTAACGATGAAATAGACAAGGAGTTAACTATAAGGGTTGTGGTGTAGGAGTTAGTTGTTTACAGGAGTCATGGGATAGATATGAAGAAGTCAAGGATTGTGGTATAAAATTCCATGTCTGTGTGTACATTGGGCCAGGCCCTTTCTAGACATGTTGGATCCAAATTCAGGTCTATTTAACATAGCCTTATTTACCACCTAACAAAATCATGTGAAGAAACTTGCTATGAAAGAGACTAACCCTTTTTTAAATAGGAGCTGGAAATAGGAAGCTAGGAGATTAAAACATGGACCAAGGAGCTTAGTCTCTCTCTCTCTCTCTCTCTCTCTCTATATATATATATATATATATATATGTCATTTCTAGTGTCAGAAAACATGCCCCATCTTTGAGTCCATATTTCTGAGACACGAATAAATTATTACCTCATTTTGAGGAGCTTCGTTATTTAGCTTCCTATTCAGTCAGTCTACCTCCTTTTTACTAATCTAAACCACGTGATAAAGAAGCTCTCATCCTAGCCATGTTCTGGAGGCTTCAGTCTACGGATATTTAATAAGGCGTATGGTTGCCTCCTTTTGAGAGAAAGCATACATCCTTTATCAATCAAACAAGCAAAGAGTACTACCAATAAAGATAAAAGAAAGCATGTGATATGCCAAAAGGTTAGAAAATGAAGATAAATGCAGAGGTGAGCGTCAAAGAGAAGGCGGACTTCAGTAGGTATGGCCTCATGCTTACATCATGGAAGGATAGGTCGTAGCTGAGGGAATTGTGGTATGGGAGGGATTTTGGCTAGTGGTAATGGATCGTTGCATAGTTCAAAGTTGACCTTATGGTTCATGTGCATACCTTGTTAGGCTATCGAAGGCTAGTAGAGAAGCCAAGTTCAATCGACAGACGAATCCTAGGTCCCTCTATATATGAAGTAGTCTTGTCGCTTGTAAAAACCATCCTTAGCCCATGTAAGATGTCACCATAAGCATGCCAATTATGAAGCATAATTAGTAATCTAGATCCTGAGAAAAAGTCTAGAGGGCACTAATGCCTAGTACAACCTGCAGGCAAGCCAGAATGACGTAGGGGAATCCAAGTCACGCAGTTATTTTGAGCTGGACTAAAGCTCAGAATATTTATCAAACTGTGGCCCAAGCCCATGCCTTTTTTTGAGAATAAAAAAGGGAAAATCATGCTATGCCGTCCGCCTCAAATATATTAAATCAAGAGTGTAGAAAAAAAACTTACGGAAGGCAAAACTCGAGTAAAGTTCTAACATAAAAAATTACATTTTTTTGCTAGAACCCTTAATAGGCAAAGATCACCCCATTTATTACTAACCACTTATCCCAAGAGGATCTCCATGTTGGGGTGGTGATTATTCACGTATAAAGACTCCCAAAAGGTCTGTAGGTTTTGAAAACGTAGCCAAACAAGTCCAAGATCTTGCTACACCCTAGATATCTTTTCACAGAGTAGAAAAGATGATCAATTATCTCGACCTCAATGTCACAAAGTGGACAAGTTTGTGTGGCTCTGGTAAAAAGTCTACAACAACGATCTCAAATAGCCACAAGAACACACCTATGCGGCTTGGCACTTTGAGATGCCAAATGAACCTACAATCACCAACTAAGTGATCCGAAGACAATCCTGCAGGTAAGTCCATATTCTTATAGGTGCATTTAATATACAAATCTATTCCCTTTCATGCCCAATGATCTCTTCCATCCACATGGCTTAGTACTGTGATAAGAGAGTCTAACAACTGAAGAAATTCCTCCAAACATTGATTAGAGAAGTCCACAAAAAATAGTGGGAATTTAGTTATAATTCTCCCAACACTCTGCCACCCTAGTCTCTTGTTCGCCATCAAAGCAGAGAGACAGGGGAGCAGTTTGCCAACATGCAACCGTTAATCCAGTCATCTGTCCAGAAAGCAAATGACTGACCATCCCCAAGAACATGCTGAAAGAGATTTCGGGAATTGAGGCATCTGAGATTGGATGCCATGCAAAAAATGAGAGGAGTAAATAGAGGGATTATTAGGCAATCTTCCCTCGACACCACTGATATAGAGGGTCGGATGAGTCTGCAACAAAAGTCATCATTTCTTTCCCAAATTCTAGCGACCCACTTTAGAAGCAGTGCCTTATTCATGGTGTCAAGGCGTGGTACCCCAAGGCTCCCGTCCACCTTGGGGAGTATAATAGTCTCCCAATCAGCCAAGTGAATGCCTATACCATCTTATCCAAATTTACTCCAGAAGAATCTCTGGATAATCATCTTAAGGCAATGAAGAATACCAATAGGAAGGAGACGAGAAAACATGAAGAAAGGAAGAATTTCCACGAGGACAACCTTTACCAATACAAGTCTACCTCCTCTAGAAGAGTTGTTGTCTTCCACCCAGCTAGCTTTTCTTCCATCTTCTCAATGATAGGAAGCCAATCAACGTTCTGAGTATACCACAAGTCAAGGGCAGCCCAAGGTAATGAATTGGCAAAGACCCTCGTGCTTTCCCTAACTCCTCTTCATAAGCCGACGCTGTACTATCAAAGGGACTGAAGGGGATCACTGATAACTTGTTATGAATGAGGTTAAGATTCCACAACTCTCCAAAGATCTCTAGAATCACAACCATCCCCCTTGCTTCCTCCTAGCCTTCTTCAATAAATAAAACAATGTCGTTCACATACTGAAGCAATACTATGCAATGATTCCTTGTAGCATCACCTAACCTACCATGTGAGATAGTACATCTGCAACAATTACAAACAACATGGGTGCCATGGGTACCCCTTACTCACACCCCTATATGGTTGGAAAAAGCCCCCCCGGGTCGTCCATTAACAAGTATCAAATAAGAAGCAATAGAGATGCATATCTTCATCCAAGAAATATGCAGATATGGGAAACCCCTCTTCGCAAGGGATGCCCAAAGGAAGCACCATCTAAGGTGTCATAATCCTCCGAGAAGTCTATCTTCTAGAGAAGTTCACTCACTCGTTGTTTCCAGTCTATAATGATCTTCATAGCCACAACCAAGCTTTGCCTATCTGATTTCCTAGTATAAAAGCCAACTACAACGAGGAGATAATGTAGTCCATGAAAACTTTCAATATGTTTTCCATGACCTTAGCAACCACCACGTATAATGCACCCAAGAGAGCAATTTGTCTGAAGTCCACCATCCTCTCAGCAACCTCCTTCTCAGGGAGGAGGAAAATGAGAGCCCTATTAAGTCTGTCGAAACATGCATTCTTGTCTATAGACTTTTCTACCACCTCTGCTACCTTATTCCTGATTTACACGAAATTGAGAGCGGTCGTATTGACTCACAGGGCGAATCAACAGTCGATGTGTTGACCACTACAGAATCCCGTGTAAAATCAACAATTAACCCACACTATAGATCAAGCAATAAGAAATAAATGTGAAGTTAAAATTTATTTTTAACTCTACATAAAAGATGTATAGCAAGCAAGTACGTAGAGAGTTCGAATACAGGGAGCAAGACAAGGTAGATCTACAAATGTGTATATGAGTGAATGTGAATGTGTTGTCTACAATATGCAATGCAAATATTTTTGTGGGTTTTTAATTTTTTTAATTTTTTTATTTTAATTTTTAATTTTTTATTTTGATTTTTAATTTACCGATTTTCTGTATTTTATATTTTATATTATTTTTTCTTTTTTTAATATTGGAATATATAACCTATATAATAAAAGAGGTGCTAGAATATTTATAAAAATATGCAAAAATGCTCAAAAATTCAGAAATACAATCTTTTTTGTATTTTTAAAAACTGAAATAAAGAAAACAGTGAATTAACAATCTGGCCGAGACTAAAATGGGAAGGAAAAATATCAGATGATCTCAAAATTTTCCCAAATTAGATTTAAAACAAAGAGAATAAAATAAGGAAGATACATGAACTGAGTTTATATTTTTTAGAGTTTTCTAGAAATTATTAGATTTTTTGAAGTTTTTAGGTAATTTCTAATTTTTAAGTTTTTGGTTTTGAATTTTTTAGTGATTTTTGGAGGAACACTAAAATAGGTTAAAATACACAGTAGGTGATTTTTTTTGGAATTTTTCGAGGTATTTTATCATTTTTTGGTATTTTCTAAGCTAGACAGTAGTGAAATGGCATGTTTTTGATTTTTAATAAATATAAAAATGCAACAAAAATAAAAACTAAAAATATGACGTGCAAATGCAAGTTAACAGTAGCTTAATGTGATTTTTGGTGATTTTTTAGAGTTAATATGATGCATGAAATAAATATACAAACCAAGAAAAAACAATCAAGCCTGGCAGGGGTATATATGCAAATATCAAAACATCTAGGGGCACGCATGAAATTTTTCCACAAAATAATACTCTGAATATTTAATTTAATGGACCAATCCTAAATACCCAAACCCGGGAGGGCACAGGTGCAAAATGTCCACCAGGGCGCGTGACTTGCATGCACATGGGAAGGACTGATTTGTAATTTCAATAACGCCCGAGGGCTTACATGCAATTATCCCAAAAAATTAACGCTTAATACTTAATTCCTTAGACTGAAACGAAATACAAAATGGCCAAGGGGTTGCCCTGCAAAATGCCCGCACCTCACGTGAACAGGTCACGTGAGGTGACGTGGCCAAGGACCTCAACGCAAATCTGGAAAGTTCGAGGGCCAAATATAAATTTTACAAAAGTTTTTAAACTACTAATGAAAGTTTTAGGACTAAAAGAAAATTACAAAAGTGCGGGGGGTATACTTGCAAAATCCCTCGCAAAGGAGATCTGACAGCGGATGGATGCGGGCGATGCGTGGCTGCGATCCGACGGTCAGCTGGCAGGTGACATCGAACAGCTGTGGGCCGCTCACTTGACGCGTGGTGCTATCTCCTCGAACGATACCGCTTCACGCTCCAACGGCCACGATTAGAAGATCTGGTCGATGATGTACGGCTGTGGTTGCGCGAATCGGACGGCTCCTGCTTCGCCTGGGACTCCTTGATGATCCAACGGCAAAGACGGCTGGTGGACGAACAGGGAGGAAGGTCCGCCGTGGCGACCTTCCTCCGGGGATAGCGCCTCTCTCCGACGGTCGGCGTGCTTCAAAATGGGCCCAGGTGGTTGCTGCGAGGTCCCTCTCTTCGCTTGGGGTCTCAAAATGTGGCGGCGAACACCAGGCCTTCTCCACGACGTCGGCGAAGGAAGAGCGGCCCAGGTGTCTCCGGCGAGAACAAAAACGACCCCAGGTGCTTCAAAATGCAATGACCTGCACTTAGAAACGTTAAAGAGGTCGAGGGAAAAATACCTCGACCTCCAGTGGCTCTCAAAATTGGGGTGAATAGCGAGACGGATACTTGCCGGAGCTTGCTCCAGCGAGGTGAATCGATGTAGCGAATCGATGGATGATTGGACGCGAAACGGGGACCTAAATACTCCTAAGACTACAAGAAATGAAACTAGGATGAAAATGGAGTGAAGAAACACCTCAAGGGGGATGCCCGAGGTTGATGTACCTCAACGGGAAAGTCACCGGAGGTGGGGGTGGAACACACCCAGCTCGTGATGATCCTCCGCCTTGAAGGAGATCTGGAGCTGTCACCTCCAAGATGCTCGAGCGAGTCCAAGGGGGGAAGAACTGGATGAATCGCGGTTCAAGTTTGAATCGAAATTCAAACTTCGCTTAAGTAGGGTTGACAGACATGGGGGAAAGATCGAGGCAAAGCGAGGAGATCGTCGATTCACGGCCCGAGGTTGCACATGGGCGTGAATCACCATTCAACGAGGAGGAAAAGTCATTTATAGAGCAACACCAAAGGGTGCAAGGAGCGCCTTCCAAAAATCCTCGAAGATGTTCAAAAAGCACTCTTCTGACAACCCACAGGGGGTGGGTCAGAGAGTTGACCTGGGGTCAACTCTCGGACCCTCCTGGTTGGTCCACGTGGACCAATCAGGAAAAACCCTGGAAAAAGATATATTAATTCAATTAAAATTAGAAAATGGTTGAATTAGGTTTAGGTTATTAAATAAAAAATATTTATTATTTTATGTAGTATTTTATTTTGATTTTTAATTATTTTTATGAAGTATATTTTTATATTTACTTTTATACCCCTTATAGGTATATTTACCTATGTATTGTATTCATTTATTTTTATTTTGTGATTTTATTTTATTTATTTTTATTTTGTATTTTATAAAATTATAAAATACTTTTATACACACAAATATATTTTTGTTTTATGTATATTTATAGGTATAATACCTATGTATAATATATATACATATATTTTATTTTGAATTTCTTTTGAGTCTTTATTCTGATTTTAATGAGAATATATATTATAAGTAATATTTACATATTTATAAAAATATAAAAATACAAAAATAATGAATAAATAATAAAATGAATATTTTAATCTGTACAATTGTACAATGTGGGTCCAAAACTCAACTTTCAAACCGTAGCTCCACCAAATGTGAAACTACCGCTATTAAATAGCTTGTTTTATTCTATATACAATTAAAAGTGAGTTTGCGGCATTTGGAGTTTTCAATTGTGAGATACGGGTTTGGGAAGTTGGGATTCTGGAATTTTACTCAGACCATAACTTTTTATCAGTACATTATTTTTCTGTGAAATCAATTTTGTATTTTTCTTTATAATATTATCTACAACTTTCATGTACAAAGTTTCTTTATTTGATGTATAAAAAGTAGAACCAAAAATAGGTCTCAAAATGAATAAAGAATGAATGGAATAAAATGTATTTTTGTTGTATTCTGGCCCTTATCTCCCCCTACTTTATTCCTTGTCGACCTATTCATCAAGATGCCTAGGTCTCGGGGTTTTGGGTCATAAAATATTTAAAATATTTTATTCTTTTTCTTTTCTTTTATTTATTCTATAATTTTGGCTTTAATTACAATAATTTATACACTATTTACATGTACATGCATGAATGCTAATATGCTCTATTTAATGCTATTTATAGGCATTTGCTAGGGTTTTTAAGGCCAAAATGATAGAATAAAGATGATGAAATGTGGATTCATCATCCCCATATACTTTACCTTTGCTAGTCCCTAGCAAACACTTATGCAATAAGTGCAAAAGAAAAAGAAAGAAAAGAAAAAGAACTTGGATTTTATTTGATCATCAAACTTGTCTTCACAGAATCAAAGTTTGGAGCTTAAGTCGGTCCTTTGGAATTTTAGTGCGGGCAGAACCTTAATGAGAACCGAATTTTAAATCCAACAGTCCTTGAGAATCCCAAAACTCTGCTCAAGTCTCCTCAATAGCCAGGTCAGAAATATCTCAATTGATACACAAACTCTTACGACTATGAGTCTGACTCGTACAGTGTAAGTGATGGTGGCTCTTCCCAACTAGAATGACAAAGAAACTGACTTCTCCAGTACGACAACCCAATGATTCTCCAATCCAATAACTCCATCCTCGAGGAGCGGGGTATTCCCTTCTTTTTTCAAGTGGCAACCAGCTCAAGAGGAGGGGGTGAAGAGAAGAATGGACGGCAGCCAGTGTAGCTACCTATCCTGGGATGCAAGAACAGTGTAGTCAAGTCATCTTGCTGCAAGCTCACATATTTGACTTTGGAACTCAAGCTTGCTTATTGACTTTACAACATTTGTACATACTTTGCAGGCTTTTTATTTTTTTACATGCCTGAACATTTTTTTTGAAATACTATTCACAGCAGCATTTACATAGGGAGTTTTTCCTCTTGAGCCAGTAGACTATCCCTCTTTTGAAGCTTTATTGCAACCCACACTCTCCTGTCTTTAGACTTCCTCATTACTGGATGGGTTGGGGTGCACTTCCCTCCCTAAATGAGGACAAGTGTTTCCACTTGTGTGCGTCTCATACCGACAAATCCAATCCCCTCACCACTCCAACTGAGTTGAGCCATGTGAAAGGTGCATGTGTCCAAGTTAGGTCATTATCAACAAGAGTCGTGCGTGTGCTCCGAAATACTCTACTTAGGCAGTCAAGAATCCATTGAACCAAGTCTCGTGATCCTCAAAGAATTAAGTCAACTAGACCTGGAGTACCTCAAACCCAGTTCCTATAAGGTTCCTGTTAGTTAGGTAGATTTAAGGTCCAATCAAGCTCCAATCTTCGGATTTTACTTAGACTCGTTCAACTATCAAACTCAATCCAAAAAATGTTCATGCTATGCAATGCGATGCAGAGAATATTTTTGTGATGCAATTTTCAATGTTTTGAACTTTTTATGGATTTTTGAAAAGATGATGCATATGCAGATGCATTTTTTTTTGTATTTTCCAAAAAGATTTTTCAAATGTTTTTGGATTTTAGTTTTGCAAATGTTTTTGGGATTTTTGAAAATAAAAAGATTTTGGTTAAAAACTTGGTGAAAACTATGTACACGGGAGTGCTTCTTATATATACAAGCAGTGGGTTTTAAGAATTTACAAGGGTAAGTGATCAATTTTATACATATATACATATAGTGGATTTTGGTGAGATGTTCATATTCCTCAAACTTATTTGACACATGTTTTTCACATAACTTTTGAAAACTATAGTCCAAAATAATTTTTACAGGCATTTTTGCAAACATGTACACACATTTGAAAATCATTTTGTAAAGGTTTTCCAAACAATATAGATAGATTTTTCAAAATATTTTTACAACCATTTTTCAAACCATTTGCAAATCATTTTTCAAACATTTTATTTCACACAAAGAAAATAAATTTTTACAAATAACACATTTTACACAGGTTGAAAACATGTAACAAAATATTTTCAAAATAGTTTTCAATAAATGTTTCACAAAGATTTTCAAACTATTTTTCAAACATTTTGCAAAAAAACATTTTCACCTGATTTATTAATCAGTATATACAAGAAGAATTTGAGAAATGAAAACATCTTTTTATTAAGGATTTTAATGAATTTTAAAGAATAATTAGCCATATTATTTAGAAAATATGAAAGTACGAGTTATGGCTAAAGTATATACGTAGTATATACGACCCCCCTATACTTAGCTTGAGCTATGTCCTCATAGATCGGAGAGAAAAGAGAAGACATAACTCGTACTAAGTATAGGCAAGTCTAAAGAATAAAGAAATAAATGAATGAACCAATGAGAAGTTGACCGTACCCCCTATACTTAGGATCAAATAATCCTAAGTATAGCAGACTGTACACAACGCAGGGAGGGTCAAGGGTGGGAATGAACAGCTCGTACTCAGATTGTCTCCCCCTATACTTAGGGTAAGATATCCCTAAGTATAGACAAGAAGAGGAGATAATGGAGAGGATCACACAAAATAGAAAACTCGGGGTGCGCACCCCCATACTTAGGACAAAGTACGTCCTAAGTACAGAAAACTCACAACAAGAGGCGACACCTTTTTGATAGATAAAGAAAATAGAAAAGGAAAAGAATAAAAGAAGAAAAGAAGAAAAGAAATCAATAGATGAAAGAGTGATGTGGACAGATGGATCTGTACAGCGGAAGATGGAATTGATCACCATGTATGAGATGCATATGATATGAGTCAAAGAACACATCTCATACCAGAAGAATGGGGGTAACGTCAATGGTCGGCGGATCATGATCTAGATATAGTTCCAGGCATTGACCATTGACACGGAAGGTAGAGGAAGATGACAGCTCGGATATATCAATACTGCCATTGTCATGTACCTTCCTGACCACATACGGACCTTTCCACTTGCTCTGTAATTTCCCTGGGAATAATTTCAGCCTGGAATCAAACAACCATACTCTCTGATCTGGCTCAAACTGTTTATGGCTGATATGGGAATCGTGCCATGTTTTCACTTTTTCTTTGTACTGTAGGTTGTTGGAAAAGGCTGTGTCTCTCAGTTCTTCCAGGGCTGCCAACTCTGCTCTTCTCTGTTCTCCTATACTCTCGGGATTTAACAGTAACTCAGTGACTGCCCAAAAGGATTTATGCTTGATTTCCACTGGCAAATGGCACGGCTTGCCATAGACGAGTCGAAAGAGAGATGTCCCAAATGGATTCTTGAAGGAAGTCGGATAGGCCCACAAGACCGAGTCCAAAAGTTGTGACCAATCCTTACGGTCTGGGCGGACAACCTTCTGTAAGATAGTTTTTATCTCCCGGTTCAATACTTCGGCAAGACCATTAGTCTGAGGGTGATATGGCGTGGCAACACGACGGTCAATGTCGAACTCGTCTGCAAGGCCCTAACCTTGTCATTGATGAAATGAGACCCCCCGTCTGAAATCAAGACTCTAGGTACCCCGAACCGTGAAATGATATTTTTCCTCAAGAATTTGCACACGGTTTTAGCATCTGCGGCTCGGGCGGGGATGGCCTCAACCCATCGGCTGACATAATCTACAGCGAGCAAAATATGCTCGAACCCCTGACTCTTAGGGAAATGGGCCCATGAAATCAACCCCCCATGCATCAAAAACCTCACAAAAGTGAATGGGTTGCATGGGCATCACGTCTCTCTGTCCGCAGGTTCCCATTTTCTGACAATCAGTACATCTCTTCACGAACTCATCTGAATCCTTGAAGAGAGTAGGCCACCATAGGCCGGATTGAAGCACCTTCCGTGCTGTCCTTTTTCCAGAATTATGTCCTCCTGCCTCAAGCTTGTGGCAGTATGTAAGGACGCTATGCTGCTCTTCTTGACGAATGCACCTCCTCCAGATGCTTCCCCCTCCTTCATGATAAAGGACGGGATCCTCCTAGTGGTAAAACTTGGCCTTCGCTAGGAAGGTCTCGAGTTTCTGTTTGGGCCAACCTTGTGGGACCGTCTTGGCAGCAAGATAGTTTACAATGTTGGCATACCACGGGAGCGAGGTGATAGCCAAGATCGCCTCATTTGGAAATGTCTCTGTGATAGGTGCGCTGGGCTCAGATTCCTCAAGATTCTCCAATCGGGAGAGATGACCCGCCACCACATTCTTGACTTCAGGCTTATCCTTAATCTCAATATTAAATTCCTGGAGCAGAAGGATCCATCTGGTAAGGCGTGCTTTGGCATCCTTCTTGGCCATTAAGTACTGGATGGCGGTGTGATCTGTGTAGATGGTCACTCTAGATCCGAGAGTATAAGATCGATACTTATCCAAAGCAAAGACTATGGCCAGCATCTCTTTCTCAGTCACAGTGTAATTCCGCTGAGCGGCATCCAAAGTCCGGCTGGCGTAGTGAATGGCAAATGGCAAACCATCCCTCCTCTGTCCAAGCACAGCCCCAACGGCAAAATCTGAAGCATCCGTCATGATCTCGAATGGGAGAGACCAATCGGGTGGCTGAAATACAGGAGCCGAAACAATCATACCTTTGAGAGTCTCGAAAGACGCAAGACACTTATCATTGACAATGAACTCGGTGTCTTTCGTCAGCAGATCAGTAAGCGGTCGGGCAATTCGACTGAAATCCTGAATGAACCGTCGGTAAAAACCAACATGCCCCAGAAAAGACCGCAACTGATGCAAATTGGACGGTGGATTGAGTTGTCTAATGATATCCACCTTGGCCAGATCGACCTCCATGCCCCTGTTGGAGACGATATGACCCAGGACGTCCCTTGACTCACCTTAAAGTGACTCTTCTCCTAAGACAAGACAAGATTGACCTCAATGTAGCGCTGAAGCACACGGTCTAGGCAGTCAAGACAAGCATCGAACCCGCCGCCATAAACCGAGAAGTCATCCATGAAGACCTCTAAACAGTCACCCACCATGTCCGAGAATATTAACAACGTGCACCTTTGGAATGTCGCCGGAGCGTTACATAGACCAAAGGGCATCCGTCTGAAAGCATAAGTCCCAAATGGACAGGTGAATGTCATTTTCTCCTGGTCTTCGGGCGCAATGGCCACTTGATTATATCCGTAGTACCCGTCAAGAAAGCAGTAATGACTCTTCCCAGCTAGCCGCTCGATGATCTGATCAATGAAGGGTAGCGGGAAATGATCCTTCTTGGTGGCCTCATTCAATCGTCTGTAGTCCCACACAGACCCTCCAAGAAGTGGGTACTTCGGGTA